>VXAL01015089.1:266375-412212 GCA_013399475.1 Chauna torquata
CCGGGCTCGGGCCCCGCAGCCTCGCGCGGCCGGTGCCGGGCCTGGGCGCCTACCTGCGGCTCCGCTGCCCTGGCGGGAGCCCCGGCCCCTGCCCTCGGTGTTCCCGTATTCTCTCGCCCCCCGCCTCCCTCCGGGAGCCCTGTTACTGGAAAGGCAGGGGGAGGAAGCGCTGGATGTCTGGAGGGTTTGCCTGGAGCGTTCTGCCGCGCCTTGGTAATAGTGTTCGGGGGCGTGCTGCCGCCCCCGAAGTTGGGATGAGGAAGGTGTGAGAGTTATCCGTGTTTCTGACTTCAGTCCAGTCCAGTAGGAATTTTCTCGTCCACGCTTTGCTAATCTGCAAACTGCAATCCTGCCACCCTCAGTCAGTCCCCGCTTGCTAACAGAGATTTATAGCTGCAACAACGGATTAGTGAGGTGCCACCCCACTGAGGCGTGTGGCTTCTTCTGAACTGTACGGCTGGGCACTTGGAGTTTTATCATAACTTTTGCGTTTAAATATTGTAGTGAGTGAGTAGACAGCGTTTTCAGATGCATTGCCCTTGGATGGTTTTCTGTGAGGTCTCTTTGGTAAGTGTAATTTATTTTTCCCTAATACTTCTCTCGGCAATTAGTAAGGTCTGTGTGACTGCTGCTTGTATTTCTGTAATAACAGAAAATTTGAACGCAATTAATAGACTCTAGGCACGTATTTCATGGAATAGCCAGTGGCTACCAGAGCTAGTTGGGCAGGAGCGTGCTGGAGATGGCTGTGTGCCTGGCTGGGTGTACTCAAGTTGTGAGCGCAGACTCACCCTGGATTTTTACTAGTGAGTAAGAAGTGTGTGCTTTTATTGTAGAGTTGTCTTAATCGAACAGGATGTGTTCAAGTGCTTCATGGGCTCTACCAGTAAAATGATCATTTTGGCATTTAGTGCTTTCATAGGGTGCAGCAGTTGTTTAGTCTTAGAAGTGTACAAGATGAAAGTAAATGATAGGAATATCATTGGAAGAAGTAGGTGTGTTCTTTCTTCTTCATAATTTGAGGGGAATTTTTTCAAATTTCAGCCATAGCATGATGTATGTACTTCTTTATGGTCTGCTTTCTCTGAAATATTTGTGTAGTATGTTCAAATGATTCAAATGGCTGACCCTCCTTGCAAGGCAGTTAATATTTCTGTATTTGTTGTGGCCACAGTACTGCTTTTGTTGGCTTTAGCTAAATACTGTGCAGTGCAGTTGCCATGAATTAAGTGTAGGGGGGTGAGAGGAGGAAAGGAAGAGCTTTAACTTTTCTGAGATAGCACAGACTGCCAGCAAAATCAAGATAAAATTTCTGATTGTCCCGCACTTTCTGGAAAGCAGCCCTTTCCCGCAAATTACTTAGCTGGAGGAGTTATATGTCTAAACCCAGAGGAGGTGCAGGTGAATGGCTGAGAAAGGGACGGGGAGAGAAAGCATCAGTTTGCCAGCCCGCTCGGTGATGGGAGCCAGGTGGAGGGCAGCGGGGCAGGACCGAGCCCCGGGGCGGGCTGGGGGCCCCGCGGCTGGGGACCCCCGGCCCTGGGGGTGATGCTGGCAGCCTCCAGGAGAGGGCTGGCGTGCCGTGCCGCGGCAGCCCCGTGCTCCCCGCACAGCCGCTGCCCGGCCCTCCGCTCGCCGTGTAGGTACGGGCGAACCAAACCTGCTTGGGGGCTGCTTTTGTTCATAAGGCAAGTGTGCAGTGTTGCCTTTGTAAGTCGTGGGGAAGTCCCTTTATTCTCTCTGGGGTGTAAGGATGTGACGTGGTGGGAAGAGCACCGGTCTTTCATTTCCAGGCTTGCCTAAAAAGTTAGAACGGAGCCTGGCAACTTCATTTCCCCACAGTGGAAACTGAGAGGACGCTGAGTGGTGTTTTATTCTTTTTTTTTCTCTCTCCACAAAAGAGGAGTGGGATCTGAGCGTTTACATCCTCTCCTCAGCTGATGGCAACAAATGATTCTATCCTGGCGTGATCTCACTTTTGGCTGCTCTAATGCGTATTATACTTCTCAGGGTGGGGCTGGGCAAAAGGGAAGCAGGAATTACTGTGTGTGTATGAAAATGCTGAGCTATCCTTAATTCTTTTGCCAAGTTGTCTGCGTGTTGTTTAACTCAAATAATTTCATGCAGGCAGCATTGCAGGTCTGTTTTAAAAGGCAGAAACAGTATCTGTAACCAGGAGTAACACTGCAGTTCATAAAACAGGAGTAACATCTGTTACTGTGACTTCAATTTGTTTCTCTCTTCTTGGACTAACCGAAGTGACAGGTCAGGCAGTCAGGTTTAATGTCCTGTGCTAAACCTTTGGTCCTGCCTCCTGTGGCTAATTGTGACTCACAGAATCCATAAATGCAGCTCCTGCTCCGCTGCAGCAGCTCGGCGGGGGAGCAGGAAGGGCTTCAGACCACCTCGCTGCACAGAGCTAGTTCCCCGCTGCAGACAGGGGTGGACCAGTTTGGGTCTCTGTAAACTGGGGGTCTCGTGCGCTAACCGCCGTCGGTGTGGCAGAGCTGGCTGGGATGTTGGCACTCTCGGTGTTAGGGCTGAGCAAGTGAGAGGGTCTGCACTGCTGTAGGCGTAGTATTTTCTCTCCTAGCACCTTTTATCTTCCCTTAATCTATCCCAGGTTGAATACTGCAGGCAGTTGAAGCAGAGCCATCTCATGCTTTGATGTGTGTTTGTTGGCTCTAGCTTCTCATTCTCTTGCTTTTTTTGCCTTTTTTTTTTAAATTAGCTCTCTCTCTTCCCACCCCACCTCCCCAAACAAAAAGAACTAGAGCAGAGAAGGTAAAAAGTGAATTAAATGACTTTGTGGTTTTTTTTTTTGTGAATGGGTTTTCTTGCCTTCCCCCTGCCTTCCTTGCTGCCTTCTGTAAGATCCCTTCATAATTAAAATATTATGACTATCCTTATGGTAGCCCTTCACTAGTGGCAAGGATCCTAATTTGACGTCAATGCAAAAATACTAGTTTCTGGCATAAGGGCAGATGACATTTCATCAGCAAGTGCATGCCCATTTTTTTTTTAACCACAGTGCTAAGACCATATGGGCAGATAATGAGTTTAAGCTGATAAACAGCTTACAGATTTGTCCAAATAAAGGACTTTCTTCCTAGAAGACACGTTTTCCTTTAAAATAAATAATGCAGTTCCTGTGTTTTTATTTAATTATCTGTAGTCCTGTCTGTTCTCACCAGGCTGCAGGAAAACAGACACAACTGCTCTGGGAACAGAAGCTACTGGATTTATGGGGCCATGGGTCTTAGCTCAGGAAAGACTTGAAACGAGAAGTACAGATGCTACAAAATTGAGGCTTTAAGTATCTAAATAAGCAGCTGGTGGTCCAAGTTGTATTTGGAGAGTTTTGTGAGGTAGTGCATAGTTCTCGACATCTTGAGGATGAGTCGTTGCATCAGGTGGTAGTAGGTCCAAGGCCTGTTTGGGAACTATAATTGAAACAGATGAGTATCTATACTGCTTGCTAATCCTCTGAGGCTGCTGAAGCAGCCCTTGTTTGGGGGTTTTGTTGCAAGATAAACCCTGCTTTTGATTTTTTTTCAGAGCCTTTCTGACTAAAGTTAATGAGATTTTTCTCTTTTTTTCTCCAGACTTAAACTCATCAATAAAATCTGAGGGAAATATTTTTGGATCTATTTTTTTGTAATTTTTTTCTAGAAAAACAACAAGTAGTACAGTGAAGGTTGGAAAGTAACTTGCTTTGGGAAGTTGGGGTCTCTAGTTGTGACTTCAAAATAGTAACTCAAAACCAGGTAATGTGTTTGCATGAGAGGGCACAGCCTGTGTATCTCTACCCCAAAATGCACAGAAGTGAGCTATTTGGGATATGAAGTTGCTTATTCCCTTCTAAGCTATTTTTTTAGAAGTTCTATTTGTTTATTTATTTTTACTTGGAAATAATAGCTAATCTTAATTCTAAATACCAAATGAAAGAGGAAGAAGAAGGTTGTACAGAAAAATCAGTCCAAACAACTCTATTGTTTCTCATGATGCTTATTCCTTCTAAAGCTTCCTTGAATATTTTGTGTTGGCTGTTTCCTCCCTTCCCACCACCTCTCAGCGCGGAACATGGCTGGACTTTAGTTGTGTTGCATATGAGGGTATGCTCTAGGTGTCTAGACCTTTGCTTCCTGATGGTCATTGCTTGTAACTGATATGACAGCAGAACTGCATTCAGTCCTACCGTTGCTTGGGACTTCTCCGTTCGTCATCCCTTGTGTCCCTTCCCTCCCCTACACCAGCCTTTCTAACTTCCTATGCACTGCGCTTGTGGAGTCTTTAGTTTCCAAAATGATGAATGAGTGACCCTATCCCTTAGTTCCAGATAGAGGATTCAAATGAATTCAGTGCCTATCAAATAGTTGAAAGGACTTCCCCCCTCGCCGCCCCACTCACCTCTTGCCTTGGAGCCGTAGGCTACTGCTTAGCTGCTTGTCACTTCTCCATTGGTAAAGATGTCATGGGCTTATTTAGTATAAATTGGCTGAGGCTGAAAGAAGTGGCCATAGGAAGGCGTTGTGTTAATCTTATTTTCGTTAACCACACCAGCTGCTAAACCAGTCTGTCAGCATGTTTTTATTTATTTTTGCACAGATAAGGTTTAAAGAAGCAAATGATTTAAAGATGTTTTACTCTTACAAATTGGCCCCAGATGGGGTTTGCTTCTGCACCTCTGCCACCTTCTGCTCTCGGGGAGTGGACTAGGAGGATTTCCATTCTGCCCAAGTTTAAAAGAAGCAGCATGTGCTTTTCCAGGGCAGTGGAGCTGTGCTGGTGGTGGTGTCCTTCCTTGGTCTTCCTCAGAGCTAGAGGCAGAGAGGCTGGGAATCCTGGCAAGTTCTGTATGTGTGGTTTTGGGGTCTGAATCACCTCTGCAGTGTTTTGACATGGGAAGCCTTGGAGGATTGCATGCTTTATGTGAATGCTTTGTGTTTGCTGGACTGAGACTGGACTTAAAATGTGCAGTGGATGTTACATGACAACTGGGGGTATTCCTGCGGTGTATTTTTTTTCCCTTACCAGCTTCAGTTAAAAAAAAAAAAAACAGAAACCACAACCAACTACAATGATAACAACAAAAAAACAAAACCAACCAACAACAACTACAAAAAAAAACATGTTGCAGCTGTCCTCAGAGATGACAGAAGTGAGTTTTTGACCACCACAGGGTTTTAGTAAGGATTCTGTTTCTGCACAGGATCCCTGTGTGTCTGTGTAGTCCCTCCAACAAGGATTCCTACAATTAGTAGATCCCAGGGGGTTCTTGTCTTTTTTTTAACTATCAGGATGTTCCCTTTGCTATATATTTACTCAATAAACTTGGTCTAAAATGGAAGCATGCAGCTACTTGATAAATAAATCGAAAGGTCACTGTAGAAATATCTGTTACTAAACCCAAATGAAGTTCAGTTTTCTTAGACCAGTGTATCACTTCAGGAAGAAACAGAAGATGCTTTAGATGAGATGCGGTGTTGAAACTTTTCTCTGTGTGCTTGGTATTACCGGGTTCTATGGTTATTAAAGGGGCTGCATGATCTTGTGAATCAGGGCATAGGTCCAAATTTTCCCAGCTCAGCTGTTGATTGACTGTGTGTAGTTAGTTCGTTTCTGTTCCTGCCCTTCTCTCTCTCTCATTTAGTTAAAGTATAGCCATGTTAGAGTGGGACTTCCTTAGGGTGTCAGTGTGGGGCCTGATGTGATCTGGGGTTTGTCCTAGTTAGTCTTCAGGAAGCAGTGGAACAAGCATCTTGTTGATCCTGGGGAAGTGGAACTGATCCAACCTGCTAACGTGAAAAGTCATGTAGTATCGCAGGGATAATAATAGCTGTTATATTCATTCAGACTTCTCACTTGAGTCATAAACAGCTTTAAATATGTTTTGTGCCATTCCAGATGTCTGGAAAGCCAAGAGGACAGCTGAGCGGACTGGGACATGGGACCATATGGTGACTTGTTCTCTGAGGTTCAGTGGCACAGCCTGGCAGGGCTCGAGAGCTGTGGTGCTCAGAGGCCCTGGCTGCAGCTCGAGTTGTATATATTGTACATTATTGCCATGCCGACTTTCTCCAGCTCGGTGCTTCTCATGAGGCTCAGCAATGAAATTGTAACACTAGCAGCGTTTTTTCATGGCCCAATGCCCAGTTTGAAGAAGGGTGATTTTGGTCATGTTGCTAGACGTACGTATTTATGGTCTTATTTTATCTGTTGAATTTAATCTGTTGGGGTATTTTTAAAGTTATTGTGGAAACAGTTGCTGTATTTATTCTTCATGAAAAGCTTGGTGTAGGACAGTCTATGAGAAGGGAATTCAGAGTAATAAAGATTGCACTAAATGATGGTGTCTACGCTTCTTCAGAGAAAAAATGGACTAAATGAGCTGACTGGCAGTTTGCCCGTTCTTGAGACATGGCCCTCTCAGGGCACTGAACTGGAACACAGTATGCTGGGAAAGCAGCGATAGGATTTGTTCTTGGCTCACTTGATGGCACATCTCATTTTCTTGGGGAGTAAAGAGAACCAGATCTTCTTGTACAGAGAGCAGTTATGCCTGGACTGGGCTGGTTTCTCAGACCTGCTGAGAGCCTGTTCTCATGGAAGTCTCTGGGACCTGCGGGTACCTTTCAGATGAACTTGCCAAAGCCCGCTGCCAGGGTAAATGAGATAGCAATATGGAGACTCAGTAGACTTTGCAATGGGAGTCACTGTTGCTGATAATACTTCTGTAAGCATTTGAAAACAATGCTTTTTGGTGTCATTCTTGGCTGATAATAGTTGGCGGGGCTTAGACAGGGTCTACAATAGATGTGCATGAGAAATAGTTCAGAATGAAGGACTGAATGTCTCAAAATGTTCTTAAGAGGGTTAGACTTCAGATCTGATGTATTTTTGAACCACTGGGTGCCCTTTGGTCCTGGTAATGTCAAAGGGGATTCTCAGAGCCACTTGAAACGAGGCGCTTATCTTGCGTTGATCAACAAACTTTTTGCTTCCTATGGGAATATGGCTGGAGCATGAACACATAACAGGGATCTTCTGGAGCTGCACCATGCTGTTTTCCAGAATAAGATGCAGGAAATGCTGGGAGTTAGTTCTGTAAATGCTCGGGGCATGAGGCTGGAAGCACCAATAGATCTTTGACCAATGTTTTCCTTGAGCAGCCTGAGAATTGACATTGCAATAACTTGCTGATGTGATGCATGACTCTGGGTCAGCTGGCCTGAAGAAAGACCTTCCAAACAGATAAGGATTTGAGCTCAGACTACTGCTTTGCCAGGTAAAAAAAAAAAAAAAANTTGGGGCCAAACCACTCCTTTGCCAGGAAAAAAAAAAAAAAAAAAAAAACACTTTTAAATGTTTGATGGGTCACATCAGTCATTAGCAGCAGTCTGATGAGATTAAGAAGGAACAGGCTTCCCAAAGGCTGGCTGGCTGAAGGTCATTATTTTATCTTTTTTTTCTTCTCACGCTGCTGAAAGGAGCAGAAGGTTTCGTGCTTTGCATTTTGTGTTTTCGTATTTTGATACTGCACTGGTGAAGGCTTGGCAGAAGAAGAATCAGTTTAGTTTAAAAACATTAATTTTCTTTATTAATGCAACTGCAGGTATTTCCAAGCCTCAGTTTGTAGTGGATTTCTCTTAGTACTTCTGCAGCGTGATGGGAGCAGCTCTGCAGCATTGCCTTGGGGAGCAGAGGGCGTTGGGAAGCGAGCTGGACTCCCACTCTCAAGTCTTATCAAGGATTTTGGTGCTCAGAACTGAGGAGTGCAAATGCCAGCCCCACCAGCATTGGCCTGCTGTAGGTAACGCCTCTTCGACTGTGGGCAACTGGCATTGCTTTTCCAAGCATCTGTTTTGCCAGCTGTCAAAATGGAGACAGTAGCCTCAGCATGTGGGTATGATGAATGTTCTTGTTAGCTAATCTCGGTGAAGTGCATTGGAACTGAGAAGCCTCACGATTTGCAGGTCGAAAGTGTGAAGGTTTCAAGTGGTGTAAGCTGTGAGCTTGCATCCTTCTTAGGAAAGAGAAGTACCAGCTTGGAGTCCCTCTGGGGCAACAGGAGCAAAGGGTTTGTGGGCTGGAGGAAGAATTTACCTGGGATGGAGGACCCGAGTGAGAAGTATGTCTCATTCTGGCCTTTCACACAAAGTCTAAATGGATTTACTTGGATCTTTGTAAAGCATCTGTCCGGGGCTGGATTTCACCCTTACACCACAGGGTGATGCAGTTGTTTACTTTTGTTGTTTTTCCAGTTCCCCCTCCCTGCTCCACACACTTGCTTTTTATGATCAAAGCTCCATTCTTTAAAGATATGCCAATGCCCTATGATAGTGCTCAGAAAATCCCCCTGTGGAGAACAGTTCTGATTAGACATCGAGGAATTCTTTAATTCTCTTCAGACTTCTTACTATTAGGAACATCTTGTTGACAAAAGGTGTGGCTTTTTTTTCCTTGCTGTTGCTACCTGTTTTTTGGCTCCCTTCCTCCCCACACAGCGTGCTCATTCTTCATGCTCTCCTGTTGTCTTGTCTTACATCAACTTGGTTCTTTGGTTCTTGCATTCAGTTCATGCTTTTATCTTCTACAGCACTCACTGAATGCTTAAAAATAATAAATATTAATAATAGGGTTCTTTGAACCAGCAGATTCTTTGCTGCTTAAGCTCACCTTTTCCTGCTGCTTATCCACTATTAAAAGTTGCTATAATCTGCAGATTGTAACTGTAATAACTTCTGCCACAGTGGCTGGGTTTGTGACAAACGTAGGATTATAGCTCCAGGTGGGGAAGTGGCAGTGGGAGCAGATAACCTCAAAGGCACAAAGATGTTGTTTCAATTGAAATATTCTTAGCAATAAAGGAAGAGGAGCCAAAAAACTTAGTGTGGGAATAGAACTATTTATCTAAATAGTCCTTCTTACATGGGTTTCCGCAGAGTGTCAGTGACCTATATAGGATAATCCTGTATTGCACATAAAATCCTGTGTTTAGAAGAGGAAAAGCATTCTTTCTGGAGAATGTAGTTTAAAAAGGCTGTACTTTTGGAGATGCTTTCAAGGAAACTCATAGGAAGCATCTCAAAACAGTAAGACAAACCGTGCCATTATTGTTTGTTTTCTTTTAATTCCCTGTCAATCAGGTTTACCTCTCCTTAGAGCTACAGAGAAAGCTGCTGCCTGCACCAGTGCATAAAATTGTCTATGTAGCATACAGGCCAGGCTCCAAAGCTTCTGCCACGCGTACGTACGTACATGCACACACTCTTGGTCATCAACATGTTTACTGTCTCAGATCACACAGACTAAGGAACAAGTAAAGTAAATGGGAATGGTGTGAGGTTTTCCCACCATGCCTCCTTTCCTCTGCTAAACAATACAGTTAGAAGAAGAGAGAATCCTGAAGTGTCAGGGCAAACTTCAGGAAGCCTCATTTATTTCTTCAACACGGTGTTGGTGTGCCCCTACTTAGGAACAGCTCGCCTTCCCTAAGCAGAACCTCCATTGGGTGGGTTGCTTCCCGGCTTATGTCTTCAGCAGAAACCGCACTAGTTACTACTTAAGGCTGGGACTGGCTGGGAGTTTTTCAAGGAAACAATTTGCCTGTAGAAAATGCTGATTTATTGAAACCAGTACTGCTTTGTGGGAAAGGGTTGGTCTCCACTCAGTTCTCCTTAGGTGAATTTCTTGGTTTTGGAATAGAATTTCTTAGTCAAAACAGAGATGCTGGCTAGGAGTCAAGTGGTTTGGGTTTTTCACCTATGCTGTCACAAATCCAAAACAGGGTCCTGAAAGCAGGTTTCTTACATGCCAGATATGCATGTCCTAACCACAACGCTGGTGTTCTAGTGCACGTGTTTTTTTGCATGATGAATTCCAAGGTGGATTCCATAGCTTTATCCCTATGGGAAATGAAAAAAATACTTTAAATCTCAAAAAAGTGTGGTGGGGTGAGAAAATAAGTTGCTGTCTAGGTGTCCTTGTGTTTCTCTGCGGCCTTGCTGTCTGTCTTCCCTTGTTCTGCAGGTTTGTGGCTCCCCTGGATGTTCTCGTTGCAAGGTAGAGTGAAAAATCTCTGGAGACCTTAACAAAATAACCCGTCAGTCACAACAGGAGAAGAGCAACCGTCCCTGAAGCACTTCTGGTGTATTTTGGCAGGGTCAAGACTATACGAGTGAGAGTCTGGTTATAGGATGAAAATGCTCCTAAACCCCTGCCCTCTCTGAGGAGTGTTAGAAAATCACCTTAAGTAGCCAAGGAAAATATAGCTGAACACTGCTGATATGTTTGTGCCTGGGCCGTTGTTGTTGGGCAGGGTATGAAAAAATAATGCTTAGGGCAAGAGAGGAGCTTCTTGGAACAGGATGAAACACTCTCCTGCTGGTTTGATTGCAGTGAGCTCAGCAGAGGCGGGGGTAACACATGGTTTCAGTATGAGGCCTCTTTCTTCCAGTTTCTTCCCTCCTCCCACTTTATGGAGAGGAGAGAGATGTGGTCTTCTCGTCATACTTTCTTAATTCTCCTCGGAAAACAAGAAGAAAGCCAGGTTGGTGTCTCCAGGAAGCTAGGTGTGTGCTTAGCCAGGGCATTTGATCTCTGTGCTCTGCATCGCCAAAGACTCTGGGATGTGGTTGTTCAGGGCGGCTCAGCCACCTGAATCCTGATGTGCTGCCTGCCGCTCGGCTGCAGAGGGGAGCTTCTGGGGGCTTCCTCTGTGGGAAAAGGCGGAATTGCGGAACTGAGGTGGTCACTCCAGTTCTGATTGTATGAGAATCCCACTCTTGCCTTTTCTTTGTATCTTTTCTCATCTTTTAAAAAAGAAAAGGCAGGGCATGGGGGGGAGGGTAAGCTGCTGGTTTAAGCTTCAGTGTTACATAGGTGAAGAAAAAACACTCCTTTTAAAGGCAGAATGTTCCAGGCTGTTGCTGTGTAGCTGAGGTTTAAATAATGGGAGTTTCCTGTTTCCAAAAGCCAAATGCATCCTCACGTGGTCTCTGCTAACCTGTTTAAAGAAGACTTTTGTTCGTATTGTGGTAGATGAGAAGTCTGAGCTTGCCTTTTTGATTTACCCCCTCCTTCTCCTTCAAGTTAAAGTAGGAGGCCTAAGGTGTGTTTATACCACACAGAAGCATGGGGCAGCAGAAGGCCTGAGCAGGTGGCAGCCAGAACCAGGATGTCCATACAGTTCTGCTGGGTTCGGCATATGGGTCTGGAACCCACAACATGCTGCCAGCTCTGGAACCCATATAATGTCAAAGCACTCCTGGGTGTGAGCTGAGCTCCAACATGTGTATGATGCAGAGATGCAGACCCCCAGTATGGAGTTTTTAAAAGAACAAACAAAAATACTCTGTCTTGCTTTTATGTTTTTGGTGATAAACGGGCAATACTTCTTTTCAAATATGAGGTGACAATTCTCTCTTAGTATGTTTTCACGTAAAATTTATCTAAGGAAAATATTTCTCTTAAATTAATCAAGTCTGAGTTTTCTATCTTTGACTGAAACATCAGCAGATTTCTGTGTCTTCTTTTGGTTACAATCATTGAAAGAACCTCTAAAGAAGCCTTTAAGAAGCTGATTGCTGAGGTTCCCCCCAGGAGGATGAAGATAAGCTACTGCGTTTCTTCAGACGCTTCAGCTGTGCTGGTAATGATGGCTGGCATTTGGGGATGATACGAGACTTTTTCAAGGATTAGACCATTTCCCCACAACAGTCAGTTTGCATCTTCTAATCAGTGAATGACCAGATTTCTTTGCATCCATTGCATGTCTGTTCTGCACATTAATCAGGTGTACTTAAATTACTGAGAAAGGCAAGCTATCGATCTAGGAGTTCACACTTTTTTTCTTCTCCTTAATCAAGGATGGAGAACTGAAAAAAAAAAAAAAAAAAAAAAATCAGGTTAGTGAGAAAATAGTTCCATTAAGTTGAACTTAGATGCGTGTCTCAAAGATGTATGCTTGAGCTGGGCTGCAAATTTGTCCTGTTGAACTATGGACAGGCTGCACTAAGACAGCACTGGGGAGAATTTGCCAGAATCCAGATCAGGACTGCGTGCCCCAGCTGTTCACTGAGACTGCCTTGCAAAATCCTTCCTGTGGCTAGGCCTGTATGACAGGCTTCAGTATTGCAGTCTAGGACCGGTTGTTTATAGTTGAAGCAGCCCAAAAGAAGCCACGTAGCAGATCTGTTTCTCTTAGCATCCTATCAGATTACACCTGTAGACTGTCACTTAATGTGAAGCTGCAACCTTCAGCTGTGATCTTTGATCCTTTATGAAGTGCAACAGTATGGAGTGGGACCAAGCATTGATTTTTAAACAGAACATTATTAAATGTAAGAGTGCCTCAGTCTGGCTATCTTGCAGCTTCGTGACTCTGCATGGGCAAGATTTATCACTTCCTTCACCTTTCCTGTTCTACTCTCTCCGATCGCTCTCCCTGATCCCTTATTACTCTTATTTGTGATGAAGTAAGGCAAGGATTTGTCCAGATACACTATTGCTTAGCAAGGAGGTGGTGAAAGAGATGCAGTTGTTGAAACTGGTGATAAGGTAATTTTCTCACCCTTCCAGAAGCTGTAAATGCATTTGAAAGAAGATTCACATTGCTAGTAGCATTTGTTATTGTGCATATACTCCTGGATGTAAATCAGAGATTGAGTGGTAGGTAATGAAACGGTGCAGCATGCCTGAGTGAGCAGCCTGGGCAGGCACCTGAACTATCCGTGTGCTAGCCCACCAGAGCGAGTGTTGCTCAGAATCTTCCTGGCAGGTGTAGCCTCTCCGTTTTGTGTCACAGTGATTATCTATCTAATGGATATCTACCATTATCTACTTATTTATCAAGAGTTTCTGTGGGTCCACAGCATCCCAGCATCTCACAGTTGCAAATGGACTGTATCTTTGTGACACCTTTTTGAGGCAGAGAATCCTGTTTACCACTACCCCTTTTACTGATGAAAGTCAGATCTAAGTGACTTGCCAAGGGTGTTGTAGCAAACTTGTGACAGACAAGAGAATGAGAAGTGTTTTTTTGTTTGTTTTTGTTTTTTGTTTGTTTGTTTTAGAAAGAGCCACAATCACTTTCTTCCTTAATAGCACCTATCCAAATTCTGCTCCTACAAAAGATATTTCATGCTTGAAAAATGGGAAGGGAGTATTTTCTGTCTTACAGGAGTTTTCCCAGCTAAATAAATAGCTTTCTCCACTCTTCTCTTGGAGCTGAGCATCCTATATAGCTCAGTGTTCCATTCCTAGTCTTTCCTTCTCTTGAGTATGTTAATTGTGCATTCAGTAAATTTGAATAGAACACCCTTTTCTCTGTAAATGAAGCTCTGGGCATTTGTTTTTCTCATCGGGAAAACCAAAGAATTTCTGAAGTTTTGGGAGAATTGAGGGGAGATTCTTATCTCAGACAAAATAGTGGTTTTGGGGATACGCATTAGAGTGTGGGAGACTATGGGTCATGGCCCTGGGATCTGAACCTCACTTTTCCACATCCACGCACTGCCACTCTTGCCTTCTTCTGACTGCAAACTTTTGACCTGTTAACTTTGTTAAAGTGTGCACAGGTTTATAACAAGCACTTTCCTTTGAACAGACTGGCATTTTCAGTCTGTTTCCTAAAAAATTCCTTTGCAGGGAAGATCTAATCAAGCCTAATAGTCCTTAACAAGTTAGTGACTCCTCAAGTCCTACCATTTAGTGGCGTTTCAGGAGTGACGTGGTCCTGAAGCATTTACCTCTTTTCACTGCAGAAATCCTAATCAAAGGCACAAGGTGGTGAGATGGCTGCTTTCTTCACTCTGAGGCGGTCCTGGGTGCTTCCTTAAGAAAGCGATGTGCTTTGGAGTTGTTTTTTTAAAAAAAAAAAAAAAGCACGCACTGTAGAAACTTCCCAGGCACAGACATGGAGTTGCTGGGTATTAATGCCAGTTGTGCAGTTCAGAATCACAGCTTTGGTTTTGAAATTGCAATACTATTAAAAATTTCAGCCTAGATCCCAATGAGGAGCTCCAGTCCCTGAGCTCATATTGAATCCAGGTCAAGGTTTTAATTTGATGCTGAGTACCCTTGGTGGCAGCTGAAATTGGTGGGCACTGTATGTGCTCCGCGCTTTGAAAGGAAAACACTGTGTGCGTACATTGTGAGCTGCAATGTACAGAAGCCAGGATCTCTGGGGGGGTTGCAGTGTCTAAGGTGATGTCCCTGCAGTTGTTTCTTAATTAAACCCCAGACAGTGTACATGGCATCTCTTGAACTTCAGGACTCTGCTTTTCTTGAGCATGTTTGAGACTTCTAGCCTGGCAGCTCCTTGGAGCTTTCTATTAAGGGGCAGAAAACCAGTTGGTTGCCTCAAGCTGAGGAGGAAATGCTAGACTTGAAGGATTATCTCAGCGCAATGAATTTTAAAGACTTCTTGCTATACATGTGTGGAAAGCTATCAAAATGCTAATGGTTCTGCAGTCTTTTTTAACTCTTTCAACAAATAGAGCAGTTGAGGTGGTAGTGGGGAAGAATGATATTATTTAACTGCAAAAGGATGGTCCAGCCAGAAATTAAGTAGCTTTTCATCTCTGTTAGCCACAACTTCTCCCAGCGATAAGGAGAGTGGTGCACCTGCCATTTGGACAGACCGGTTCTGAATGCTCAGCTGCTCTAACCTGCAGGTGCGGTGTTGGTCAGGTAATCCCTGCAACCAACACCCTGCAGGAGAGGGCAGCCCAGGGCTGAGCAGCTCCCGAGAAGAAGGAAGTTGAGATCCGGCTGGATGACTCCTGCAGCCCCTTCCCAGGCTGACTGAGGGAGCAGGCTGGAGGTTGGGTAGATGGTAGTACAGACAGGCTGTGCTTCCTCACCTGGTTTTTGGGACGCGCACCCTGCCCACGGCTGGGGACGCGTCTGTTGTGCGAGAGGTCTGCGTGTCAGCACAGCCCATCCGGTCGAGTAGTGAGACCGGGTGGCTCATCCTGGCTGCACGTGGAGCGCAAAGTCCTCGCGATAGTAGAGGCATGTCCTCCGTGTGCTTACTCTGTTTTTTCACCAATGAGACTCTGATTCTCCTGGCTTTCTTACCTCACCGTCTTCACCGGGGGAAGTCTCGGGCTCCGGGTTTACAGCTCAGAAGGCTGCGTGTGTTTGCTGCGTGGCAGCTGTGATGTGGGCAGCAAGGCTTGTCTCAGGTGCTGAGCAGATCCTAGCAGATCCGAGCAGCAGAGCACTAGCTCTGTGCTGCTGCCGCTGCCCTGCTGTGCCTGCCCAGGGCAGCTGAGCTGGGTAAAGTCTGCGCAGGAGGCAGGCTGGCATCCTCCTCTTGGGATATTAACTGTATCTGTAAGGAACTCTGTTCCATTTATTTAGGTTTTTGGCTGAGGCTTTTGACATGTTGGGAATATCTCATTCAACTCTACAGAGATTCTGTTAATGTTATGCTTTAGAGCCAGGTAAATACTTGGATAACTGGCAATATAAATAACTGAAATTGTGAGTGTTATTAAACCCATGAGATTCTGTCATTCCTTTAGCTGTCTCTGAAATATCTTAAAGCAATGGGTCTGTCTGTACTTATCTTTTTAATCAGGCCTAACCAGGCAATTTCAGCCCCCAGGAGGGACTGAATCACTGAGCTGCAGGGATATCTTTGCCATTAAGACTGTGACTTCTAGGTTTCAATGAACTTTCAACATATTTTTCTGTTTTGTTTTAAGGCATATTTCCTTTCAAATATTAAATTTCTGCTGGCTTGTTTCATATCTTTGAAGCATCAGTGTTTTCCATCTTGCAGCTGTTACCCAGAAGAGTATGACTGCCAGCATATACCACCTGGGGCAGGAGCAAGGGCAGGCAGTAGAGGAAGGATTGCTGCAAGGATCTGCCTTGGGGCTGGAACCAGCAGGACACCAGATGAAGCAGGGCTGTGGCAAATGGACTAGTGTCATGGTTTTGGCTGGGACAGAGTTAATTTTCTTTGCAGAGGTTCACACAATGCTGTGTTTTGGATTTTTGATGAAAATAGTGGCGATGTTTTTGGTTGTTGCAGAGCAGTATTTACACAGAGCCAAGGACTTTTTTGCTTCTTGTGCTGACCTGCCAGCGAGGACGCTGAGGGTGCACAGGGAGCTGGGAGGAGATATAGCCAGGGCAGGTGACCCAGACTGACCAAAGAGATATTCCATACCTTATGGTGTCATGCTCAGCCATAAAAGCTGGGGTAAAGAAGGAGGAAGGGGGGGACGTTGGGAGTGATGGCGTTTGTCTTCCCAAGAAACCATTACACATGACGAGCCCTGCTGTCCTGGCAGTGGCTGAACACCTGCCTGCCCGTGGGAAGCAGCGAAAGAATTCCTTGTTTTGCTTTGCTTGTGTGTGCTGCTTTTGCTTTACCTAGTAAACTGTCTTTATCTCAACCCATGAGTTCTCGCACTTTTACCTTTCTGATTCTCTCCGCATCCCACCTGGGGAGGGTGAGCGAGCGGCTGTGTGGCACTGAGCTGCCTACCGGGGCTAAACCACAACAACTAGACAGCAGTAAGAGACTGGAATAGGCTTCTCCTTTCCCTTTCAGGGTATCATGAAGCATTGCTTTGCTTGGGGCATCTCAGGCTAGGTTGGATAGGACACTGGAGAAATCAGCTTTAGGGACAACTCTTTTGACTTGGATTGTTCTCAGTGATATAAAGACACGGCTGGCGCATAGTGAGCTAGGAATGGGGCACTTGTGAAATCCAGTCTGTGTGTTGACCACCATTTCCTGTGTGGCTTTTAAAAAATTGATTATTTTGAGAGTGTATATGTATTTATATATTTGGGAAAGATAACAGATTTTTTTTTTTAATTCCCTGTGCTTTGTGCTTTTCCCAGCACGGACAGTTACAATTTGCTTGTCAATCTTATGTATACTTAAAGACTGTTTTCAGTGGATTCATCTCTCTCTAATTCTTCCATATCTCAATGGGTAGCTTTAAGTATTGCAAACAATACCTTTCAAGAAGAAATGATTCCCCCTGAAATGTTTCTGATCACTGGAAAAATCTAGTTACTTTTTTCAACTTAGTTACTTATTTTCTTGCACAAAGTATATTTTGATTAATTTTGAAAATTTAAGACTGCATGCATAAAGAGGTGGGTTTTATTGTGTCTGTAGTTGTTTTGCAGACAGAAATAACTGTGCAGTGACTTGCTTTGCTGCTCCTGAATTTCTGTAAGTACCTTCCAGTTTCCATTCTCTTTTTGTGTGTAAAGGGAATGGAGCCTGAGCTGCATTCTCCGACCCACCACAACCCCTTCTTCCATGCTAATGGCTGAAGGTATTGGCAGTGGGAAACACAGGACTTAGAGGCATGTATCTGTCTAACACACCAGCCTCACTTCTGTGATTAAATATGCAGTTAATCTCTGCAGATTAAATACCAAACACAAATGCAAAGCAAAATCCTCTACTGTTTTTGAAAAAACCCACCACTTAGAGCTGGGCTTTTGGATGAGCCTGAGAGGCAGGCTCCTGGGCTGGCCTAAGAGGGAAGGGGACGTGCAGTCATGGTCTGTGGAGGATGTTTCTTGGAAGGGAATGGGTTACCCTCTTTGATGGAAAGCAGTGCAGGTGTTTGTTTTATTTACGGTTGCCTTGGGAGAGTAATTCTTGTGCAGAACAAAATGGAAATTGTCTGGCTTCTTCCACCCCCCTTTTTTTTAAATTTGCGTGCATAATTTAAAAGCTCTGCTTCTCCTTGCTGTTGACTGAATGCAGGAAGAAGGGGTGCTGAAATGCTAACTGCCAGAAACGACAGTCCAAAACTTGCAAGTTCCCTGCACCAGCCTGCAGCTGTTGGCCGTGTTTGCACATACTGGTCAGTTTCTGAGATGAGAAGGGTGATAGGAGATCCAGCCCATGACAGTGAGCAGAGAAAGCTTCCCCACTTTCTCAGACTGGACAGATCTGTGCTCTCCCATCAGAGGCATAGCGGTTTCACATGTTGGAGCTCTGAGAGGCTTCAGTATTTATTGCAGCAGTAATTCCTTCCAGCAAGAATCTTCATATTTATGGACTGTGACTCAAGAATACCTAGGACATGCACCAGCATGATGGATAGGATACCTTCTGGGAAAGGGAAAATCTTTGGTTCAAATTTTGGCTTGAATTTAGGCAACAAGGGGATATGAACCTGTTTGCAGCATTCCAAAAGCGAGGCACTCAGTCAAATTACCAGCTGGTGGATGAGCCCTGGTTGTTGTCCCTGTGTGGTCTTAGCCCATGGCAAATGCAAGGTAATGCAATTTAGCTGAACTCTATCGTTGCTAAATTAAATTACCTCACATCAGCTGCAGGGGATGAGCATGCACACGGAGAGCTACCACAGCTCCGCTGGTGTACAGCCTGCTGTTACTCCGCTGTACCCCAGCTTTATGGGGGCCTCCACTTGGGTGTCCTGGTGACCAAGCACTAAGTAATAGCCAGCTGCAAGGAGAAGGAAGGTCTAGTTGTACCTCCAGTTAACGAATATTGTCGCTGAATCTCATAGGATTTGGAGGGATTCAGTCTGCTGAGTTTGAGGTTGATGGAAATAGTGTTTTTCAGCAGTTACCTTACCTGGTTTTAAAAAAAAAAGTTTGCCTTTTCCAGCAGATGTTGACTCCCCTGTGTCAGTAGGGAGGGCCTGTTGCCTGCAACAGGTAGTGGTGCCAAACACATCTTTGTTCTCTTGGGAATGTGTTTCCCTGAAGGTTCCTTTCATCTCCAGTGAATTCTTGTGCTTCGAATACAGGAAGCATTATTGCTGTGGTTTTTACCCCCTCCAAATAACCGTGTGAACTTCTAACTGCTCTAAAATCGTCCTGTTTGAGAGTAGACCAAGCAGTGCTCTGTCCTAATCTTCAGTTCCTTTGTCTCTTGGATCGGTACCTTGCCTAGGAATGCCAGAATGTGCTGAATGATGTGGTCTCACCCACAGACAATTCAGCAAGCCTTGGCAGCCTGGAGCCATGCACAATTTCGCTGCCCTAACAGGGTTTTGAAAGGGAATTGGAGTAAAATAGTGTTGAAAAGGGCCTAGGATGGCACTCTGGCTCTCCTGCATTAGCAATAGGAAGAGCTAGCTGCTAGCGAAAGCTTTTGTAGCAAGCCTGTGTCTGCATAACTTGAGGAGACGAGGAATTGCCTTTCCCGTGGTGGGCAATGGAAAGACCACAGCTCTGTCTGGCCCCATCCCTGCGGTTTGGTGGCTGAGCAGCACCA
Organism: Chauna torquata; assembly: GCA_013399475.1. Taxonomy (NCBI): domain Eukaryota; kingdom Metazoa; phylum Chordata; class Aves; order Anseriformes; family Anhimidae; genus Chauna; species Chauna torquata. The sequence continues at coordinate 285,616 of VXAL01015089.1, forward strand.
GGCAAGATGAGCTGGGCTGAGCTCAGCTGGCAGCAGGAGTGGGGAACGAGGGCTTGCTCAGAGGAAACATTCAATCCTCTGCCTCCAAAACTTACCTTGGGAGAGTGAACACAGCAGGGATGATGGGCAGCGCTTTTTGCAGTCCTGGCAGTTATGATCTGAGCCATTTGGTATTGATTTGACACTGGCAGCACCACTGCAGCGTTCTGGGGTCAGGGTCACAGATGCTTCTGTGTCCTTGTGATTTGGCTATGCATGCTGATTTCTTCCAAGCTGGGCTGAGACCTCCTGTTATTGGCTGCTAAAAGCTTTTAGGTTGTAAGCCGTCCCATTTCCATTGTCTCCCAGAAATCATTTCAGTTTGGCCCGTTCTTTTCCCCAGCTCCGATCTGGCTCCTTTACTGGGATTCTCTGGAAACCAAAGTCAAGGTGTATTTCTTAAACATACATGAGGTTTAGCATCTGTTGTTTGTGACACAGATCACTGCACATGGCAGAATGCATGTGCAAACTCATGCACAGCCAGCTTTCACTGCACAGTGAAGATTTGGTTAAATGGGAATTAGGATTAATACTGGATTTAAGGTTCTCGTAGTTGGCTGGTAATAACCTAATCTCCTCAAAGGCTGCAGGCAGGCTGGCAGCATTCAGCTCAAGACCGTTGTTTGCAATACCTGAAAGAAATTGAATTTTGATACTAAGAGCTTTAACCAGAGCCTTTCAAAATAGTATATGCTCTTCCCATCCCTATCTCAAATGCAGCCTTTTAATTTCTTTAATATATGACATTCACCTACGCTTCTAGGTCTGATGGGTTTTTGACAGTAATGTTTTTTTCTTTTTCATTTCCTTTTGTAAGAGCTTAGAGCTTCTGATTGGTTTTAGAAATGTATAAATTGCATTCTGAAAGTTGATATACCAAAGTCTCTGTCTAGGCAGAGTGAGATATGTCTGTAGGGCAGCAAACGCTCCCCAGTTTAAAGGGTTTAGGGTGCTGAATGTCCTTCAGGTAAGGAGGCTCAAGAGGCTACAGGACTGCGGCGCTTTTAGTGTGATGTGGTCAGTTCAATCCAGTCTGGTTTGATTGTTGCTGTGGTAGAGATGATCCATGAGAAATGAGTTGGTGAATCTGTGCAGGTCATAAAATGAATCACTGCATTTGACAGTAAGGCCCCTGATTGGAAAACATGTTTTGAGGTGAAGTGTTGCTTCTGTTTATTGTGGCTGCGATGCAATTCTCTGTGTACCTGGCCTGGACTAAAAGTCAGACGTTTAGTCATCTAAGCAATCAACATTTAATTGTAGTTACAAGTTAAGGTAGAGTTTTTGCAGGCTTAGCCCTGCATTCTCAAACAGGATGGAGGTGTAACGTTTACCTATATATCTGTCTTTGATTACCTATTTCCAGCCTTCTCTTCGACAGCAGTTTTGACTGGTTCTGCCCAAACTCCGAGAGCTGTCTGCAAAGTGTTCTTCCATCTGCATCGCTGCTAGTGATAGCCTGGGAGAGTGATGTGCTTGCTCTCTCTGCTTTTCCTCTGTTTTAAACTAACTGTCCATCCTGTGAATGTGTCCCCTTTGCAGAGGGTATCAAAGGTCTCTACAGTATGATGACATAAGGGACTATCAGTCAAGGTTTCTATCCGAGCTGCTGAGGCTGGAAGGAGCAGACACATATTGACTAGATTTGAGTGGAAAGCTTGTCCTGACACTGCCAATACAATTCAATATTCATGTTGCCAAAATGAAAATGACTTATCTGCAGAGGTGATGATGAAGTGCGTTTACCAAGATCTGAATCCGCTATCAGTTTTGTTTTTTTCCTCAAGTCTACTCATTCAGCCCCTACCTTGATGGATTTGATTGTTTTTCTGCTGCTTTGTGTTGGTCCTCCTTGCTTAGGTTGCCTTTCCTCTCACTGCCACCTTATTCAGAACCTGCTTTGAAATAATCCTCTTAAAACAGATCATCTTTAAAACATCAGCCATAAAGCAGGACATTTCTTCTGAGGTTTCTTAAGTTTACTGTCACCTTGTTGTCATTGGATGTGATGTTGAGAAATACAGTGAAGTTTTTCCTTCCCAAGGGTTAGGGTCCACGTGATGACTTGATAAGATTTGAAAGACAGTGACTTAATTTATTGTTGCTAACACCTCTGTTCCCATTGTTTTCAGAGAACATGAAAGTGTCAGAAACATTACTCAATTGGAATTCATATCCATGCAGTGGCTCACAAATGCCCTAAAGCACAAGTCTGTTGAAGGCAGGTTAATGGGAAAGTTGCTGTTTTAGTATGTTTTCTAGTTTTAGAGACCATAAGCCAGCCTAATCTTTTGTCTTTCAGCTCTGTTTCTTTCTTCTCTTCCACAGAGATTAATGGGAAGGAAGAGTGGGTAAAGAGAGAACCTAGAGGAGTCCAGCACCCATCAGTGAAGGTCAGTAGAGAGCTGCATGAATTGCCGCAGCACGAGAAGGTTTGTTCTGGCTAATTAGAAGCATCCAACTTTCACTGTCTCTAGAAGACCTTAGACCTCTGTAAGGAGCCAAACAACTTGGTTTAAGTCACGTCTCAGTTCAGGGAAGCGCCTTGTGAGCATTTTAAAAACGTTGCTTTGTTCAGTATTATGAGCAGTTGGAGGACTTTATCTATGGCTTTTCTCGTGTGTGTTGGGAGGTGGCAAAGGCTGCTTACAACAGCACTGTAATGAGACAGAGCCACTCAGGGAGAGCCCTGGGGTGAGTGAAGCTCAGTGATTTCTAAACCCTAAAAACTCAGAGCGTGCGTTAATGCTATTGCTCTCAGTTCTAGCTTCTAACAAGTGGATAGGGAGCTATTAAACCCCTCTGAACTCAAACTAATATAAATAACTTGGAGAAGAACAAGCATGGTGGTAGTGTTTTAACAACAAAAAACCCCCACCAAAACAAAAAAAAAAACCCTCTCTCACATCAGCAGGATGTTTCTGCTCCCAAAATGTGAGACTTCAGCCAACGTGAGGCCTTGAGTTCTCTTGGTCCTGGCATGGGCATTATTAACCAGTGGTGTGTCCTGCCGCATAGTCTGAGCACTTCTTGAAGTCAAGGAATTTCTGATGACTGGTTTGGCTGAAGCTCTTTGTAATACAAAAAAGAAATTGTGCTGTGCCTGTTCTGTAATAGCTGATAGAGATGGATGGGTGTGAGTACGTTGCTATCTTGCCGATGGTACCTTTGAGAGCCCAGAATGGGTGGTATGTCTTACAAATGCTCAGTGGCAATTTCTTATTCTTTCTGCAGTTGAGTCAGCTTTATGCTCGGCAGTAAGACTGAAAGGTCTGACGGAGACCCTTCACCAGTGCTTGAAGCTGCACCTCAAAGCTAACTCTGCTCGGAGCTGGTCGAACTGATGATGATGTGCTTTTTAAAGCATTTGCAGTCCTGCCTGTGTTAGGCCAGCCAATGTCACCACAGCTAGCATAGCTCCATCAACGGTTTTTCCTTCAGGATTTCCCAACTGTGACCAGAAACACGCAGTCCTTGTGCCCCGGCCAGCTCCATGTTTTGAGGCAGATGAATGTGGTGGGATGATCTGTAAACATTGCTGTGTGTTCTGATGGTGAATGTATGCAAGCTGCTTGCACAGTGTTACTCGTTTATCCCCCCCACCTCTCCCCATGCTCCCTGCAAGCTCAGCTGCCTCTTTATCACTCCTGATAAGCATGTGTGTGATCTGAGGCAGAGCCATCAGCCAGAACTGAAGGCAGGCAGGAGTCCCGCGTGCATAGTTTGGGGGCAGCTTGGTTTCTTTTCTGATAAGCCTGTGCCTCTTGCGGCAGTACAGTGCACACTCCTCTTAAACCGTAATCATAATCCTCTTTGCAGCAGGCGCTGCTATCCCCACAGGAAGCATTAGCAATATCACGAAGTGCGGAGACTTCATTGTTTTCCCCTAATCTGCGAAGGGAGCTGAGACAAGACAGAGGAAACTTTAACCTTTTCCGTGCCTCAGTGGTAAATAATTAGTTTTTCACTGAGTGGGAGAATGGGGGAAGCCTCTTAGCTGAGATAAAGTAAGTGCAAGGCTCACAGGCTTATCTTGCTCTGTGGAATTCAGGAAAGGACATGTCCTTGAATTCGCCTGTCTGGCATGCCCTGTTTTTGTGTTTGGGAGAAATGAGTCTATTAGAGCTGCCCTAAGTGATTGCTGGGTGTAAGGCACCTCTTGCCAGGAAATGCGATAGCTATGCTTTTGTTTGAGGACCTTGAACAAAAGGCTTTGGATGCGTAATAATGTGCAAATTTGGGTGGGTGGGAAATGAAGAAGGTTAATAGGGCAGACTAACAGAGGAGGAGCTGAGCTTGGGAGAGGAGCAGAGAAGCACTAAGGACATGGCAGCAGACAGAGGGAGGTAAAACAGGAAAAGCAGACCCTTTTTGTCATGCTAAAGTTAATTTAGTCACCACCGGAAATTTTGGGGTAAGTGTAAGCTGTCTGCCAAAATAACGGTGTTTCTAGCTGTGACGGTGTGAGAGGCCACAGTGTGACTCCAAACTGGCTGTTGAATCAAAGGGTGTTGGTGTGCAAGTCTGTGTGCTGTTTAGAGCCAAATCTGTCACAAGGGGGAACTTGCTGTGACAGTGCGCTTGGATGGGAATTCACTTTGGGTCAGTGCTTTATGTTCGCAAAACTTCTCTTTGCAAGCTGCCTGCCATAAAATCTGTCTTGTCACGCTTGGTTCTGCAGCTGCAGTTGTGCTGCGCTTTCCCTGGACAGGACAGGCCTGTGATCGAGTCGTGGGGGGCTGCCCCTGCCTGGCGCTGGGGGTCAGGAACCTGGCAAGGGGAGTGAGCCGCTCGCACGTGTGTGCTGTCTGTGAACGTTCTTTAATCAAAACATGACAAGAGCAAAGAAACAAAAGCCTCTCAAAAATAGCAAGAGATATGGATCTAGAGAATTTGCTTTTTGTTTCTTTCAAGAGTCCCTAGACACTTCTTTTAAGGGAAGAAATGTAGCTTTCAAGGTTGGGCTTTTTTTTTTGCCTTCCCTTTTTCTCCAGACTTCAAAGGCAGTCAGCTGAGAGCTTCTTAGGAACGTTACATCTGTTCAGAGTAAACGTGGATTGAAGGGAAGGCATTTTTTCCTCTTCCAAAATGTCCAAAATTTCTGCACGAATTTCCTTGAGAGTGCGGTAAACAAGACCCAAGCTCAGTGGGAATGGATGACACACAGCAGTGGAAGGTGGCAAGCCAGCAACTGGGAGTAGTTTTCTGCAGAGGCGTTCAGTTGAGACACAGATTTTATTTTCGTGGTGCTTTAATAGAAAACCTTTTAATGTCTGCGCCTTGAAATAAAATTGATTCAGAAACTGAAACTGAACAAATGGACTGAAATGTAAACTTATAATGCCTGCCTGCTCCTCCTTAAACTCTTAGCTTCAGCTAGTTTTGTAGCTGCTGACGCACAGTCTTTTTTTTCTTTTTATTAAATCACTTATCCTTTTGCTTTTAATCTTAATCTACATGTATCAAACAGTGAAATCAACCAGTTTTGCTTTCTGACTCTAATGCTTAACTACCATTCTTTCGTCATCTGATCCAAAGCCTGTTGGCAGTGAAGGGGCTTTGGATCAGACACCTGACATGCTGCAGGAAATCAGCACTGTGAGCATGGAGGATAGAGCAGGTGGGACCAGGATTTCAAACTAGTTTAACACAGCTCTGCCTGAAAATGGTAGGAATTTTTTGCTGATTTTGATGAAAGCTGATGTGTAGCACTGCTGAGAGCATTTGGAAGTCTCCTCCACAGTAGGATGTGTGGACATGATCTGGTCTCAAGGTTCGTAACTGCCTCCTTACATCTCAAAAGTGTAACTGAACTACAAATGGTTTTCACACCAATTATTTCCCTCTTGCTTTTGAATAGAATGGGGGTGGGGGTGGGGGGGTTGTTTATGCCATTTCCCTGGTGCAGCTGAAACTCAGAGCAGCAAGCTTGAGCTGAAGCTGTTGTTTCCTCTGTGCATTTCCCATAACGAGGCCAAGGAGAGTGAGATGTGCGATGCAGGTGTGTGGCTTTGTTGCACACGTATCAGGCTTACAACGTGAGAAATCTTGGTGCTGTCTCACTTCAGGTTGGGCAAGTATGTTTCATTTGTTGCTTTTGTGTGTTTTTCTTTTAAACTAGGCTTCTTAAATGAAGAAGAGCAATATTTAAGCTTCTGAGCAAATAAACGGAGCACCCTGGCTTCATCTTGACTAATCTGTTTAACCTTCATCAGCCCAAATATTTACTCTAGGCATTGAATATCCAGGCAGTGTAATTCTGATGCTAAAACTCATGCGCTGAGAATGCTGCAGATTGACTAATCCTGCAGAATTTCAGAAATCCCTGTCTGTATAAATAAACTTCCTATGTGAAGGATTATAACTAAATAAATGTTGTGAATTCAGATCAGCAAGGCAAAAGTATAGCAGTTGGTTCTCTTGTGCCTACTTTCTTCTGTATTTTTTATGAGGATATTCGTCGTAGTCTAAATAGATGTGTAAAGAAAACTGCAAATACTGAAGCAGAGTGCTGTCATATGCTGCAGGGAGAAAGTTTACTTCTCTGCCTTTTTGCTAGCAACTTTTCCTTCACCGATTTTGAGATTGCTGTCAGCTTGATTTACCTGGTCTGTGATTTTTGTTCTTTTTTGGGTGCGGTGTTTGTGGTGAATCTGTGTTCTGTCGGTCCTTATACCCTTCCTGCAATTGGGCGATGTGAACAGTTTATGAAACTGCTGTGTTGAAGATCCAGAAGTTGTAGCTCAGTTGCTGAAGATCTGCCCCCACACCCCTGGTTGCAGAGCAGAGCCCACAGCATCTGGAATTACGGCAACAAAGTTGGCATCTGTGGAAGGCTGATCTGCGTGTCCATTGCAGGGAAGCCCCCAGTGTAAACCTGTTGGTGTAGGTATGGTGTAAGCAAGCTCCTGCACCGTTTGGCTTCTGTCCTATTACTCTATTAATTATCCCTTCCTTGTGAGATTTGTTTTAAGTACAGACTTATCTGGGATCCTTATCTCAAGGATGTTCTGTTAATATCCCTTGATGTTGCCCTCCTCTGTTACTTGAGATCTTTCCAGAGATGTGAAGGCTGTAAACACCCAGGGGAGAGGGATTAGTAGGGCTGTTGTAAAGGGAATAACTAAGAAGAACGGAGTTAAGTTAGGGACATAAAATCAAAACTGTTTCAACAGAACTTCCCAGCAGTGGTGTTCGTTATGTTCACGGAAAGCTAGTGCATGTTTTCCCATCTGAGAATTTTGAAAGTAGTCTGCAAAAAAAAAATAGGAGGAAGCATGACTGGAGGGAGTTGTTCTCCCAGCCAATCTTACTCACTGCTCTTGACTTCTGCAAATGTGCATAACAGTAGAAAACTAGAACAAACAAATCGCCCAGCTGTGTTTTCAGGAAGGTGTGTAGCCAGGAACCTGTGCCATTCATGGCCACTCTGTCATAAGAGGTAATTCTCCCTGCTTGAAAGGGACCAGTAGGGGAAGAATTTCACCTACTTTACTTGCCAACATGCTCTGTAGGGAAATTCCCTCTATCCCACATGCGTTAGTCAGTCTTTCTAACACTTGATCTGAGGAAGAATCACTGCATCTAGGCAGCTAATCCCATTTCTGTCTTCACATAAGATTGTTATCAGAGTAATTGTCTGTTTGCTCCCCCTCCCGAGTCTAATCAGAGTGGATTGTGCCAGTACCTCCTGGGGCAGAGGAACTCAGACACTGATTGCCCTCAAAAGAAAGAGAAAATCCTCAGTGTATATTTAACGTAAACTTCAGTTTTGTTAGATGTTCACAGGAAAATCGTCTGGAAATAACTTGCTCAGGCACGTCTTACACATTTCACAGTAATATATTTTGTTCTGGTTTATAATCTAAGTTCAGGCAGGCAAGTTCATGTGGTGCATGCTGTGGTGAGGCTTTCAAAAGATAGTGCTGTGCACTAGGGGAACTGGTACTTTCCCAAGCCCTAGGATAGAGCAAGTTCATGTCCGCAGAGAAAGCGTGCTCTTAGACGTTGATGTTCCAGCCAGCAAATAATTCTGAACAATTAGTGCTTTTTTCGTTATTTCAAAGCAAATTATGGGGGTGGGTGGATTTTGCTTGTGGGGATAAAGTAGGCTCAAAGATATTAATTTTTCATATATCCTTCAAGCTGGGACTCGAGCTTGTCCCTTGATGTGTCTACCCAAGGAAGCATACTATTTGGTCTCTTTTTGGTGGTGTGCAAGCCACAGATAATACAGCACTCCACTGAGATACGGAGATGCTGTGTGCTCCCCCTGTTTTATGGATGAGAAAGCTGAGATGCAGAGGCACTGCGAGCTGCCATGGGAATTGCGAAGGTAGAGTTGCGTGCAGCAAGACAAGGAAGTCCGCACCAGAACCAGCAAAGCTAGTGGCAGCTCCTGATTCCTAGTCGGGGCTGCCACTTCTCAGCTCCAACAGCCAGCTCAGTATGGAAAGCAAAACATGATCCTGCCCTTAGTGGTGTTGCAGTTGCAGAGATGATGTCTGGCTTGATCAGCCCCATACCCTTGGATAGTTTAACGAAGCTCTATAGCTGTTGTGTGTGATACCTAAAGCAAGCTTAAAGAGCAAGAACATACCACTGAGGAGTGTGCTCATAGCTACTGAACTTGCATGTCTCATATGTGAGAACCGCTGAGACTGTCTAATGCAATCAGGCTTAAAGGGCTTTGCATGAAGCAGGTCCTTTCAGGCATGTGCAGGAGTCATCCTGGGGACCGTGAAACCAGTATGGCCACGGCTGCCCCTAGCCTAATGTGCACTTGGTGTGCTTATTGTGGATGTTCTCTAAACCTTCCATTGAATAGTTTGCTGTTTCCTGCTCCATTAGATCTAAAATCACTAATTGCAATGGTAGCTTCATGGCTGTAGTGCTCCTTTTAGAAGGAACCATAAACACTTTACCTTTGCTGGATGACTTAACTTATGTTACTCTCCTCTTTACAAGAAGAGAAACGGAAGTACAGAGAGAAGGGAAGAGAAGTGTAAAGATGTATAAAAGCTATTTTTACCCTTGACTATACCACACTGAGGAGACAGTGTTCAGAAACCTGCTTCTGGAACTGGAGGTAATACAGCTGCATCAGGGTGGCTAGCAGACAGAGCCTCAGATAGGTAGGGTGCAGCGTCCACTTTGCTGCTGGAACCTGGGTTTGCATCTCCATACAGCACTACCGTGTCTTATAAGCATATCATCCTGTTCAGAGCCAACTGTGGTGTGTTTGATTCGGCCCTGCTGCACGTGCCACAGATGCAAGTGTCCAGCAGTAGAGCTTGGGGTCCTGAAGGCCCCTTTGTGTGGTTTGTGGCCTCATGCACAGGAATTTATTCCTCCCCAACCCCATCTCCATTGTGTGTGGTATCATGTGGCTTTTTGTTGTGGTTCAGTTTTGGTTTGGTTTGGTTTTTCCACTTCAAGTGTATTTTTGGCAGCCTTTGGTCTTTTAGTGGGCCCTCATGGTATCAGCCATCACAGCTATATGTACATTAAATGCGCTTTGTTATCTGGGTTAAAGTATGGTGTTCAGTCTTTGTGAGCAATTCATATTTCAAAACCTTGTCTCCAGCTGTTCTTTCTGTAATGGCACTGGGGTCAGTGTTGTAATTCACTTTGCTACTTCTGCTGGCATAGCACTTCTGAGCCATCCCCGATCTGATGCATCGCTCCCAGTGTTGCAGTGTTGATGGTGAGGTTGTGCGTTAAGGAGCTGGTGGCTGATTTACAGAAAGCACGCTGTTGGAGGCTGGGAGCAGCTTTTCCCAGAGGGGCTAGTGAGCTATAGTCCCTGCCTGTTCCCCTTCCCCAGCATTAGCCCTGTGCAGTGCCTGCAGCACACAATACAACCACGTCTGTTCCCTTACCTCATCCAGCTCGTGGCTGCACCCACCCTGCTTAATGCTGCCCTCCAGGCTGTCACCCGTGGTACTGCTTATTTGGTATTTTGAAGCCATAGCTTAAATATCTCTCTAATAGTCCCTTCATGCTCTGCCTTGGATTTATTTACCCATTTGCACAGTGGTGAATCAGAATTACTCCTTAGAAAAATTACCCCTTAGGTCTTTGAATCTTTAAAGCTAGCTGTCCTGGTCTAATCTCCCGTCTGCGGTATCCTCTGCCAAAGAGATGCAGGACTTTTCAGGAGGACCTGTGTGGGAGAGGAGCGGATGCTTCACAAAAGGATGTGGGATGCTGAGCACTTGGGTTCATCACCAGTGAGAGCAGGGCCCTGTAACCTGAGCGTTCTCTGGTGAGGGGGCATACTTTGAAAAGTTATGAAAATATGCCATTAATCCAAACACTAGCAGAGTGAGTGTAGCACGAACATATCTCAAGTTACTATTATTGCTTCTGCCAGCTACCATAAAAAGCTTTTCTAGACTCTATTAGCAAGTGAACAGAAGGGATGTCACAGAGCTGTCAGGCCCAGACTGTCAGCCTGGTCTCACCACGCTCAGGAGTACATGACATGACTGAGGCGTTCCTGTTTTGGAGTGGATCTAAGGGTCTGTCTCTCCTTTGCCTCCTTTGACTGCAATGCTTTCTTGCAGTAGCAGTTGGAGATGTTGGGATAATCAAATATTCACCATCAACTAGTTCTACTCAGCCATAGAATGGCCACGCGTAGTGCAAACAGAGGTAACCAGTCTTGTTAAGTAAAAGTTTTAAGAGAGACTATGTGGAGAGGTTTATAGTTGAGGCCAACAAGAAGGCTGTGTGAGAAACACGGTGCCAAACAGCAGAAAATATTAAGACATATTTTACTTGTAATCTCTTGTCATGTTGCAAGAAGACTTGCCTCATGTTATGGGGCTTCAGTTATCTAGGACAGCGATCTTGCTTTATTTGGTTGGATTAATCCACAGCAGCTCCATGCAAACTGTGGACACACTTGACATATATACGCCACTTCAATTAAGATCACTCCAGCTTGTAACTTGGTGGAGGAAATCCAACTGATTTCAGTGAGAACTGAGCAAGACATTAGCCTATTTTTGAAAGAAAACTTACACAGAAATTACTTTGAGTAGTTGGAGTAGAGTAGTTCAGTAGGAAGGGACCTTCAAAGATTGAGCCCAACTGCCTGACCTCTTCAGGGCTGACCAGAAGTTAAAGCATGTTATTGAGGGCATTGTCCAAATGCCTCTGGAACACTGACAGGCGTAGGGCACCAGCCACCTCGCTTGGAAGCCTGTTTTAGTGTTTGTCCATCCTCACAGTAAAGACTTTTTCCCAATGTCTAGTCTGAAGGACAACCAGATGTGATCGGTGTGAACTTTCTGGTTACTTTCTGGTGTCACAGCCTTTCTAGGGTAGATGGCATGTTTCTAGCCTTGTTTGCTGTTAAGCATATCATGTGTATATTTACAACTGGATCATGCCTTTGAGCATTTCTCAGATGATAGATCCCAAGGAATCCTCCTTTCCTGTGTTGAAAATTAGGAAGGGACACAGTTTCTTCTGTTTTTTTCTTTTTTTCCAGATCTGTTTCTCTTCTACTTGCTTCCAGTGGTTCAGTTCTGTCAATAGCATCATCCTGGTAGTGAAACACAGCAATGCCAATATTTTAAGCACCACAGATCACAGCTTGCTTACAATCAAAGTGCTGTCCACATACACTCTGTTCCAAGAGATTTGTGGTAGAGAAAGTCTAGACAGAGCCCTGGCCTCCTACCTATATGCTTTTGCTCGTGCGAGTGTGATGGCTACCATTATTGCTAATACTGGGATCTCCGTGGGTTAAAACATAAATCTGAATGTCTTGGGTTCAATTCTGGCTAGGGCTGGGGTGGTCCCAAATTGCTGAAAGTGCTCTCAGGCCTCTGGAGGTGTCACAGGAGCCAGGGAGCATCCCTGTGTCATGGGTAAGGGAGTGCTACTCATACCATAGCTAGCTACGTACCTTTCCAGAGATAGTAGTACCAAATAAATGTGGCTGTGGCTCCCAAAATCATTTAGCGTTGCCTTGGACACAGCTTCTAGGAGAATCCTTTGGAAGGGAAGAGGAGAGGAGAAGACTTGTGCTTTCCTAGGCCTGTGAATTAGCCACTCTGAACTAGAAGCTCCTTGAGAACCTTTCAGTAAGGACCCTGGTCACTAGATCAGTCCTCCAGTATTGCTGTGGTTTGTCTTCAGCTCTCATTGCCTGTGATGAGATTCATATCTGAACAAGGGCTTTGGTGACCCCATTCAATAATAAAAATTGAAAGCTAGCTTCCTGATGGCTTTTTGCTTCATATTTGCTGCTGCTTCCCATCATTAACAGTAGTAAAGTGGCATGGGGTGAAAATCAGCACTAATTTGGGAGCTTGATTGCCTGTGTAATAAGCTTCTCTGCTATTCTTTGGCAGGAACAGCAGCTAATATAAATTTTTTGCTGTCACTTCTGGATGGGCCCTGTACCAGCATCAAAGTTAATCCCTCAAAATTATGTTCCATTATAAATCTCTCCTCACAGATAAGTGGGTGCAATTAGGCAGAGAGGTCCAGAACTGTTACCAAAAAAAAAAAAAGCTCTGAAGGACAAAAGCAGTCTGCCTGCACATCACAGTGGTGTAGTGTCTTGCCAGTCACCTCCAGAAAACAGAAGCTCATTGGCCACAGTGTTTTTGGGACTTATTTGGCAGTGACAATATATTCTGAGTTGACCAAGTATAAGTTTCACGTTTTGTACATACAAGTTAGGGTCCTAGGAGTCATTTGAAGCTATTTCTATTGGTTTTTCCCTCATTTCTTTTCTTCCAAGTACACACAGAATATTTAATGTCGTTATTCCCGCCTGAGTCCTGGGAAATCAGAAAAAGATCATCAAGAGTCTGGTAACAGGCTGACAAAATCCCCAGCATATTTAGAGATTATTCTTTTGATGTTTGGGTTTATTTTCATGGTTTTTTTTTTTATCAGGTTACTCTTGGGTAACCTTCTATATACTGAACAACTTCCCTGCTGTCATGAATGTCAAAGACCCTCAAGGTTTGAAAGTACTAGCATGGTTAAATTACTTTCATTGTTAGTTTAATACTAATATTTTTTGTGGGGGGGAGGAGGGCTAGAGAAAGTGGAAATACTGCCTCTGTCATGACACTCTGCCTGTTCCGTGGGCTGTAGTATGACTGACTTGAGTATAGTATGCCACTCAATTTTGTAGCCCAGCTTAAAACTAGAGCCTGCTGAAAGTCCATTGTTGCCCCTTTCTGGAAGAGGATGATAGCGAGTGACTTAGTTCCTGTTCCCCATGCCCACCAGAGTGAACCTTAAAAATACATGAAACTAAGGTGCATTTCTATTCTTGTGGAACACCAGCTCTCTTTTCATCCCTGCCGTCTGCTTTTTTTTCTTTGGGATGCTGAACGAATGTTATAAACGAAAAGTCTACCCTGAGAATGGCACAGGTTGTGCAGAGAAGTGCCAGCTGTGGTGCTGAGCCGCAGGGAGAGTAAAATGCAGACAAAGAATGCACTGATGTCAGGTTTTCTTGATGTGACCAAAAGGAGATTTTTGTCTGTGAATACAAGTACTAGAATAAATCACTAGATGGATTTTAACAGCCGTAACAGGGTCCTCCTACGTGTGCTGGAGTCTACAGGACTGGAAGTCTTGACAGGCTCAAAAACAATGAATTAAGGTCGATAGTTGATGCTGAACCATGGGCAGTGTTAACCACAGGAATGATTTCTTCCTCTTGATGTATCAGAGCAACTCCAGGGTGCCATTTGGGGTGGCAGAGAGAATTCATCTACGTTGCACACCGAATGGTTTGAGTGGTGAATAGCAGTCGTATACAGAATCTATCGTCTGTCATGAGGGATGTGACTGTGAAATAGATGACTTCTGAAAACAAGCATGCTGCAGATACTTTTTCCCACCCAACAACAAAGGTCTTGTTTGGGAATGCTTTTTGGCTGCAGTCCTTGTGACCCCCCTGGGAAATGCACTGTGCATTTGCTTGCACTCACCAAAGGAAAAAGTGAAAGTAACACAGCTGTAGTGATTTACTACAAAGTTTTGAGGCTAATTGCCTCATATGTTTAATTAATAACTGACACATTCTGTCCCTCAAAGAGCTTGGAGAACTTCCATCTGGACCCCTAGTGATTACAGCCTGGAAGCCATCCCTGTAATTAAGGAGCAGGCTATGGGAGGCCTGTTCCCATTATGGCCAATTATTGTACTTGCTACTATTTTTCTTCCTTTCTTACGAAAGGACTGAGAAAATAGGGCTCAAAGGCTAATCTGACATAAAACCTTGACTAAAGAGGAGCTTTGTGCTAACCCATGGTAGAATGATGGGGTTATGTTTTGGTGCCAGCACTCTTTCAACAGGCGGTCATGAGGCAGGTTCTCAAAAAGCAAAATGTCTTACACCGAATAGAAGTATTTGTTGGTCAATATTAATCGACAGTTCAAGGAGCAGATTTTTGCAAAGAACTGGGCAACTGAATGTTTCTGCTGTTATTTTCTCTCTCTCTCTCTCTCTCTCTCCCTCTCTCCCCCAACTTAAAACTTTCGCTAGGTTTGACAGCTGCTCATCTGCAAAGACTGGCTGGCTCAGAAGCCCTCAGAGCAGAGGATGCTGTGTCTTTAAGCCTTCCATACAGTGCTGAAATGTTATGACAGAGCATCTCACAGGGGGATGCGGTTTCCATGGCAACCCCACACTGTAAGATAAGCAAATTGTTTTTTTTCTTTTTTTTCTTTTTTTTTTTTCCCTGAGAGGTTCAAGAGCAAGGAAGGAATGAGGCGATCTGCTGTCAGCGGGCGAGACTTGAAAAGAGGAAACCATGTCCATTAATCCTGCAGCCCCGGCTGCTTTGTGTTTTAATTAGCGAATGTTGTTATGGCAGACAGCATGGGCGCCTCACCCTGTTGTGGGTTTTTGAGGGCTTTTTTGTTTGTTTCTTTTTACGTCCCCAATTTAAAAAAAAAAAAAAAGGCTTTAAAAAAAGCTTTACTAAGGCACTGAATGAAGGTCTGAAATAAAGAAGCCTCGGGATCTCTGTTCCAGAGCTGATATCCCAAGCCAGGGACGGGAAGTATAGCTTGCCTGGTGGGAATGAATCTGCTATTCTCAAATTGAGAGCACTTCTTAAATTTATTTTGTCTTCCCACTGATGTTTAGCAAAAATGGAAATCTCCTTACCCCTGCCTCCTACGTATCCTTGGCAATGTGAAGTAAAGCAAGGGAGTTATCTTGGTTCTGTCCTCCCCAGCCTAGCCAGAGGCATTACTTGTTATAGAGCTGCATTGTCTTCCTCTGCTGTTGTTTTAGGGCAGTCGATACCTCCGGGATCAGTAGTCAGCCCTTAAGTGAGAACCACTTGACTAACCGAGCACCCCACTTCTGTGGATGCAGGACAACACGCAGGCTGTAAGAGAGTCAGCAGCGTAACGCCACGGAGAGGGAACAGCGCGAAGGCAAGCTCCCACCCAGGCAGAGATGGCATCTTAGGAAGTGGAGGATCTCTTGGTAGCAGCTAGAGCACCAGCTGGGTAGGAAACTGTGCTGGTCTTGTAAATGCGCTGTGTGTAGGCGTTTATTATGGAAAATATTTTGACAACCTTTATTATTTTCAAACTCTTCTATGTGTCACCACAAAATTAGAGTTAAAGTAAATGTTATCCCAGCAGCGGTCTTGTCTGCATAGTTTCCATGTCCATCCTTTATGAGTACTGCCTGCTCCTTGCAGGGAATTAAGCCTGCTGTAAATCTAAATGTGGAATGAAAAGAAAATTATTCTGATCCTGTGAGAAATGAATATTTGGGAGGCATTCTTGACTACTTTCCTATAAGCAGCAATATCTTAGCCTGTGTTTCTGGGCCTGGTGCTTACAAGGATTTCTTGTAAAGGTAGTTACTTTAAATTTCCTGCCAATGTCACCTTCAATGCCCTACCACCGAGATTTATCTGTATATTTTTTTTCCCAATTAGGGTGCAAAGCCCAAATGCAATAGTAGAGATGTGCTCCTCTGCTAGTTTGAATTTTTTCCACAATGCATGAGATGCAGAACTAACTTCCTGTTCCTGTGACTAGGTATGAGGTTTTTTTTGTTTTTTTTTGTTTTTTTAGGGGAGAGGGAGTTGTCTGTGTCCATTTCGCCCTCTAGCCTCTCACCCCTCAAATACTACACTTGTTTGTTCTTATCTCTTTGTTTGCCCTGGTTGGCCGTTAGCTTTTCTGGGGATTTCACAATTCACGAACCCAGCAGACAGCAGAGTTGCTGCTCTTTATCAGGTACACATTAAGGGTTTGGAGACTTCCTCTTCCCTGCAGTTTTCTTCACTGTTGTTCCCTGCTGTTTCTCGCTCCTCCTCTGCCCAGGACAAAGCAGGTGCCAGTACATTGAAAAAGCCAGGCAATATGTTTCTTAGCTAAATACTGATGTTCTTCACAGAACGTTTTTAATCATCGCTCAGGTGTCTTACAAATGGAAGAGCATCAATGGAAGGGTTTGAAGGTGAACAGCATCATCAGACAGTGCTTGTGCTAGTGTACCTTACTGTCTAGAAGTTTGGGGCTTGCATTCATTCTGTAGCAGTTGTGCTTCCATATGACTTTACTACCTGTGATTCTGGTATTCTGGAAAAAATCTGACCTACCAAGGAGAAAATGATGGAAGTCATCCCTGTACGTGCATGTTCCTGCATGTGGGAACTCTTCCATCAGGTTCCACTTGGACAGCCTCCATCTTTTTCCATCTTCCTCCTTCCACCCCATTTTTCTGTTTAGCCATGCAACACTTGGTGGGATTTGCAAAGTAGGGAGTTTATCCCCAAATGGGAAGAAGGAGCCTGGAGAGGCTGCTTAGCCAAATTACTCAGGAAATCTGTGGTAAAGCAGGGTTTGAAACAGGGTGTCCCACAGGAGCCACTCTTTCCCGCAAACCACTGGACTTTTCCCCTGCACTAAGGTAAGCATCAGTGGGAGCTAATACTGCAGGAAAGGGAAACCCTGTGATACTGAGGTACTCCGCAGTACTGCAAACTGACGCTTGCAGAGCTAAGGTATCTCCCTTATAGTTTGAGGTTGCTGTAGTTAGAAATTCTTTCCTATGAGCCTAAGCTCTTGAAGAAAAGTTCAGCAAAGCAAATTGCAGACTGAAGAGGGCCAAACAGCTTTAGAACCACTGGTCTGGGTTTGAGTACTTCCTCCTGAAACTTGCTTTCTCCCATGGATGCAATCCACGTAGCAGGAATAGCTGTTAGCTAAGTGTAGAGTCGGAAGCCAAAGAAATGTCAAACTTCTTGGGAATTCAGGGCTAGGGCAAAGTGATATTTAGCCCTCTGTTGAGTAAGCCATCAAATGCTGTAGTTGACAGTAAGCAGAGTTAGAGAGGCAGCTTCATTTCTTTGGAGACCATTCTCTTCTTTTTCTTTCTCCTGAACGTGTAGGGGAATTCAACACTTTGGTGGCGATCAGCTTTATTTAATGGCTTGATTTAAGCTGCCTCCATGTCCATTTTTTTTTGCCTGCATTTGTAAACTGCTTTTGGCCCAGCTCAGCTATGCTTTACTGCCAGCCAGCGCTGGCTGGAGACGCGGCAGGCCGGGCTTGTGGTCCTGCAGCTTGGGCAGAGCAGGCCAGCACAGCTTTGCTGCGGCAGGACCCGCTGCTGCCTCCCTCTGCCCTAGCAGGAGAGGCCCTCGCACCTCTGCTTCCTGCTGGGGGGTTCTCAGTTCACACCATTCTGGGGTCTTCATTTGCCTCGGACTGGCTGTCATTAAACCCTTGCGTATTGCATGGGCTTTTTGTGCATGCAGATACCGCCAGCTCGGAATTCTTGCCAGGCAGAATTAGTCCACCTGCTTCTCTGCTGTAAGCGTCCAGTCACCCAAGCCCAGCCAAGCTTTGTGTAAAGAATAAAAATAATTGTTGTGCCCCGCTGATTGCCAGCAAGTGCAAGTGGTGTTCATGTCACAGGGTGATTTAGGGAATGAGGAAGAGCCCAGGAGTAGCTGCATGTCTCGTTTGGCCTCTTTTTTTTTTTTTTTTCCCCCCAAAGGAGGGAGTGTTTAATCTTTCAGCAAGCAGGGAAATGCTCCTGTGTCTGCCCTGGCCTTTTTGGTTAAAGTTGGTGCCCCTGAGCTTGCGGTGGAAAGGAGCAGCTGGAGAGTATTAGGCTATGCTCCAGCTACGATTTCCAGAGGGCCAGTGCTCCCTGGCTAGTGCTGGCTGTTTTAACTGATCACTTGCCGAGTCATCACTTTACACGGTTTCCTTCCCACCCCTTTTTTCAGCTCCCACCCCTCTTCCTGGAGGTGATGAATTGCTCGTGCATTTCAGTAGTTTATTCTTAGATAATTCTCTTAGCTGTGTCTGTTTCACACACATTTCTTTTCCTGGTCTGTCGCTTGTGCCCAGCACCCATGTGGTGGGTGAATTTCTTGCCAGGAAGCCATTAAGATACAAAATCTTCTAAATCAATAGTAACAAATGTAATCCATCCAAAATTCTCCTTCCCATACCTGCTTGCCAGACAAACTTTAAACAAACCCATGAGAGAAAAAAAAAAAAACAGGTCACTGGTTTCTTAAGCTCTCTTTCCCACATGTTGGTGATCCCAAATTATGTCCATGTGTCTGCATATGTTAAAGAGCGTAGGACTTACTTGGGGTCTATCACAGCTAATTTGGAGGAATTTTGCTTGCTACTACAGTTGCATGCTAACGTAGCCTGGAAGTCATTTGGATTTGCAAACACAGAGCTGTGCTGCTGCTGATCAAGAGCTGCCTGGGAGAGGCTTGTCAGCGGGGCTGGCGGCAGGCACGGCCCGCTTAGGCAGCGGCCGGCGCTCACAGCTCGGTTGCAGCCCGCGAAGGCCAGCAGCAGTGCACACGCGGGGGGTTCTGGGCAGCCGGGTGCCTCTGAGAGCTCCAGCGCTCTCCCTGTAGCATCTAGACTTGCCCTGGCTTATCAAAGTGTTGCAGGGAGAAAAACACACGTGAGACACCGTAATCCTGTAGTTACAAGGGTGCGTACAATCTTGAAGCAAAATTCTTTCGTTTATCTTTGTATTTAACTTGCCAATTCAGCACAGAGCACACTGGTGCATCCTGTTGACATTCAGCTCTGTTTTAGGTTTCCAGCATAGTTCAAGAACATTGTAACTGTGAATGCTTGCAATGAAAAAATATTTTCGTATTCTTTTCCACAAAATAATTCTTGAATGTGGAGTTTGCCAGTTTACAGTAACTTCAAGGCTTTTCCTAATGTACAGATTTTTTTCTGAAAAATTAAAAAAGGTTGGGACTTGTATTTGTCTTCTACAAGTCCTAATAATAAGTGTTAATTTTTTAAAACCTCTACAAGCAATTTCCCTCAAAATTTCCCTGTCCAAAATAGGTAGAGCACACGTGTTTATATGTATGCCCTTTACTAAAACACTAAAGAAATCTTGTGATGTTACAATAAGCCAGGACCACAAATTAAATTAGATGAAAAAAGCTAAGCTGATATGTTTCATGACATAAATGAAAGATGTTTTGGGGGGCCTGGGGGAACAGAAAAAGAAGCAAGTATTCCTTCTGGATAAGGCCTCAGCATGAAAATGCGAACAGCAAATGAATTTATTATTGAAGCCACATACATCAAAGCCAAGTTGAGTGAGAAACTCTCTGGCCTAACCTACAGTTGTCTTTGCTGTTATTAAATGTCATGTGGGGTTGTGCAGCTAGACCAGGATATTTGTCCAATCTAGAGTTTTATAAATCTGATGGAAATGGTCTTGGCTTCCCAAACCCCTTGATCTTTGTGTTAAGCCTGTATGACTGAAGTGAGCCGCAGACCTTGAGTTTCCCTCTGGTGTGAATTTCACTCTTGCAGAGCCACAGAAAGTGAGGAGGCACCCACTTTAGTAGAAAATGGCCTTGCACCCTTTGGCTTGTAATTTAGAGAAATAGGAAAGGAACATTTCTCTAAGACATTTTCTTTTAACTGTTCTAGTTGATGTTATTTGTAGGGGGGAAAAAGCTTTCTTCAGAAAGAACAGAAACCAAGCATGCGTCTCCATTGTCTTTTAACTTGCTTAAGACCATAAAGGCCTTTGAGGAGAGCTAGCTTTCTGAAAAGGAAGAAAAAAATAGTTTTGGGAATTGATCTTGAGTTTCTTGCTGTCAAGGCTGGGCTAGAGCCAAGACAAAGGTTTTAAATTTACAAAAATCCAGAGACCTTTTTTTCCGCAAGATCTGTTTAACTTGAATTCCTGGTTCTTTGGGAGGTGGGGTGAGGAAGAGAGCCCACCCAGTCTCATGCATTTTCATTGATTACAATGCTGTAGTGCTCAGCTCTTCACAGACCTCTAAAATCATTGTAAGTAATTGGATTAAAGTCATCATTTATCATACTTAGTTACCCTAGATGTAATCGTTCTTTCCAGAATTGTTTGCTGAATTGCTTGGCATGTCTAACCTTATCGGCCCTGTTGACTTCTTATCCCCGTTTGACAAATCTAATCTCTGTCTTTCCTTCTGCGAGGAGAGAGACAGGCATCATGGAGTCTTCTGTTACTTGGTGTGCAGCTAGCCAACAGATGTCCTAGAAACTTTCAAAAGGATGCTTGCAGCTGCTAGAGAATAGTTGAAAGGGTTTCAGGTTTAATGGGGATGGAAAGTAGATTTTCTTGTCAGGATGGTTTCCTCAGTAAACCTGAGGAAACTCGGTTTTGTCTGTTATAAGTTTTGTAAGCTGTTTTGAAAACAAAAATAGAAAGTCTGCTAAAGTTAACTGATGTCAGCAGTCAGAGAGTGCTAAAACATGCCTAGGGCAAAGGGTATACATGGAATTTTGTGCCTTGTGCAACCCATGCCATGGTGTCTTGCTTGAGACATTTTCCTCTAAGCTTATAACATCACTCTTATTTTCTGAGAGTACGACTGAACCACTTTACAGGAAAAGAGTTACAGTTTGGTGCCTCACCTGCACCCTAGGGACCTGATTTTTTCCTCCCTCACAAGCCAGGATTGGCACCACCAATGCAAATAGAGTCACAGGGCTGGGAAGCTGAAGTCAGCAAGAAGAAAATGCAGCCTATATGCCGTATCATGCGCTCATTTAAGGCTATTCTCTCTGGACTCGTGTATCCCATCCTTTTGGGATTTCAAGGAGACTGCAGGCATACACACAAGAGCTAACGTCTGCCGCAACTGGGAGAAGTTTGATTCCCCCTCTCTCCCTGTGTGTCTGCATGCATAATTATATATAATTTCTGTTCCGATGCATAGTGCTGTCATTTACCACCCTGACTTCCAGCGTATTCAGCACAGCTCAGTGAGATGAAGGATTTTTTGTTGCTATCAGAGGGAAAGGAGGCTCAGCCTGTGCGCGCTCGTTGCAGGGACCTTTGGAGAGTACCTTCCCTTGCGTTGGGCACAGCGTCAATAAGTGATTAATCTGCTTCGCTGGCTGCTGAGGCTTCAACTTTTTATGTGCTTCGGTCTGTTCAAAATGGCAAGGGCTTAGGTATTTATTTATTTGGTTTTCAAATGGGCTGTTTGCTCGGTTGTGAACATTTCCACCGAGATTGCATGTTCACATTGGGACTCTGTATCAGAGTGGGGGCTTGAGGCCCCAGGGAAGGAGCCGGGCAAGTGACTCTCATCCCTTCTGTCCCTTTGCCTCCAGCTCTCAGGGAAGGATTTAGCATCTGCTTCATCTGACACGCTCGCATAATCCAGAGAACATATGTGTATGCAGTCCATAATGTATGCGGGACGTATCACGGGATGGTTTTCTTCTGGTTGCCCTGCTATCCCTTTCTGCTCTCTTCTCAATGAAATGAAGGCATTGGGTGTTATGCCTTAGAAACTGAGGAATGAAAATACGGGAGGTTTAGAGCCCTGTTGATTGAGCGTAGTTGTTGGCTACATAGTTTTTAGCTACATCTGAATGATTCCCAGAGGGTTGGGAGAAAGAGCTGAAGAAAGGCTTTGTATTCAGAGTCAGCAGGAGTTGGTTTCCGTTCTGCCAGCACCAATATTGATGGATGTTTGTACCTGTGGTCTGTGCATCCAAAAGTTACGTGCACAAAGGGCAGATCTGGCTGTTAGACCTAGGGAGGCTTTGGAGAAAACTGTAGCAATGTAGCTAGCTGTGATGGCTATGTATGTAGATAGATCTCTGCTGTCTCCAGCTCTTCTCAGTGGGAGCTGAGCCAGATTCTCCTTCCAGTAATGCTTGGAGCACTTCCCTAGGGGTAGATTCCCCCCCTGCTTTCATTCTGGTATGCAGTGGGAGCAGCACATGATTACAGATCTAACGGCTTGAAAAAGCGCCCAGGTCTGTTCATTCCTATGTACTGCTATTAGATGAAGGCTTTAACTCGTCCTCACCTGTAGACAAGAAGAATGAAGTTTGCTTTCGCCAGATGGCTTGGCACCAGCCTGGCCAACAACGTGGAGCAAATTGCTGCAATTGCTAGCTACCATGCAGGACTAATTTAGCAGGTGCGTATCCGTCAGATGTGGGGCTGCTATGCTGCATGACACTGGCTGGGCACATCAGGGTTGCTAACCTGTCTGTGTCAGTGCAAATTTTCTTTCCAGTTACCTGATCCTATCCTATCCTAGCAAATTAACATGTCTGCAACTAGAATCCCCCAGGTTTGGAGCACCTGGTGGTCACACTGCAGAGGGGTTCCTGTCTCTGCTTTTGAGGTAATCACATTAAAAACAGAGCCTCCTTACCAAAGGAGAATCAGCACGCTTCAAGCTCTTCTGGTTCCCCGCGAGCCGTGCTCTGTTAGCTCCAAATATTCTTTGAACATTATTTTCTTCAAAGCTCCTGTTTGAGTACAGTGATTTGAAAAGCAGTGAGAATTACCATGGAACAATTTTTTTTCTCTTTCATTTTGGTTGAGAAAGTTTGCAATTCAAAATGTTTTGACCAGCTTTGTTTTCAGAAAAGAGTCACCAAATATAGATGTATTCTCTCTAGTATAGGAAAGGTAAAAGGATGCAGTGCTTTGACAGCAATCCATCTGCTGATTGCCGCATGTACCGAGTGTCAGGATGAGATTGATGGCCTTAGAATATAAATCCACTGAGGCAGGAGGAGTGCCTTCCTTTGCTTTTCTACAGTGCGAAGTGTGTGTATTGTCTGTGCTGAGCAAGTGCTGAATAATAATGAGCAACTATCGCTAGTGTCTGAGCGGGGGGAAGTGAGGCCTTGCCAGCCAGCCGTGGGGTAGGAGCAGTCATGATTATTCAGCTCAGTTTGAGCCCACGGCACATATTTTGCCTAAACTGCTTCATCTTTTCTTCCCAATTATTTTGAGACCTAGGAAGATACACTCTTTTCTGTGGAACTTCTGTAAATTGGATATTTTTAATTTTAAAACCTGTACAATGGTAAGATGTGAGCTCTAGTGTTTTGTTTTGTTTTTAGTTCTGAGAAGAGCTTTTGGCTAAAAAAAAAAATCAGCTAGGCTTGTGATAGGGGGAAAAAAAACACATTATCGTTAAAACAAGCAAATAATCCTCATTCCAACTCTGTTTCGAAGAGGACGAAAGTGGCAGGGCTTCGACTCCATACAACATCGGAACAGCAGAAGAGGAAGGGTTCTTGGAAAGCCTCAATCCCTACCTTGGTACGCCTGGATGTTTCCCAGCCCATCTGAGTCCTGCAGCTGTGCCTGTGTAAGACAGCAGTGCTTGTCTGGCTCATCTCAGAGACAGCAGTGAATTTGCAGTTTGTCACCTGAGGAAGAGACCAGGGTGTGGAAATCCTAATTTCCACCTCTCGGCTAGATCTCACTGTGGACTTGTTTGAAAGGGTGTCTGCTACAGTTCATATCCCCAGGACCTGACTGGAGCAGATGCAGGGAAAAGATGAGGGATTCTGCCTAATTCAGCTAGAAACTCTTGACAGTACCCAACAGAAATAATTCCCTGGCTTCTTTTGCAGTTTATTCCTTGCTTAATGCAAAGATTTGTCCTTGGTGACTGCCGTCCAGTAGAGAGCTGGAAGTCTGACTTCAGATCATTGAGCAGCTCTGTGTTTCATGGGTATTTGGGGTCTTGTTTATTATCAGCTATGTTTCATTTTGGAAACATGATCAAATCCCAGAAGTATAAGGCTCCTGTTTCCTTTGGGGAGGAGAGATTTGTAACTATGCATGTGGTGGCAGGTGGTTTCTGGCAGCATGTTTTTCTTTCACATGTTTATGATTTTGACCAGGTTTATGGCTGCTATTTGTAAAATCCTCTTCTCATTATGCTAAAGCACTTCAGAATTTCAGGACCTGCCACCTTTTTCTATTTTCTCATATACTTCTTTTTCTCCACTGCCACCTCCTGTAGTCTCTGCTGCGTGCTGAATGAGCCCAGTTGCAGTTGCCTGCGCCAGGTCATTGCACATTACCAGCACAAAAAGCTCCCTGTGGAACAGCCTGGAGGAGAACAAGGAGAACCAGGGAGCTGATGGGGACGTCTTGCTGGGTACCCGACCTGGGTGGCTTAGCCTTGCTTGGGGGAGCAAGGTGGTGGTTGCTGATACATAAAGAGATTTTTTGCTTTGGTTAACGGAGGAGGTTGCTGCTCTGAGTTTCCTGGCTTGGGCAGAACAGGCTGTGCTTGCAGATCTGCTGTGTTTTCAGGACAGAAACACAGGAGAGAAAAAACACCTACTTTTCTTTAAGAATACAAAGTCATATTTAAAGATTCCTCTTCTGCCTTGTGATGAAGATTTTGTGAGTGTAGAGGCGTTTGGGTGCGTATTAATGATTGAAAATATGGTTGTTTTGTTCTAAAGACAATGAGGATAAAATGCAGTACTCAGAAATAAATTTTGTTTCCCTTACGAAATTCAGTTCTCAAAATTATTCTCTCTTGCTTTCTCTCCCCCCCGCCCCCCCCTCGTTTCTGCTGGACTATGGAGACAAATTAAATTGAAACTAGACCACTAGAGTTGCACTATAAGGAAATGAGAAGAACCTCTTTGATCCCAAATGCTTAATCAAGAAACATTTGCTGGCAATGCCAAATGGGATTTATTTGTCAAGTCCTAGACAGGCCAGCAGGGCCTGGAAGCAAACAAAAGGAGGAGGTACAGTACCATAAACTTGGATTCAACATATTCGCTGTTAATCTTCTTTTACCTACATAATGTGAAGGTTATTAACCTGACTGCAAAAGGACCTACTGGAGAGTTAAGTGTCACGTGGAAGGGATTATTACGTTTTGAAAAGAATTTATGCTGGTGACTGTAACATAATAAATGTATTAGGTGCCTCTTTAGATCTTCTCTAAGTGGTAAAGAAGCATTGATCACCCTGTGTGATGGGGGTTGGGGAGCTTGTTTTTGATGTTTTAATACCGAGTCAGAAATGAGAGCTGAGAGTTGTTAATGAAGGGAGCACGTGCATTTTATTATTATTCATTTTTCTGTCTTAAAGAGACCAAGAGGGAGTTGGTGCACAGAGGGGTGAGAAAGAAATCATTAGCGTCTTCAGATTTGCACTGCAGATTAATGTGGGGGAGTGAGGCTGATAGTTTTTAAGCCTCTTGCATATTTGTCAGATGAACTTTTTAACTTGATCCCTCTTTTTACTTTTTTTCCTACCAAAAAGCTTTCCACTTACGGATTTAAAAGGTCTTAAGGTTCAGCAGAAATCAGAAGCTGATTTATCATATAAGTATCCTTAGCAGGCATTTTGGCCAGTGCTGTATGAAAGTTATTCTAAAGTTAATCAATTTTTCCCTTCCATTTTACATCTGAAGAGATGCAATTTTTTTGATATCTCCACTCCACTTGCCTCTTGGCTCATTTTGTAGCACTTCAGTGCTACAGTGCAAGAATGATTTACTGATTGTTTCCAAGTAAATGTCCAGCTCAGGGGCTGGGGGTGGCAATTCCAACATGATTTTATGCTGACCTCAGTATTCACATTTTGTTTCTCCTGCCGGTCAGTACATAACAGGAAAGTCTTACTACGATTGTCAGGAGCAGAGGGCAGATCTGAGCAAGGTGGTGCTGCATGAGGGAAAGGAAAATGTGAGCTGTTGCAGTACAACCTGGAGCGAGGGCTCTGGCTGGGGAAGACATGTTAGGTATTTAGGGATGCATCTTTAGTGCAGACACAAAACAGAGATCCTGACTGCTTACGAGCACTGAAGATGTCCTAACACGTGTTGCAACAGCAAGCGCCTTAGCCAGAGTATCTGAGGTAATTAGTCAGTCTGCCTACATTCCTCCTGCAGCCTCAATTAATTATGAGGCTCTCTTTAACTTCTGGTCAAAATCCTTCTATAGTGGTGTTACATGATGTTAACCAGCTGCCACCTACTGCTTCCATCGATACTTTATAAATACTGTACAAAGGACTTGAAAGCAAAGTCTCTGGCTTGTGAGTGCAAGCTCTGCTCCTGCTGGTCGCTTCCTCCCTGAGCACTTGGTCTAAGAAAAAGATGACAAGATCCTGTCTGTACTGGTAGCAGATACAAAAGCTACAACAGGCAGTGGCTTAGTCTGCTTCAAGGGGAAAGCTGCTGCTTTTGGTGTCTCATCCTTCATTGACTGAAATACGAACACAGGTCGGCAATGAGAAATACAAGCAGTGTCTCTGGGAAGAGCTGCGCTGAAATACATCAAGCAGTGGCAGTTTCTTGGGCAAGGTTTACAGGGAAAGTGGGTTGCATCTTTTATTAGGTCTATTGATGTTGTTGGGGGAGGTAACCTTTTAAACATGCAAATGTGGTTTCTCATGTCTGAAATAGCAGCATCAGCCTTCAAAACTAAATAAATACATGTTGAGAACACTTCCTCTGAGTTTAGCAAAGTTATGTTAATCACTTCGACCATCTGTCAGAGAAAATGTGGTTGTGAAGCTGGGGTAGGTTAGGGGTATGTTAGTGGAGAGGAGGTAAGTTGTTGGTCTCTTTAGGATGGCATCAAGTGACCGTTGTAAAGGTCCTCGGGAAATGAGTTTTAATTGCTTGATTTTCCTAGTGAATGTTACAGTTCCTTTTTAAAAGCAAGATTTTAAAAAAAAAAAAAAAAAACTTTCCTGTGAGGCCCAAAACCCATGATGTATTGGCTTAATATCCTCATGACAGCAAAGTTCCTCAGTATGTCAGAAGGATGAGGCTGGGAGCTTCCTCATCTGCTCCCCCTCTTAAGCTGGGAGAGCTTAGGGGTACTGAGGGCAAATTCTGTCCAGCCTCCGCAGCTGGGGGACGTGTGACAGTTACACTGCAGCTGTGTCCTGAGGTAAGGCAGGGCAAGAAACACAAAGAAAGGAGTTAAAGTCAGTCACCCCAAGGAGTGCGGCTGGTTTCTCACGGCCAGCTGGCTGAGCTTACCAGCCTGGCGGCGTCTCTGCTCCTTGAAGACATTGTGAAACGTTGAAAAATGGTTTGGATGTCATTGTGACACACCAGCATTTCTCCAGGAGGAGCTCTCTGTTTGTTTAAATAAAGCCTCAAAGAAGGTGCTTGCTGTGCATTTGGTGGCCCAAACAGGAGAAGAGCGGCCAGGGAAAGGACATCAGAGATGTGAGGCAGAGAGTGCAGGCAGAAATGTCATTAATCTTCACCAGGCAGCCGTGCCAGAGCCACTTCCAAATTGTTGGACTCTATACTTAATGTGTAGTATACTTGTGACCAGTCTCTCCTGTCCTTTTCAATTACCTTCTCTCTGTCTCTGGATTGCAAAGACATTAGTCTTTTCTGAATGCTTCGTTACACCACATGGATGTGCAAATGCAAGTTGTAATCTATCCTTGTTACAGCATTTACTGTCAGTGAATCTCACGCAGGCCAGGAGAGGTACAATTACAGGGAGAAGCAGTATTTAGCAAAAAGTAACCATCTGCTTAGGTTGTCCTGCTGCTTTTCTGAAGTTATCAAGTTACACCTGAGAGCAAGTTCTTCATCTGATCTTGCACCTGATCTGAAGGAAACAGTACGAGTGAGACCATATGAAATATACAGGAAGTATGTTAAGTCTCATGGTTATAAACGTTTCCCCAAACGTGTAATTTATGGAAGGCTGTGGAGAAAAGATGTTGCGCTGCTGAGTGGAGTTAGGAGTCAGAAACATTTCAGGAGGGGCAGGTGGCAGAACACCGAATGAATGAAGATGTATGACTCCATGAAGAGTAACGAAACCCTCAATTTGGTTGGGAGCGAGATTGTTCCCCCCTTGTGCCGCTCTGCTTTCCAGATATAGCAAATGTGATTGTTCAGACAATGTGATGGGTGCCTCCTGGACCATGCACTGCAGTGCTCTGATTTCATATCAAAAGAAAGGGAATAAAGGCTTCTGTGTGATGCAAAGGATGTCACTTACCGCTCTCCATTGTTTTGCCGAGAGGAGAAGAACTGATAGAGCAAACGAAACTCAGCTGATGAGAGAAGTAGAACCATGTAATTGTTCTTAAATGTTGCAAAATCTCTGCAGCAACACTGGCTCCTGTGATTTTGTTACTGAGATTGAGGAAATCTAATGTTTTTACAAGATCTGTGGCTTTGGGAATTCTCTCCTCCAGAATAGGAAGACCCTTCTGAAAATGCTTTTCCTGTTGCTCCTGGAGTAGATCTTGTCACAGTTGAACAGAGCCAGCTTTGCTTGTGTCCCGTAGCCTGCAGCGTTCCTCATGAACTGTAAGGCTTGTGGAATGAAGTTTCCACCAGGAACTGCTGCTGTGGACCTGGGGGACTGAGGGTTCTGAGTGGCTGCTTACCACCTCTCCCTGCAGCTCTTAGAGGTCTCTTAGGGATTCTTGGAGAATCCAGCTCTATGAAGGGGTGTGTGTGTGTTGGCTTTTTTTTTTTTTTTGGTCAGTTGGATAATAGTAGCAAATCGTGTTCTTTGAATTTTTAAGGAATAAAAGAGGTTTTTGCTGCACCGAGTTGATGTCATCGCTCTTCTGCAGATCGAGAGGATGAAACTATTGCCTGGTATGACCATCTGCGAGAACGAGATCGAATAATGACATTACCATGTTAAAGTATGGATTCATTGACGTCAGATTTTGCTCAAACTTGGTGAGAGTGAGTCAGACTATTTAGCCTTCAAGTTTCATCATCTTGCCTCCATCACTCACTAATGGCTTGTGCCGTGGGGATCAGCAGAAACATGGCTAAAAATATTATCCTAATACACCTGATCGGTTACAGAATATAATACGTGAAAGAAAATGCCTTTTCAACCCCTAGTATAATTACTTCTGTCTCTTCATGATGAATCATAAATGTTCTTGTGATAGTTACATGAATAATTTGTAGCAATTTTAAAATATAATTTTCTATGTAAGTTCTTCTGTTGACAAATTGTCTACAAATAGCTTATTGACTTCTCAATTGCATGAGTTATTTGAAATTATTCATGGATTGTTTCTTGTTTTGCTGGTTGTTTACAAGCAATTTCTTTTTAGTATTCAGTAGCTGATATTCAAGTGTTCAGCTTCCAGCTGCACAATTCAGTTTGGATTTTGACATATAGGTCACACAATAGTATTTCTGCTCCTTGACTAAATGCGTATAATTCGTAGGATCTAGCTTTTTGCACGAATATTTGCACTGAATTACAAAATTCTTATTCTGCAGCCTCTCTTCAACATTTGTTTAAAAAGAATTGTTTCAGTTACTGCTGATAATCTTATTTAGAAGAGTATTTATGGAAATACTAATAGACAGTGGATATTACCATAAATGAGCAAATTTGCTGTAAACCTTCAGCTGTTCACTGAAATGCATTTTTTGAAGATAACTGTTTGCCCGTCTTCTTACTATGATATTAAAATATTTATCATACTTGTTTTTCCCATATGTAAAAAAAGCAATTGTATGAAACAGATCCACGTATGTGTTGTTAACAGTTACACGCGTTCCTGTGGCAGCTGCCTATAGTGAACTCCATTGTCGGTGCTGGCTGCCCCCTGCCTTATGTGTGTTTTTCCGTCTGATATTAAAAGATTTTTCTTCTTATATGTTCTGAGAACCCCACAGTTCTGTTTAAAGCTGCAGTACTGTGAATATAAAACCAAGAGATGCATAAAATCCAGCACTGTAACTGGACCAGCCAGGGCCATTACCTGAGCGATAGCTGGGCACTCTCCTAAGCCCCGTTCTTGTGGCTGTTGTCAGATGTCCCTTTCTCCCTTGCCCTCCCCGTGCCTCCCACTCCACGGAAAGAAGATATAAAGATCACGTGTTTGGAGACATTTCAGTCCAAGGCTTGCATTGCAAAGCAATGCAGAGGACATGTTTGAAATTCTTTTACACGTTTCTAAAGATACAGTGCGAAGCATGCACTCTTGCTGTTCAGAGATAAGGGAAAATTGCCCTTGAAGAACTAAAGCGTCCAAAATACAAAATTTCATTTCTGTTTCTTTGTACATTTTTTGATTTGTTTTGAAAACACTTCTCTTTTTTCTTCACATATTCAACTAACCACAGTGTGAGGCATTGTGCATCTGTCCTCTCTGGATTATGTTTGCTGTGTTTCCTACACCTTTCGTTGGTCCCTGGGGCTCAGGGTTGTGTTTATTACAAATGAATGTTTAATGTCTGCTCTTGAAGAGCTACTTGTCTGGCTTGAATTTGCTGGTTGCAGGAGTCTGCAAATGGCCGTACACAGGGAAGGGCCCTGTTGAGCACTGTCTGAGTACAGAGGGAGATTGTTGCATCTTGCAGCTGTTTTTAGTGAGGGCTTTCTAGTTGTATTGGTTAGCAGTTCCTTTGGCAGAGGAGAACTTGGTGGGGAAGTGACACCAGTTATTTTGCTTGACCTTCTTCATTGCCGGTTAACTCCTGGTACACAAGTCTGCTGGCTGAGCGTAAGCTGCAGAGACAGGAAGGTTGAGGGAAATCTCTGACATACCTGGCCCTAGGTAAGAGCAGGGCACTATGCCAACGCTTGAAGGGAGACACCGGGGAGGAAAAGCTCATGGTGAGCCAAAGCTTCCTCCACCTCTCTCGGTCCTGAGGCTAGGTCCAAGGTGGGAGAAGGACTCTGCTTCTAGAAGCTTGTCCTGTAGCATTGCTCTTACCACTCATCTGCAGTGGTGGCTGGCGTGTGAACCTTATTTGTCCTTCTCACCTGCTTTTCATTTAAATGCAGCTGTTTCATGTTGTATGTAGGAGATAGGGTAGGCTGAATGCTTTAGCAACACGTGTCTTTGAAGCCCTGACAAGTTCACTGTGAGGTGTGCTTAGGTGAGGAATACGCATGCTGCACCTCTCATTACTGTCTTGAGACTGTCTTGCCTGTGCCTGGGAGGAGGCATGTGATGCTTCACCTAGATGGATTGAAGCTGTGGAAGTGTTAATGAACCTCTCAAAGGCTGAAACCAATCAGTACCACTTGGGCTGTATGTGTGCAAAAGAGGGAGGCTTCATAGCCTCCTAAGGCTTCCTCCTTTCTCCCAGTTGCTGGGCTCACGTCCCATGTGCCAGAAAACATTTCTCAGCTGATGGAAATTATTTAGTCACGGTCCTAGCTTGAGCTATCTGCAGACTGCTGTGTCTTGCCAACTGGTAGCCAGACATTAGAGCCGATTTAAGTAATCGTGGGTTATAAGCAGCAGCTTTCACCAGGTGAGCCAAAGGGAACAAAGGTTTTCCCCTCGGAGGAGCTCTCTTCTAGCTTATTGCAGCTAGAAGCTGCATTCTGAAAGCCTTTAAACACCTAACTCCATCCAAAATAGAATATAGCTGTAGGAAGCAGGTAATGCTCTCTTTGCAGCTAAGCTGTAACCGTGCTGGGAGCCTTTTTGTGTGCCCAAGAGTCCAAAAAAATAATTCAGCAGAGAGTTTTTGTGCAGTTGATACTTCTGTTGTGGTGTGGTTTGCTGAGTGCAGTCCCTGCCTAATTATCCTGGATGCTGCCTCCTCCAGACTCTTGTGGAATTGTGCAGTCAGAAGCTAAGTGCTTGTGAAAGCTCCTGTGGTTGATTGTAAGGCCAACAGGCTCGTTTTGGTTCACACCCTTTCTTAGTTAGTCTTTTACAGCTAGTCTGTTGGTCTCTCTCTATTTTTTCCCTGTCTCTGCATCTCACTGTTTCTAGTCTGATGCAAAATGTTGAAGTACAAATGTGCCATTTATTGAAGTGCTGATAAAAAGTTGAAGTTCAAATTAAAGGAAAAAAAAAAGGATGGGGGAAAGGTCAGGCAAAGGTAAGTCCGTGCTCATTTTCAAGAAGCATCTTTGCAGGCAGCTCTGTAATAGAAAAACACAACGCACAGTTTTGGTTGGGAGGAATAGCCTCTACAGTAAGCAAAGAGTATTTGTGGTCTTGTTGTCAGGAGCAAATGTGAGAGTCAGAAGCTCTGCGTATTGTACAGGCTGATAAAAAGCTGCTTTATGGCTTCCACAGCCTATTACATGACCAGGCTCCAAGAGTAACAGAGACCGTAAAATCAACATGTGTTTTATTTTAGAAACCCTTTAAGATTGTGGGGTAAATCAGCAAGGCAGAAGTCCCACCTTTCCAGTGATGTCTAAAAGTTTTGGGAATGTGAGGTTTTTGTGCTCCATACTTGCAGAGGGCCAGGTTTTTAGAAACTGCTGAGCATTTCTTGTCTGAAGACTCTGGATAGACAGCTTGAGACACTTTTATAGATGGAGCCCCCCCAAGCCCTGACCACTTCTGAAAACTGCCCTTCCCAGTGAAGCTTTTCCACATCCGTCTGTTTGGGATCTGGTTGTGTTTGTGTTGCAGGCACAGGCAGTTTTGTTCTGAGTTTCAGTGGAATTGTAGTTTCCCTTGGTTGTCCCTCCTCCTCTCGCGTTCAGCAGGCTTAGAAGTGCTCCTCCCCTAACTGGCTAACAGACTCCTCCAAAATGGGTATTCTCCGACAATTTAGTGATTTTACAATATGAAACATTGCCTCACACTTCAGTAACTATGGCAAGTGAGGAAGCAATGTTCCTTTGCTAATGCGCTGTGACTGTGAGCCAAAGAGCTTGCTTTCTGTAGCTTTCGGAGGGGTGGCATCCTATTTCTCAAGTCTTGGGAGATCCTTTGGGAACTGGGTTTATTCGGTGTTGTTGCAGAACCTGAAGTGTATTTTGTTCTGCCTATGCCCTGTAATAGCAACAATAGTCCCTAAACTAAGCTGCCTGACCAGCCCCATGCTTGTGACTTCCATTATGCAATCCTGCTCTAGTTTACTGGTTGTTTGAAGCTGTTGAATGAGAGGGCAGAAGAGAATAACAGTGGGATGGATTGGGGAAAAAGAAGCTGATGAAAAACATTTGCAAACAGAGGACGTGCTCTAGTAATGAAAGCTGGCAAGAGTCCTCGAGAGCACCATCATGAGAAAATACCAGCGAGAAATAAAGAACTGCCTTCTCCCTGCTCAGTCCTTTCTGATGTACTCTAATTTTGCCATGCAGTACAAAATGTCTTTAAGGTGCTTGTACAACTTAGCTGAGGAAAAAATTACCTCATCTCTATATTTTTACCACGTGCTGGAATTGCTAATACATTTACTAGTACTTGTGTTTCTTTTGGACCATTGAAAAATTCTGACCATTTTTACATTGCATTCCAGAAAATGTCTGTTAGATCTGCTCTATCCTGGAGGAATGGTGATCAAAGTTATTCTCTTTTTTTTTTTTTTTTTTTAATACATAGGGAGTAGAAAGTAAAAAGAAAAACATGGCTCTTACAAGTAGAAAATTAGTATATTTTATTTTCTGGGAGAAGAAGAAAAGAACGGATGTATCCGTTTGCCCCCTGTTAACTTGGAGTTCTTCCTTATCTGCTGCTGCTGCTTGTCTGGCTGGCTCTGTGTGTTCTGCGTCCCGTCTGGTGACAGGCTTTCTGTGCTGAATAGGTGCCTTTCAGTTGTGCAGACAGAGTAAACTCTTTTGAGGCCTTTAGGATTTATGTTGTTAAGGATATTTCCATTTTAGCATTTGATTCTTGGTTCCTGAAGATCCAGTGGCTACTTCTTCAGGGCTCAGCTCTTCGTTAACTGCAGTTTCCTCCCATAAACAGGCCTACTCCTTAATGACAGTGTAATTTCTGACCATGTCAGTTAAACTGTACTTTCATGTGTGCTAAGTGGCATCACTGGCTTGCGTGTTCCTCATACAATGAAGTTATTTTTTATTGTGGTTTATTTGGATCTATGCACAGCTAGATCCACCTGAAATCCTGTGAAGAAGGTAGCTAAGAACAGCAGAAGAAGGTTGGACATTGAGTGATGAAGGTTAGGGCAATGTAGCATGCGGGCAAGGTGACCTGACCTGCTTGGTGGGGAAGAAAAACAAGGATATGAGTGTAGAGGGAGGTTTCCTTTGTGCCATGAAAAATCATCTTCCTTTTCTCTTTGTGCTTGGCAATCTGATTTCATGATCACAAGGTTCATTAGTCCGAAGGGCAGAAACCTGTAAGCCACCTACTAGATGCTTGGAACACGACGAAAATGCCAAGATGCGATGTGTAATATCTTTTTTACTGTGGTCAGAAGGATTTAGACTGAGTTGCAGGCACTGGAATGGAATTTCGCAAGCTTTTACTCTTCATTTCAAGAGGATGATAGAACTGCATTGCATATCCTTTTCCACAACTGCCTATGGCTTTCTCCTTGGACTTTATCATTTGATTATTGTTTTTTGTGTGCTTTTTCCTCTTGAAATACTGTTGCTAAGTCCTTTAAAATTATTATGTCTTTAAAGAAAAACAATCAGGTCTTAAGAGGCATTTTTAGGGGGTAGTGGGAGTCTGGAGTTTGTTTAAAGAAAGGGGATCTGGAGAAGATAAAGCAGAGATATGTGCTATGCAGAGCTAATGATGCATTCCAAAAGAGAATTGAAGAGCCTATACCACTCTCTGAAGCGCTCCATTCTATATTTTTTTCCCTCTTTTTTTTTTTTCACTTCATCTTTCAAAGCACCAGAATTGCATGCACCTATTTTATACATAAACCTGTGGAAACCATAAGCCCATGGCCCTCTCTTGGAGCAAGCAAATGATGCTAATTCCCTGAGCAGAAATCAAAGCCTTTCCAAACTAACCTCTCTACCACCACATGCTTGAATTGCTAGTAACAGACATACACCCTCGCTGCGCAAACAGTGCATGCTGCCTTGAACGTCTGTTTTCTTTCCACCCATGGCTGTTTCTGTAATTCTGCGAACATCCTGCTCAAAGGTGTTAGTGCATCTGCTCAGGTGAATCTGAGGAAAGAGATACAAGATGTAGATGAGAGCCTTAGAAAAATATGGTAGAAAACAGCTGGATTACCGGAGCTAACAGAGTGATGGATCCGAGTGTGAAGACACAAGTGCTGTGCCACAGTATCCCAGGGAGCAGCCAGCCCTTTAGTTAAGGGAAGAGGAGAGAGCAGCAACAGCAAACCTAAATTAACAGTTCAACCTGACAGAAAGCCTTATTTCTGCATCAAACAAGAAACAATGACTTGAAAAACAGCTATTTATGCACGATAAGTATTTCAAACCCTTATTAAAAGGAGATGTAAAAAGAATAGAAATTGCTATTAATAATGCAAATGCTTTTGTTAGGGACCCTGCTTCCTCAGAGTAGGCAATTTAATCCTGTTGCTCAGGAAGTGCCATTGGTTTCTTTTTCCAATAGGTTTAGGGCACAGAGGGCATTTGGATTAATGAGAGGCAGAGATGGTGGGAAAATACTCCGTTATCCTTATCCTTTGGTAAGCCTGGGTAATTAGTGAAGCCCTTGCAAGCACTATTTTTCATTTCGGTGTAATTGCAAAATAATTGTCTCATCTGGTAGGAATAGCATCTGTGTTGATTGATAATACAGGTAATATATGAAACATCTGCTTCAGAAGTATATGCGCTAGCATGGTTCTGAGCTGGTCAGCTGAATGCCCCACAAGGAGGTATATTAAAACCTACAGGAAACAGCACATACCATTTTAAGCACATTCATGTTAAGGGGGGGGGTGGTGGTGGTGGAATCTGGCCTCTTTGGAGCAGTATTTGTTTGCCAGCTGAGAATTCATTGTGCTTATTTATTTCAGAATCCGTAAACCTAACCCCTGGAAATGAGAAGCAAGTCAATAGTTTGTGGACTTTGGTTTTTAAGGGTGAACTTTAGAAGCTGTCAAAGAAATAAGTGTCAGGGAAAGACATGAGAATGGGAAAGGAAGAAACAGAGATCTCCATGCTAAAGGAATAAGCTTGAGACGGAAGGCATTCCCTTACCAGTTCTGGCACTAGTTTCCTGTCTGATTTCTCCGCTGTTTCTTTGGATTTCCACTTGCCATCTCCAACAAGGGAAATGTTAATATTTCCTGCTTTCTGTCTTTTTAGGCAGCAAGCTCCTTGGGCAGGGGGCTCTTTCATGCTGTACACAGTTTAAAAAAAAAAAAAAATTGGTTCTGTGGGGCCTCCTGGTTCACTTGTGCTACAAATAGCAACATGAAGGCAGGAAGATGACTGAAGGCATGCTTTTGGAAAGGTAGCCAGTGGTTTCCTTTTTAAAAAAAAAAAAAAAAAGGAACTCCTTTACCTTAGTAGCCAAGGAAGTCGATGCATTTCTGAAGTGCAGCTGTCAGTAGCTTGGTGTGAGGCTCAGTGGGCTCCACGGCTTCTTGCTGGCAGTCATCCCCTGTTACAGTGGTTACTGCAAATGCATCACTGCTTGCCGTTCTTGTCGTTGAACTCGAATCAGGTGGTTTTTCCATTGCAGAGAATAGGAAATAGTCTGAACTATTCTATTTGAATTGAATAGTAATTGTGAGTGGTAATGTTTAAAGAGCTGGTAGTGTTGGTGGGGAAGCCAATGGAGTAAAGGAATTGGATTCGGTCTGTATCTGATCATGCCATTTGATGTGCGTCTGGACATGTGCTGGCTGTTCGTGCTCCCCCCAGCACGCTGAATGAGTACCACATACACCCTAACAGGTTTCAGAGGTGTGTCAGATCAACCTGGGGCTTTGGACGTTGTGACCCACAGTCTCCCTGGGCGTAATTTCTGTGGGAAAAAGTTACTCTGCTGGGGAGCTACGTACCTTTCATTTTCAGCATCATGTTGATACCGTTCACCAGGGCAAACTGTGGTCTGGTCTGTAACTGGAGCTGCATCTGCTGCTGTGGGAATGCCAAGCCTTGCGTCTGATCTGGAATGCCAATGAGCCCATATAAAGCTGTTAATGTCTGTGTGAGGTTTTTTAGTTCTCATTACCAACCTGATAGAAAGATAATTCCTCAGCTGCTGTTCCAACCTGTGGGATTTTACCCACTTAATTAATTTTCTTTCTTGTTAAAGAGGATCTTTTCTTTTATGCGCAAGAAGCTGTGCTCGACTTGCTTTTGTGGGACTCTTCTCATGTCTATATCAAAGGCACTGAGGCCCCAGAAGCTGATGTATGAGCCCCAGGGGCAGCATGCCTTTGTGGCAGCTGAACTTGGGAGCTTTGCCTCGTGTGCTGAGGGCAGGCTCCTGGAGAGAGCCACGTCCACGCAGCAGAGGGGACCCTGCTGCCCTTCCCGGCTCCCCTCTTTTGCCACCTCTCAGCAATAAAATGGAAGCATGTGACATGACCCAAGGGTGACAAACTGCAGCTGAATGCCCGCTGAGAGTTAAAAATGCCAGCCTACACCACCCTCCCTGACCTTTCAGCATGTCAGCAAGCTGTGTAAATAAAAAAAATACACATGTCAAACAATAAGCAGATGCCTTTTTAACATGCACTGTTTCAGACTGAGATATTCCGTTCTGGTGCAGCTCGTTTCAGCATCTGTCAAGTTAATGCCAACTCCACAGCTCCCTTTCAGTTTTATTTAATGCACAAAGATTTGTGTTGTGGTAAGTGTAAAATATAATGAGGGATTGGCTTGTTTTACATCTGTTTTGGTGTTACTTGTGATTTATAAAATGTTAAATGTGAACACTTCTGTGTTCTTCCCCGTCTCTGTGTCAGTAGATAGTGCAAACTCTCGTTCCTTATGCTTGATTAAGTGGCTTTCTACAAGGATGTGTATGATTATAGAAGTATCCAGGGATGGAAAAAAAAAAGTCATTTGCAAAACATACCACCACCAGGGCTCCAAAGTGAACAAACACCAAAGTGGGCAAGAAGCTGTGATCAGGGTTGGATTTAAAAAAAACAAACAACAACAAAAAAAACCACTTCATTCCAGCAGTCTGTTGTACTGCTTAAATCAAACCAGACTCAGGAGGCACGGAGTCCGAAACCCCAGGGGTGCATCTTAGTGCAGTGCTGCGGAAGGGATACCCAGGAGCTGCTAGGCTGTGTCAGGTCGTGTCTAATCTAGAGTCTTGTCTCTGATAGTAGCTAGCAGTGATTAGAGAGAATGTAAGACCAGGGCAGCTAATCGGGAGAAATTCCACGTTAAGCTTCTGTTTATTTTTGTTTTCATATAAAAAATGTGTTGAGCCTAGATGACCCATAATCTATGGGGTCTACTCCTCTTTTGAAGATTCACCCACAGGGCTAAAGGAACGTTGGATCCTGTGGTGCTACTGTCCCTCTCTGTCCCTCTGCATCAGCCTCAGAGAAGGTCCCTGTTTTTTATTATCCTTATCCACTTCTCACACATGCTGTCGCTTTTGCTGTAGCCAGATGCAAAGGAATCACATTAATTAAAACAAAAAAAAAATCAGACTGTTTATGCAGACAACAAGTCTTGAAGACAGCTCTGTCGGGCTTTTTCTGAGGTCTGCTTAGAGAAAGGAGAATATTCCCACTGCCAGAGATGCTCTGAATTGGATTAGATAGAAACAAAGCTGGGGGAGGGGAAAGACATGATCCTCCGCTGGAGAGGAGGATTTAGGTGACCTACAATATCTTCTGTTTCTTAATGTTCCTTGAATAGAGATGATTGAAATCTTTCATCTGAGCATGTATGCACACAAGGCAAAATGCAATATTAGTGACCCTAAATACATTAGAGCTCCCTGCTTCTGATCACAGCGGTACATCAGCTGGAATAGTAATAGGGAACGAATGGTTTTTGCCTACAAGGACAGCAACACTGTTCTTCTATAATAGAAAGGGAAAATTGGTACTGAAAATGCCATTGAATCACATTTTTGATGACTCTTAGTAGCTTGTGCACCTGCCTGTGACACTTTCCATCTCATGATTTCAGAGCACCGCACAAACATGAATAAATGAATCTTCTTTTTCTGCCTGTCTCCGAAAGCTGGGAGTTACTGTCAAATAACGTGTGTCTGGAAGGACTAGGACCGAGTTTGGTGCAGCAGGTTTCTGCTAGGCAGCAGACACTCTGCCCTGTGCTGAAATGCAGATGTAAGCATTTTCTACATGCAAGCACTTGCACCTGTGACGTACTTGCCCTTCCCCTTTTAAGATGCCAGGAAGTGGTCTGTATGTGTGTATTTGAAATGCTGCTTTTTGCAGAGCATGGAAGAGGCTTGTAAACAAACACGGACAGGAGGATGAAACTCAGTTGAAAACATGGGAGTCCAGTAGGGACATGGGCAAGGAGAACATGTGCGTGAGTACCGGTTTGGTGGGCCCATGCTCAGCTCACTAGGCCACACTGCTCTTTTGATGCACATAAAATGATTACTCAGGGTGCGGACTGTCCTCAGCTGTGGCTCTCAGGCTGGACACAGCACGCAGCAGCGCTTCTGTGTCCCACTGAGCCCTCTCCCTTTTCCTGGGGAAGTGTGAGAGCACTTCTGCGGAGGGGAGCAGGGAGAGGCTGACAGAGGGCTGATGCCCTCATGCGTGACAGGCATTTCCTTCCATGGGCTCTGGTGTGACATTAGCACTTCCCAACCACCTCGTTACTGGCATTGTCATCTACTGGATAGCCAAATAAATGCTAGCTCAGCTCAATATGGATGTCTTCTCCAGAGAGCACGACAGCAAAGCGGGGCTTGAGTTACCAGGCTGCAGCCCTGTCTCAGTGTCTCACAGCACTGCTGGATGGGTTTGCTGAAATGACCTTGTCCATCCCCTAGCTTTTTGTCTTTGCCTTGGAGCTGTTGTTAAGCACTGTGATGCAGTGGAGCAGATGATGCTCCAGATGTGCACATGCACAGCTGCCATTGGCTTTGGGATGCTGGAGGGGCTGGGCATGGCAAAGTTTTCCTTTCAAAAGAAGCAAAGCAGCGAGGTAATACTGGGAGGGAGAGGAGAGAGGTAGTGCTATGAAATGGATTTGCGTGGCGCCAGCTTCGTATCTGAATTGGAACTGTCAAGGAGAACGAGATCCAGACTTGGTACTGTTCTCTGGAGAGCAGCACTTAGGGAGAGATTCCTCTGTTAAGCGCTGGCTCCACCTCTCTGCCCCAGGTCTGGCTGACTTCTGCAAGGGGAAAACCAACAAGAACTGGTGTGATCCATCCTCCCTTCCCACTGGCCTTTCCTGCCTTTCTCCAGGCTCTGATTTACCTTCTCTTGCTTGCTCACTGCTTTTACTACCTGAGCATTTCCCACTGAACCGTTCTCCTCCTGGCCACATTGGTGTTTTTGTCCCACCCGTACCTGCCTCTCAGCTCCGTCACCTTGCCCTCTTTTTCATCCTCAGTCTTTTCTGGCTCCCTCCACTCAGCATACAGATGTTGTCTAACATCTGTCCAGTAAGTGAACGTGTGTGCATACTTGTTGCATGCTGTGCGGGAAGGGTGTGTGTGTGCGTTTTAAACATTTAACTGCCTTTGCTTTTTCACGCACCACTCTGTCCTGCTCTATTCTGGAACTTGCCTTTGGGGGTTTGCAGCATCTCTTTCTGGTGCTCCTTTCCTCTCCTGTTCCCCTGATGACTCTACCCTCGACACCTTTCTCTTCCTGGTCTGTAGTTCATGCC
Source organism: Chauna torquata (assembly GCA_013399475.1). Classification (NCBI taxonomy): domain Eukaryota; kingdom Metazoa; phylum Chordata; class Aves; order Anseriformes; family Anhimidae; genus Chauna; species Chauna torquata. The sequence goes on from VXAL01015089.1 coordinate 326,413, forward strand.
CAAGGGACTTCATTCACCTTAAGGGATTTACCTTTCCCTCCCTGTGCGGCCTCCCTCCCTCCCTCCTCCTGCACTTTGTCCAGCACCTGGCACTGACAATTCAAGTTGTGCTGTGAACTAAAATGAGCTCTGTGTTAATCCTTCCAAGCTCCCACTTAGGTTTTGGCCATCTCCCATTGAAAATGTGGTCCTTTCCGTTCCATTGAAACCTCCTCCTGCCCAGATTCCCCAGCACCTTGGGGAGCAGGGACCCGGCACGCAGCAGCCCATAGCGCTCCGCAGCCTGCGCGGGGCTTCTGCACAGCTAAAGCAGGAGGGAAGGTACAGGGCAGCTTTTGGGAAATATTCCTGTTCCTCCTCCCGTTTTCTGGTCTAAGCCCTTGGAAAGTGGGAAGATTAGTCTTCCCAGAGTCTTCAGAGTTTCTGCCAGATGGTTCCCCTCACCTCATTCAGGAGTGCGGGAAAGAGTTAATCTTTACCTGTGTGGGAAGACATGACTTTAGGTAAGGTCACAATCTACTCCTTGAGCCCGGTATCCCAGGTATGTGTCTTATGTGCGTGTCATTGCTGTTTCGGACAGGTTGGCCAGCCTGGATCACCGCACTAGGGACCTGAAGCAAGGATCCTGACTGATGCATGTTTAGTACAACCCGACTTCTTGAGGCAAACAAGCATTTCTCTGAAGGCCTGTCCCCTGAAAGCAGCACACAGGTAAGACAGGCAGCGCTGCTGATGCGCAGATTCTGCTGCTGCAGGGCTCTGGTCTTTCTGGGGCTTGCTGCAGTGGACTGAGCAGTGGATTTTTTCCATTCAGTTGGCTCAAGAGAGGCTTTGTCACCTCTGCCTGCCATATCTGTAAGGGTGAAACCTTATGTTGTGTTTACAGCATGGGGAATGTTTTTCGTCAAAAATATACTTTCAGAGGATCAAGACTGCTTGTACAGTTGAGATAAGTATAGACTAAAAGTGTGAGAGGCTTATGCTGAAAAAAGAAAAATGTTACATATAAGCTATTAATAAACCAATACTTAGACTTCTTGTTCTAAAATAATATAAAATTGAAAGTTATCTTAATTTAAACAGAAAGCTTAAGAAAAGGAAGAAAGAAATGTGTATGGGGGAAAGGGTTTAAGTAAAATTATTTAAAACGTTTAATTTTTGAACGGGCTAGATGTTTCAGGTCAACCAAAAGTGAAAAGAAAAACCAAACAGATAAGCCTTGTAGTTCTGATTGCAATGACTCATGGCAACCAGATCTAGAAAAGATGAGGCCCTTTAGTCCAAGCCCTTAATCCCTTACTAGTATGAAACATTGTTCCCAGCAGTGCCTACCAGTCCTGTTTTAAATGATGGGATTTTCCCTTGTCCCCTTGGGATACTATTCCACAGTCTAATAGAATTAATCTGCTTACTTCTCTTTCACCCATGACCACTGCAGATGCAATTAGTAGTAGGCAGTGGGAGGATTCTGTTTCCTATGCTATATTGTGAAGGCTTAGGGCTGTATTGTGTTAAACCAGACGTCAGTAGCAAGTGTGTATGCAAGAGTGTGGCTTATCTGTCAGTACTCATTACAGCCCCATAAACGTCTCTGAACTACAGAGTTCTCAGACTCACAGGAGCTTTTCTACAGTCATAATTCAGGATCTGATGAGGCACAGACTAATGTATTTGAATGCCTGTGAGAAAGATAGTATGACTGGAAACTAAAGTGAAATGCAGTCATATGCTGCTCATGCTAGAGACTCTCTGAAGCAATTTAGGTCTCTATTTCTGGAGCATTCTCTGGCTTCACTCTTGATTTCTCTCATGGACAAGCTGGTAGGACCTGTATGAAATAGCTTTTTGCTGTGTGCAGTGCTGCTGGAGGTACCACCGCACCTTTCCAACTGTGAATTTCAGGACTTTCTTAAATAAACATTGTGGGCTTCTGCTGATGTTTACTGAGAGGCTCTGGTTGAATAACCAGTTGAATACGAAGTCAGATAAATTGGAGCTGGTAAATCATAGCTGCTCTTATTTGGTCTGTCTCTACTCATCACAAAGTTGAGCTTCCTTCTGTGACATTTCACCCATTTTTCCCCTTAAATTTGGAAAAGTTCTAGTAGCGAGAACTATCATTCATTTTCTAAAGCACAGGGATGGGGTTTGGACCTGTTTACACACAGAGGCTACAGCACCAGCTGATCTGTACAAACTGTTTGTGATGCTTGGATTCAACCACTCCAGAAGTGAATTAAAACACACATAGTAATACTGGAAGCTATTGCAATGTAATTGCTGGTGGATGTTTGACTGCAGTGTGAAGCAGGGCCAGGGGTCGTGAAAAACTGATCACATACCAGCGTTCCACATGGGCTGCATCCAGTGGTACTAAGGGAGAAGTTTACAATCCTGTTCCTCCTCCCTCCCCATAAATCCCTGACTCTAATGTTCCGTAGCTTTTCTGGGCTGTTTCCTCAAATAGAAAGCCTAAATATAAATATAGTCACAGGTCCAGTGTTTCATTATCAAGATAAGTTAATTAAGCCTATTAAAATTTGACTAGATCGCCTGTATTTGTCAGATCAGAATTTCTTAAACACTGAAGATCAAGTTGCAAAGCTTTGATGTGTTCATTGAGTCCAGTGCTAATTTGCCCATTGTTTTTATTCAGCTGAAATTCTTTTTCAGCTTGGTGCTTGGCTGCTTCATGTGGTTTTGTAGCATGCTTTAAAGGATGGGGAGGTGGTGACTGAAGCAAGGTGTAATGACCCATAGCGCATTAGATCATCTGCAGCTTACGTCCCCTGTCCCTGCTTTGCCAGGCAAGCTTTATTCCAGTGGAAGTGTCAGTAAACTCAGGGCAAAAAGGTACAGTTTCTCCACCGCTCTTCCCTTTTTCTTTTCCTTGAAAGTTTATCTCACTGCTTGCTTTTTAAAAGCACTGCATTAGCTGGGGGGCTGTGAAGTAAAAGGCACGCTTTAAATTCAGATGCTGGTGATAGTCCTTTCAAAAGCCGCATTTCTCAAGCTGGGAGCTATTGACCCATTTCAGTGCAGTCACAAAGAAATCCAAGAGGAAATAGGGGGTGAGGGCCAGCAGGGAATATATATATATATAATTTTTTTTTCCCCCAAGTCGTCTTCTTACTCTACCCCCTGCCAGACTGGCTATTGTGTGAGACTCCACATGGGATACCAGTGGCCATATAAGGAGAATAGCATCATGCTACATTCTTTCTAAAAATTGATTTTTTACAGTTGCCTTTTTTTTTTCTTGCTGAAAGTTTTTCTCTTTTGTGGAAGATCTGGGCAAAAGGAAAGCAGTAGGCTCCAGGACACATGTGTACAGTCTCAGTCTGTGCGAAAGATTTTGCTTTGGCTTTTATCACAGCTTAGATGATCAGGCAAAGCAGCAGTAGCAAATGAGGTTCAGCTGCTGTGATAGCAGAGCATGTTGTTGTGTGTTTTCTTGCATCTTGAGTGCAGTAATAATCCTCCTCATCTTTTGATTTTTCTTGCTTAAGAGGATGCTCAGGCAGTGAGACAGAGTCATGGAGTGTCCACTCTGCGTCCCTCTTCAATCACAACATACTGTTTATTAAGTGTATGTTTCCAGTCCTGATGCAAACACACGCGGACCTTACAAGTCGATCCTGCCTTTTGCTCCCATGGTGTTCCCCGCAGAATTTCAGTGCTTGAAATTTTGAAAGGTGAAAATTTCTTTCCATCAGAATTTTATGATTTGTGATCAAGAGCTGGGACAAAAACAGCGCTGCTGAACTGGGGCTTCCATTCCTCCCTGTTGCGTAAAAATGTGGTTTATGAATGGCATTAATCCTCACTGTGCTGTGTTGGATGAGGACATGGGGCTGCAGAGACCTGAACCTCCTGCTCCCAGCCTGTGCTTTGTCTGTTCCCGCTGACATGCTGAGTGAGTGGCATGCACCAGTTTGGGCCACCCAGCTTCCTCTGCTCCGCTCAGTGACCAAGCCCACCACTGGGGACACCACCAGCCAGTTCTCCCCAAAGCTGAAACTGCTGAAACACTTGAGCACACGGGAAGCAGCACCGTGTGCAGCAATATTTTAGAGGCAGAGGTGCTTCTGCAGTCAGCAGGGGTGGGTGAGAACATGTGCCGGCTCAGGACCAGGACCTCAAAACACTCCTGAGGTTTGATTTTTGTTTTCTGGTGCAACAGTCACTTGTTAATGAACAGAAACTGCCCACATTGTGGAAATAAGTCTGAACTCCAAACAAATCCAGTAAGTGGCTTGTACGAAGGAACAGCTGGAGCACCGTGAGCGTAAATAAGGCTGAATCCCCTGACTCCAGAAAGCAGAAGCAGAGTCTAGAGTGGAAAAAGCACAGCTCTGGGAGCTGGGAACACAGCCAGCTCCTGGAGAGGAGCGTGACTGTGTGCGTGCACATAGGAGCTGGGGACTCATCTTCTTGTGTCCTCTCATATCAGTAACTGGGATACAGTCTTTAGGGCTGCTCCCTGCAGTTGCCAGCACTTCTGACTCCCCGTGATGCCCTATAAAAATCTGCTATAGATTATATCTTCCTATAAGAATCTGTTGATGCTCCCTATAATAATCTGTTTGGCAGCCAGTAAAGTTGCAGACTCCTTAAAAAACAAAACAAACAAACTAAAACAACAAGCAGACAAAAAGAACGCTCCCTCTTAGAAACAGCAGCAGCATTTATCGGGGCTCATTTACCACAGCCATGTCATGATTCTCAATCTGTGTTATGCTGAGGTGTGTTCACAGCAGTGGAAAAAAAGGAAAATACTTTCTCTAAACACTTTTTTTGCAGTAAATTAGTTGATTGATATTATTAAGAACTGTGTGTGCGTTGGAAATCAACTCTTTCTTTTAAAATGTTGAGCAGTTGGATGACTTTTAAAGAAACTGCAATTTTGCGAAAACGTCATGAGGACTTTTTTTTAAAGATTTATTGTTTTTTTTTTATAAAAGCCTAGAAATTGGGGCTGCATTGACCAAAGGAAGCAGACGTCATATTTGGGAAGTTCTGATTTTCTGTAATTTCTCTTCATGCTGTGAGTTGAATTGTTTAGAGAAGCTGTGCTACTCTCATATCTCTGCAAAAGAAGTCTCCCAGATAATCTTCCCTTATGATAAATTGTGCATATACTAAAGATATAATTGTGGAAGCTTTCTGGGCTTTACTGAGATGCTTGAGATTGCATCAGTACAGAAGGAGAATGCTCTCTTTATGCTTTCTTTTTTTTTTCCTTCACAAAAGATAATTTGGTACCTCCCAAATGCTGTCCGCTGTGGTATCAAAATGAGATACTGCTCACAGTGAATGGTGTGTTCGGTTCTCAAATTACCAGTGAAGCAGCTAATGATTTTTGACGTTTACACGGTTGTCATTGGCCACTTGAGTAGACGTCGTACAGAAAAACAGGACACTCCTCACCCGACAGCTATTGTTTCAAGCTCTCTGCAAGCTCCCTGGCCTCCTGGTTTGGTTCCAGTCTGCTCACATCAATAACTGTCCTGCTTACTGTCTCAGCCACAGCTGATGTGTTTGTTGGACGTACATTTATAGGTGAAAGACGAGTGCAAAGGGTGAGAGTCAGGCCTGCAAGGCACCCGCAGGGCAGAGCACGCGTTACCTGCACCAGCTCAGCCCCGCTCCGAGCGTGCCCAGCGACAGCCAGCAGCAGCTGGGCCCAGCTCCGGGTCTGAGCTGAGGTGGTGGGAGGTTTAAGCTCTTAATTTCTCCCAGCTGCCTGCCCTAAGCCACGGTACTGTTGCAGGTGATGTAAGCTAATTCATCAGGCCATGGGTGGCCGCTGAAGAGGTGACCCATGTTTGTTTCTTCTCTCTGTTATGGGTCTGGAGGTGACACACACAGCTGGAGGGCTCGAGCATCTTCAGTCACCACGGGTCAGTCTGCCAGAGGTGGATTTGACTTCTGAGAGCTATTGCCCTGCAGCCTTGGAGTTAGCGCTTCTGGTGCACACAGGGACTGGGTTTGGCTCTGCGTGTCGACCTGAGGAGCTGGAAGCTTGCGTGACCTGTAAGTGATAATGAAGGCAGAGAAAATAAATTGTCACTAGAAATGTGTCTCTATCAGTTACTATCACTTAGTTCTAATGCTACAGTGGTAATTTAAACCGTTTTTTTTTTTGCCTGACTATATCATGGGTAAAGTGCTTTGTCAAGGGAAAATGGGGTTTACCCAATGTGCTAGGGCAAGGAAGCAAAGCTGCCTTTCATCACCGCGCTGAATCGTGGCGTGGAGCGGCTGAGACAGCGTCACTCAGAACAGCAAGAAGGGCTTTGCATCTCTTATTTTGAGAACTCCAGAAGTGCATTTGCTTTTGATTTGTGAATTTTGAAAAATAGTGACTGAAGCTGTAGTTAAGAGCTGGTAGAATTATTCTCTCTCTGTAGGGATTTCTCAGGAAGCAGATATAAATGAGGGGTGTATGTGCGTGTATTTGAAGCTTTTTTTCTTCAGCTTACAAGTAAGGGCTGGGATCATTAAAAGTGATAACTTAAAATCAGTAATAAAGATAGTATTATCCTGTAAGAGGTGAAGTGGGTTTTGAGGAGTTTTGCATGCAGTTCCTAGCTCTGCTCCTTGCATTCTGACAGGGGGAAGTAGTTTGATTCCTGTCTGCCTTTCCTTCCAATCTGTGTAAGCATGGTAAGAGAGCTGGGAAGGTTTCTGTTGTAGCAAATGGTGATTAAGGTATTTCATTTTGTGCAGAAACTGGCTTTGTGAAACTTTGCATTCATTTTCAGAATGAACATGAAGATGAAAAAGTTTTCTTCCTGGAGGGTTTATCTTTTTTTTTTTTTTTTCCCTGTTGCTCATCCTTTCTGTGACAGAACAGGAATGGGGAAGGGAAGAATAAAGGAAAGAGAGGTAATCCAGAAATTCTCTCTCCTCACATGAAAAACTGCCCATTAAAAATGTCTGTACATCTTACATAAAATAATTGCAAAACAGTTGATTTTTGAACTTGCAGAATATGAAAAGGTTATTATTACTGTTGAATGCTGTAACTTGTTTTAAAGGTGAGGTTTCTTGCTTGTGTTGCTGTGTCTATTTAGTGCAAAACCTTGAGACCTCTCTTATAGGAGGAGCCTAAATATAGGTGCGCAGCTGGCCAGACTTGTGTGTAGTAAAGCTAATGATAATCTAATGCCTGCTTTGTCCGTTGTAAAGTGACTTGTTGTCCACTTAGCTTGTAAGGGATGTGAGCAGCATCCCTGGCAAACGTTACATTTGTGACAGGACTGCCGGATTAGAAACCAGGAACTGAACAGCCATGGTCATGCTTGTGCTGGACGTTTGGATGGTTCTCGGTAGCACATGGCAGGAGCTGTAAGGTAGATATGACATGCAGGTGTTTTGTGGCTGGGTAACATGGGGGGATATAATGGCAGTGCTTTGCCTGTATTTTAGTTTCAGTGCCCAGCATATGGAGATCTTGAGCTGAACAAAGACCTGGCTGCAGCTGTTTCTTTTCTAAAAATCAGAGCACAGCACTTGTGTGAGCGGACCAACCCCCCCAGTAGCACATGCAAAAATAAATGCATTCCAAAGTAGTATGTTTAAGCAACATGAACTTCCTTTTTTAATCATTTGTGGAAGGTTTATTTTCAAATCCTTCAACACTCACTAGGTGCTAATTTTCAGACTGACTGTAGCGTTGGCTTGAAATGTTAAAGTACATAAGAGCTTTAGCAGGCTCGCTTGGTCCGTGCTGTATGGCATGAGCCAGCCACTGAGCACAGGAGGGTAGGAGGAAGCTTCTCCTGGGAACTGGCTGTTCTGTAATTGCCATCTTGAACCATTTCTGGCACCTTTCCCTGGCAACTGTTGATGACAGGATATTACAGTTTATGGCTATCTGACCCTAGTCATTTTCCCATGTTCTGCAGCAGGGGTGGTTATGGGGCTTGGGCATTCCCGCTGACTGTCCAGGTAACCTCTGCTGATGCTACAGAGAGACAGACGGACACACAGTGCTGTACAGATGACATGTATTTCGGGACAGAATTTTGTCACTAACTCCTCAAACTGACCTGTACCATTTGTAAGTTTTGTGGCTGCAAAGTATGTCCAAGAGTACATTTCAAGGAAACTAAAAATAATATTCTCAATTTAAAGCTATTTCTCCCCTAAGTATTCAGTCAACAAGAAGACTAGGGATTGGTTTGTCCTTTTTTTTCCCATGCTTAAGTGTTCAGCTTTCAGAGTGGAGCTATAAGTTTATCACAAGTTATTGGCCTGTTAGTGGAGTTGGCTTTAGTGTGTGGATTATGTTACTGGAAAGTGGAATCACTTGCCAGAGCTGCCTTTGCTGTTCCATTTCCCTTTCCATGTCCTAATTTTGTATGTTATCTGGTAGCTGTGCTGAAGGCCAAAGTCTTACCGAACTGATTAGAACCAGGAGTTGGCATTCTTCTCTTCTGTCTCCTTCTGCCAAAAGCCAGTAGGCAAAAGAAAGAGTATACATTTTTACTATTTACATGAATACAGTTTATGGTTGTTTAAACACCTGAAGATCAGTACATCAAAGCTCCGGTTCTCCTAGCGACTCAGTATGACCACACCATGGATAATACTCAGTACATTCAACAAGTCTCCATCCCAGGAAGAGGATAACTGATGGTGGTGGCTTTTAAAAAGAAGTAATTAAATGCTCTTTTTTTTTTTTTTTTTTTAAAGGTGTGGTTGGAAATTATTCATTTGAAAAACTTCAAACTCTCCGGATACATATGTACCAGAATTCACATGTTTAGGACTAGCAGTATAAACCTCCAGGGGTACTCAGTAGTCATGAGTATTAGGTGTACAAAACTGAAAGAGCTGCCTTAGTTTGCTGCTTGAGATCTTGGTCTTTTATTGTGTGCATTTGCTATTGATCAAGAATAATGGCAATTGATTAAAAGTGTGGCAACCTGATATTTCTTCTCTTGTGAATAGAAAATCAGCTGTGTATCCAATCTGTGAATCACACCTCTGTACTAGAACATTGTTATAAAAGAGAAAATTACACAACCTTTTTTCCAAAATCTTCATAGAGACCATAAATCTTCATAAAATCAAGTTGAAATTAAGTGAATAGTTTCAGTTAATGATAGGGTTATATACAAGTTTGTAAACATCAAGATATTTGATTCCTGGTTTTCTTTATGGAACATGATTTTGTTTGAGAAATGCCAAAACCACTCCTTTCAACATTTAAAAACTAAAACCACATTTTCCTATTAAAATTTTATCTTTTATCCAAACTTTTTATAAAAAGAGTTGGTTTTTATTTTAAGAAGTTAGGAAATGTGTAAAAAAAAATAAATAAAAAAAAAGTTTCATCTCAGGTTGACCAAAGCTTTGGGTAGTTGATGTATTGTTTTGTTTCAGAATAAAAATCTTCCAGTTCAAAATGAGGTAATTTTTCTCTTCTGTGGTTTTTTCTTTTTTTTTTTTTTTTTGTCATCGAAACTACAAAATCTGTTGATCATCTTGGTATGTTCTTTGTGATGATACTGACACAGTCATTTTTCTTGGTTTTCGTTAGTGTGACACTTCTTTGCGATTCCTCGCTGGAGGAGTTTGGGGTTTGTCTGACAGGAGAATGACCATTAGGGCTTTACTACTGCTACTGCTGCTGAGTTGCTTTTCTCACCTGCAGGTGCAGGTAGCCTGTGTGATGTCGCCTTTCTTGTTCCTGTTTCCCCATTCGGCTCTGTTGAGCTGCTGAATACTCTCAACTGCAAGTCAAGGAATTAAGCGTGAGTGCTCACGGTTATCATTAAACATTTTCTTCGCTAATTCTCTTTGAATGTGTCCCAGTGGCTGCAGCTGAGGATTAAGATGACTGCCCTTAACACCAGCAATAGGCTGTGTTTGAGACCTCCAAAGGACAGTGTTTGTATTTTGCCTCCCTTGCCTGTATCCCTTGCACGATGCCTTCCTCGATGAGCGGCTCTCTCCTCCCCATCCCAAGTGATGCTATTGCTGAGGAATGTTGGACGGAGACCATTATACACATACTGGAGGTGCTGCCGGATTTGGGTTTGAGCTTGATTTAAAAGGGAGGAGATGTGGGAAGGAAATGTTGTTTTTAGTGGGGACCCAGGCCTTAGCACTTTGCAGAACTGTTTTAAACATGCTCATCAGGCACGGAGGTCTGTGGGTGCAGGGGAGGGCTCGGCAAGCTTTTCAAATGTTTCCATGCACTGCTCGAGGCTGCTGGCCCAGGCACGTACTTCATTAATGCTTCTGGGGAAGGCATTTTGGAAATAATCAATCAGTGTCACTCTGCATTTCTTCTCCATCAGAGCTGCTCTGTCTTGTTCTTTCAGTGCTGCGCATTTTGGTTTTAATTTCTGAATGAGGGATCGATTTGCACAGACTAGCACCAGGCAGAAGAATTTGGTCGTGCAGTGGGCTAAGCCGTCTGGCCCTTTGTCTCTGTAGCACTAAAACGTGTGTTTGAAGTTGTAGGTCCTGAAGAAGCCAGTGCTGTTTGGGCTTTGCTGAAATGTGCTCTGAATGTCTCAATGGTTTCCTAGATCAGGATAAAGTTGTGCTCCTGGATGCTGTGAGCTCTCGTTTGGAGCACTCCTCCTCTCAGAGACGACCTCCCTGCCTCAGCTCTGCAGGGTGCCATATCACAGACCTGCTGCTTTTCCAGTCTTCCTTCTGTCTTTCCTTTTTCCTCTGCCTCCAGATTCTTTGATACAACTGAGTTCTGCCACAAACAGCTGCTTATTGTTTTGCTTTTACTGAGGTGATGTTGCAAAGGGCTTTTTTGCAAAAAAGGGCTTGTAAAGGGAGAGGCTGTAAAGAAGATTTATGTGACTCAAGACAGTCTTTGTACGTGTAGGAATGGAGGAATTTTGGTGGGATAGCTGGTTTGATGTAAAAGATCAAGAGAACTTTGCCTTCCCTCTGAGTGAATCAGTGGCTAAACTGGGATTAAAAGCCAGAAGTACCTGATCCCCAGACATAGGCTTGCACTTCTGTAAGCAAATTGTTGTAAAACTGGTGTAGTTGAATGGGCAGGACACACTGTGTATTGCAGAGAATCTGGCCTCCTGGCACTAGAGCTGCACTTCACAGCAGTAATGGGAGTTGCATACTATGAATTAATCATCTCAGGGACACCAGTATAATGTGCGCTTTGGCCAGTCCCTTCTGATGTTCCATGTTACTGCTCACAAAGGAGCAAAGAAGGACTGTACTTATTTCTCCCCAGAGTTCAACTGGAGGTGATGCTGTATTCCAGGGAGGTAGTTCTTCACCTCTTTTAATGAGTAACTTTATACTGTGCTGTCTCTTACAATAACAGCTGTCGCTACCAAAAGGAAAAGAAGCTATTTGACAAGCCAGTGAGGCTGTATAAATTGTTGAGAGAGGAGGGAAGGCACAGGCAGGGAACTAAGATTAGCACAAGAGCCATGAGAATTCCCAAGCTCTGAAGAGTGCTGCCGATTTTAGCATTTCATGTGCTCCTATGTAGTGTTTGTTTAACATTTCTAGTCACAGTGAATGGAAGCAAAAATACCAGCTGAACTGTGTATCAGTACTGGGACAACTAGGAAGGTTAGACTGTATGTTATGTTTGCTGCAAAGTGTTATATCATGAACGATGTTTATAGCTCAGATCCTCAAATGCAGACATAGCATCAAGTAGAGTAAGGTGGGAACAGGCCGTTGTGACCATTTTTATCCTACTAGACACAGGGTTTCTTTGAGTTAAGTCTGGTTTGAATCAGAGCATCTCAATACAGCCATTTGTCATAGATTTCTTTGCTCTACTCCTGATCATTCTTCCATGTATGTTTACAATAGTATAATGTCCATATGGCAGCTCCAACAGTTGTTTGGGAGGCAGCTGAATACTACAAAAGCTATACGAATATACTTAGAGTTCTCTTTCAAATAACTTCATCTTCTGCAATTTGTGCTTTGAATGCCAGTGGCCTGTAGATCATCTGTGTATTGAAGATGCTCAGGGACTGGGTTTGTGTGGCTTTTAGCTCATCTGTAACTTTCTTATTTCATGGTGTTCTTTGGTTTTTCCTCAAATACTGTACCTCTGCCAAAGTAAGACCAGTCCAGTCTCTGTCAACATCACCTGTACAGGGGAAGAGAGTGGGGCAGGGCAGAGCAGCATCCTGAGTGAACCTGCCCGAAACGCTGCGAATGAAGTCTGGATGCCTCTGGAGTTAGTGGCAACGCTCCCATTCCTCTCCCTGGCACTAAGATGTTGTCCCCTTACCGATGAAGAACTTTTTCACTTTGTGAATGTAAGGATCGATGGATTGTTTGTTCTCAGCTGACCTTTTCTCCCACGGACGGTCTTTGAAGTCTGGTGATGTGTGTGCATGTCTGTTGCCTCCTCTGTGAACCGTGACATCAGTAGGTTTGCCTGGACAAAGCACAAGTCCGGGGACTGAGACTGGTGCCTAGGAGGCTGATAAATTTGGAAGGTTCGTGATAAAAGAGGACGTGGACCTAGGTGAGAGCATGCGCAGCACTGAGAAATAAAAGAGAAAGTCACAGTAAGTTGGAGGACTGACCCTGGCACTTTCCCAGTGCTCCTGTGCAGAGCAGGGGCTTGCAGAGCTTCAGCACTGCCCATTGCCTGGATGCTGGGCAGCCGGACTGCTTGTCCCCCCAGCCCTGCAAAAGCGGGAGGCTGCGCAGGGAGAGGAGCCATTAAGGTCCGTGCACCTGGAGACAGGGGCAGTAAGCCCACCTGGTGCAGCTGTTAAGCTCAGGATTTCCTTTTGCTTACTATCATTATTATTATTAATCGTTGTTATCGATAGGAGAAAAGTGCTACCCAGCTGCTCAGTGCTGAGATGTAAGGGCTCCCGCAGGGTGAACCGCTCCGTTCCACTTGGAAAACCAGCCATTGTGCTGTCTCTTGAATAAACATTTTATTTCACGTGCTCGTTCTGAGCCTCCTGCTGTTGCTCACACTACAACTGCTGACAAGTAGCCTTCCGGGCAATACGGCATCAGAGCCGGTGAGCTGCCTTCCCTCTAGCTGGGGCTCTGGGAGAACAATATGAAGAAGACAAATGACTGTTGAATTTTTAAAAATCAAGCGTTTCCTCTTAAACATGAAAATGCTCTTAACACTTCATACACATCGCTGCTTGGTGACAGCTCTTGGCCACGTCATGCATTATTCCTGTGTTCAGATAGGACCATGCTAACTGTGTGGCAAGAACTTTCTCCTCGCTCCTTGGCTGAGCACTTGGAAAGCTCATCATTTGCAGGACGCCCTGTTGTGTAGTACATAAGTAAGTGCCAATGAACTTTACTAGCTGGGATCAGTCAAATACTATTTTTAAGCTCAGTTACTTTAAATTCAATCTAGCTCATACCGGAACATAACTGTTTTTGCTATATAAGTCTGTAGAGCACTGTGCTGTACCTAACAGCACTTGGGAACTGTGTCAATGAGCATTAGTAAACTAAAGGCAATTAACCTTTATATTGAGATAGCTGATCTCTAATAATGCACGAGGGTCCTGTTATTTTAAGAACTGTAAATTTGCATGACAGAAAGACTATCAGATCTAAGAACATGCCCATTCAACTTAATATGTGAAAACAAACGAGTGTGATGCAGCAGGGGCGGGGGGAATGAACACCTGCATGAGGCCACAGAGAAGTCAGTGGCCTTTCTAGTGACCTTACTAGGTACTGGGCTGGGTCTCACATAGCTTCCATGTTGGGCTTCTAAAACATATTACCATATTCTCTTGAGTGACTGAGCTCAACAAAGAACCAAGTTTGTCCTATGTGAAGACTGGCTCATCTTTGTTGCTGAAAGAGGAGAGCACCTTACTTTGATGGAACTAATATTAAAAACAAAGCTATTGGAAGGCTGAAAAACTGAAGGATTTCAAGACAGTAGAAGGTCGGGAAACTTAGAGCAATTTTTCCTAGGTCTTTAAAAAACATTATTTATAAAGGTATGTGAATTTCTGCAAAATGAATGCAAAGTGATCAGTGACGCAGGTGGAATGTTCTGATGTCGTAGTTCATGCTTTGTATTTCTATTTACTTGTGTATGAAGAAAGGCAGAGGGTGAAGGATACAGCTCACTGCAACTCCTCGTGAGGCAGCTGTTGAAAGGCCAGGCTTAAGACTAGAATCTGCTTTGTCTTGGCTTTTCTGAGTGGAAGGGAAGAAAACATAATATATTCATAGGCTCTGTATGTGTATAAATATACATATATATATATATGAAAATACACACACAAAGCCACTGATTGTGAGCAAATAACACTATTCATAGAAGCTTAGTGTCTGCTGTAAGCAGAAAGTACAAACCCTTCCCTCTACTGCTGAAGGCAAAGTTAGATATAAAATTGCTATAGACTGGTACTGTTTTTTGTTTGTTTGTTTTCAGGTAGGTGGATTATTCCTGTCTTCTTAAATGAATTTGTTAGGTGTTTTACCAGCTCATTTGTTTTGGTAAAACAAAGTACACGGTAACTAAAGGTATCAGTAAAATGCAAAGTCTTAATCAGATTTTAGTATTAGCATCCCTCTGAGCTGTTAGATTAAGCAATTTATACCATAGAAATTTTCCAGTTTAAAAGCAAAAGCAGATCCCTTTCTCTTCCCTGTTTTTTCTTTCTTCTTTTTTTTTTTTTGTGGTAGTGTGGTTTTGTGGTTTTTGTTTTTGTTTGTTTGTTATTTTATGTAGACAGTAGGCAAATAGGCTGTATAATTTCTGGAATGAATGGGTGGATGAGAGGAGTGAATGTGTGCTCTGGTTCCTTCTGAAATGCAGATTGAAGATTGGATTAACATCCTCTGATTCTGTGTTTTTTGGGAACCATAATAGCATGAAGGAGCTTTAAAAGGCAGTGACCAGAGTGAAGATGGAATTCTTACCTCCATAGAAAGATCTGTGTGAGTGGTAAGGCTGGGCTGAACAACTGCTTTGTTGGGAGAGTAAGGAATGATCACTACTTAACTACCTCTTCACTGGGAAAAAAGACGTAGCTCACAATATACAGGAGAATAAATAGTCACGGAACTGCAACTAATGCTCATTGAAAAAGCTGTTTGAAAGAGTTTAAAACTAGTGGTGGCTATTCCACACACCTGTGCATCCTCTTCTCCTAGCTAGCTTACAATAATAAGTGGTGTGATAGCAATTGAACTGAACTTATGCAGTATTCAGAACACTGAATTAAAATAAAGGAGTACCTGATTTCAGGTTTTACTTCAAAGAAGTGGGAGGGTTGTTTTTTTCTGGAGGGCATACAACAGGTAGATCCAAAGGATGTAAAAACCTTGAAGTCTCGTATCATTTTTATTTAGCAAATTCACTGGTGCAGTATTCACTAGAGAATTTATCAATGTGTTGAGCTTCAAATCCTTTGGGAAACTAAAATTATGAAACAGGCAAAAAGGCAGCACCAAAAGAGGCATGTTTATTTTTGTAAGGTTAAACGATTAACCTCTCTTTCTTGATTCAGCACTATCCGAAATTCAAAACTGAAACTAATGAATGGGAAGTGGTACAAGATTAGTGGACTTTTAACTGCTGTCTTTCCCTCCAGCTGTAGGGTATCAAAGATGTATAAGCCTTCATTCTCTGGCTTTATTGCAAATGCTCTCTTATCCTTCTGAGTGATATGGAAAGGATGGGATGTTACAGCTGTGCTTGGGCATGGCCTCAGAGCATTTTGCTGGTCTTTCATGACGTTGCAGAGGCTTCTATTGCCCATTATTGATTTTTTTGTTGTTGTTCTTTTGAGACAATTTGCCTGGAAACCAGAAGGACTTGGTTGCCCTCAGAGTGGTTTATGTGATGATGATGAGTTAGTGTAGTGGAGACGCCATTTACATACATTTGGAGTTGGGTAAACTAAATTAAATTCTTTAATTAAGACACAGTGTATCAGCCTATCAGAACCAAACCCACCCTCAAGTCAGTGATTAGAGGAGAATGATTAGGAATCGAATGCTAAATTTAGATTTAACTGTACTTTACATGAGTGCTTGTTAAAAGAAGAGCCAGCACAAGAAGTCTTGGCTCTGAGGATCGCCAGAAAAAAAGTTTCTTTATATATTTTGGCCATGTAGCAAGCAACTCCAGCGATGAGTTGCTGGAAGTGACATATCTGATTTATTGCCCACTGCAGCTTTGAGAGTGTTTGCAAGCTGAAGTATCTGTTATGGTTAGGATGATTATAACTGTGTTTAATTTTATTTTGGAGAGAGAAAGAAAATAAACACTTTTTTTTGTGGATTCTGGATACAGATAACTTCTGTGGTTACTTTTGGTCCTTAAGCAATGCCAGCCTGGGCTGTTCAGTGTCACTTGTGCTTTCCCTGCAAATGGGGCTGAGGCTGATCAGCAGGAGGAGAGCCCGAGCGCGGTGCCCAGCGCTCGCTCCATCACAGCATTGCAACAGGACTTGGCTGCGAGTGGGCAGGTGGAACCAGCAGGGCAAAAAATTGTATTGTTAGCTTGGTGTGATTTCTGAGCGGATACTTAGGATCCATGCTCCCTGTATAAGTTTTCTGCTGTTTCTGGTATGTCAGTAAGTCTGCAGCTTGTTTCGGTTATGCTTCTTAAAAACACAGATGTGTCAGTGCATTGGAGCGTATCACCCCACATTTAGTTGGAGTGCTCTGCAGAAGATGCTAAGATCTAGCTGGTTAGTTGTTTCATATACTGTTCACTCCAGTACTATCTTTCATCCATAAGTTCCCAATGCATTTCCTAACCTGTACAAAATAGAATGGCAAGTGAATAGGAACATCAGCACAAAATTGATGCCTTTAACCAAAAAATATTGTTTTTCAGACCCAAGAAACTAGGGCCTTTAATCCGTGTAAAACATTGCATCATCTTTAAGTTGGGGTCGTGCAGAAGAGGCATGTTTTGTTTCATCTGTCTCTTGAAGCAGATGTCAGGTTTTTAAGTTTGGGGGACATTGTCTCTGGTTGTGGTCCAAAAATAGCAACCCGTCTATAGTTCTGAGTAAAAAAACAAAACCAAAAAAGATGTAGGTCTCTGTCAGTACAAGATGCCTTCTCCAAGAACCACCATGGTTTGGCCTGGTGAAATTTTTGGCTCAGTAACCCAGCAGTTAGGTTGCTTGTGTGGGTCAAAAGAAATGTTAACTCAGTTCCTTGCTGAGAACTGGGCTGACCAGGAACGTCAGTCTTAATCCTCTGTATCCCAGATTAATGCCCTATTGGCAGCACACCTGGCTAGTTAAAACTTTCCTGTTTGAGAGAGAAAGAATAAAGCAACAACAACTCTCTCTCCCCACACTGGAAGAAATTTTTAGCTGACAGATTCAGGTTTTATCTGGAAGATGCAACAAACTCTCTGGAAGTCCATGATGTTCCATCATGCAAAATGATGGGAAATAGATCAGGAGTCCCTCTGAATTCACTACCACTAGAAATGCTGCCAGACTGCTGCATTTGCAGAAGGTCAGAGTTTCATTCTGTTTCGTGTCAGAAACCAGTCAGCTGTTCATATATCAGCAGTTCAGTGCACTTATATATACACCTCATACTGGAAGGCAGTCTCTGTTTAGCTAGATAGAACAGAAAAGCCATGAAGGTAAGCTGGCCGGTAGAACTACAAAAGGACAAAGAGATGTCAAGAAGTTATGAAATACACCCTGGAGCACATGTTTTCAGTTTCTAGTTAAGCTATCATACCAAAATCCGTGGTTATGACTTTCTTCTATCATTTCTGTTTGTGTTCACGAAAAAGAAAAAAAAGTAAAATAATGAAAGCAAATTCATTCAGATAAGATCTCTCTCTTCATACCACCTATATTGCCAATATAGTTTTGTGTTTTGCACAGCCCTGGAGAAAATTAACTGGATATCCAGCATAACCAGAGAACATCCTTGCTAAGTTGACTAATAATGAAGAAAAGATGAACTATCCTCTTATAAACTGACTGTTCATTGCACTTGGCTGATTCCCTCCTGCTCTCTCTCCCTCAATATTCTTGTCAGTCTGTTGGCAAGAAGCTGAAGCCGCACCAGCCATGCAGTTAAAATACAGAGTAGCCAGAAGTTTCAATTAACTCAGATTTCCGTGAACAGTTACTGACCATTTGTTCCCATTCCTATAAAAATGTCTAGGCAACTTGTTGCTTAGTGTTTCACCTAATTTTTTAGCGGCTACTTTACAACACTAATTTTAAAACGTAATTTTACAAGTTATACTTTTACTGACTGTTTTCTTTTTCATTGTATATTTTTAAATGCCAAGAGTATGAGCAGGGTGGAGAGGGGACCGGTTTTGTAGCAGGTAATACTGAGTTCTGGTCATTTTTGGTTCTGCTGCCATTAAATACATTTCCACTGCTTCACGTGATTGTAGAAAATACTGTATGATGAGTATTCAAAACATATTTAAAAAAAGCAACCTTTTGTTTGAGAAGAAATGTTCTCTGTTCTGTAAGAGCATAGCTAAAGTGTTTACTGGCCCTATACCTTCCTGGAATGAATATTCTGTTTTCCTCTTCTCAGAAAAGCTGCATGGATACAGAAAGGTACCTCTGGTAAAGCAAACCTGACCAAGGAAAGGGAAGGGTTTTTTCCTATAGACACTTCTCTCTGTCACAAAGTTGTGGGATTGCAGGATTCAGCAGCAAGGTGGGCACTTCAACACAAGACATAGATGTATCTTCAAGAAGTGTCTGGTGGAGTGTGGACCTGGGAGAGGAGAGGAAGTAGTGTGGGAACAGAGTGCCACAAAAAAGCAATGCTTGGGTGCCCAGCACAGGGCACATCCCGGGAGCTGAGCATGATGCTCCTCTGATAAAAGGGGCTGAGAAGGGAATGGCAAAGGGGTTGGTGCATTAGAAGCACAGCTGGCTCTGTCACCTTTGCAGGCAGCCAGTACACCTCAGATCCGTGCCTTCTGTGCTTCTTATTCCTTGCTTTCCTGAACAGTAGCCTCCCAAGGTCCTCCAAAGTTACGATGAAAAGATGGGGAGGTAGGATGATTTATTGAAAATCTTAGTCAGAATGGAACTGCATTAATAAGCCAGCATGCCTGATAAAAAAAAAAAAAAAACAACATGCTGAAAAATAAATCCCACTGAGTACTCAGCATCCTGCCTGAGTCACTAATTCCCCAAGACAGAAAACAAAGAAAGAAAAAAAAAGTTTGTTTTTACATAGCAAAGCCAAAACACGTCCACTTCTGATTTAAGATGAGTCCTGGGGGACATGCCTCTTCTGCAGTGCAACATGGGGTCAGTATAGGTGAGCTGACAAATACACAGATTGAATTTTTGTCTTCCTCCTTTAGACAAAGCACCTAGTAATTTCAGTGGGACTCATGCCCACGTATGTTTTGTGACTGGAGTTATCCCAAAGCATTCAAGGACCGGGGATTGTTAGCACTAGGGCACAGGGAGGATTTAGATGCGTGAGTCAGATTTTCCACAGCTCCTCCTCTGGCTCCAGTTGCGAGCACCAGTGGGACTTGTCCTGCTTCTTCCTCCTGTCTGGGCTCCTGCATAGGCTTTCCCCATCACTCCTGCTCTGGTGCTTCTTCCCCCTTTGCGAAGTCCCTGCAAAGGCTTCAGCACCATGAGATTTCTACAAATATCTGCAGCTCCTGAGGGAATCAGCGGAGTATTTACCTCATTCCCTGAGGCTTTATAAATACTTGCCCAACTAAAGGCAGCTTATATATCTACTGTGCTTCAGAACTGCACAAGTTTGGTGGAAATTCTCTGCTTATGATGGGACGAGAGCAGAGAGCTAGTAAGTGACCCCTGGCTGGAAGCAGTCTGCTAATGCTTTTAGATGAACTGCTGTGGAGCTGAGGGCTCGAGCAAGAAGCACAATAGAAGGTGCATTATTCTTACTGTTCTGATTATGGCAGGTAATTTTGCTGTTCTCATTTACAGATTTAATGGTTTGTTAATAATGTCTGATTTGGGAATATTGTATAGTCTATCAAGTAAGGGTGGCATATTGACATCAATAAGGGTAATTGAGGTTGTTGCTGTAATCTTGTTTGCTCTTTGGTTTGTTAATTGAAAGTGACTTATCTTAATATATGATAGAAAAAGTGTTGCTCCTCTGTGCAGCCTGGGCATCTTGAACGGAAAAGGGATGTGTCAGTCTGCATGGTTTTTATGTTGTTGTGGGATCTGTACAGCAGTGAGCATCCAGAAGTGAATCACCATAGTATGTGTCAGGTATTGTGTGTCTGTGTTTACATTTTGTATAAATAACAGCGTGTGCTGTTACTTATGGCCATGTGTGCATGTCTCTTGTTGCAAGACTTGGTGTGTAAGTCTGTCTGTGATGTGTGCAATTGATTAGAGAGCTTTTACTGGAGGAGATGGAAATAAGAGACATCCAGGCTCAGAATGTTTAACCCAGGACAAGAAACTTGGCATTTCATCTCCCATCAACGTTTGCCCGTAACTGCTATTAACATTAATTATGGAGATGCTTATGTGAACACCCTGTTAGCCCTAATTAGAGTTAATGGAAGATACGTGTGGATGTTAACGGGACAAGAGACAACCAAGCTTCCATTTCTAAGGTTAAATATTCAGGATCTCCCTCTTAGACATGCCCAACACCCTGTAATTATGCAGTCAGACTTATGCAAAAGCAGAACAGTTTCACCTTTTCTTTTTTTTCCCCAGTTAAGGCCACCTTACACTCTTTTTGGTTAGATTAAAGACCAAGCAACGATGTGGCAGTGCCTTCAGTTACCTTTACTAATGTAATTGTGCTACTTCTCTATTCATAGTGTACCTCAGAATTAGACTTTGTAACAGACCATTTGCTGTCCCTTTCACTGTCCTGGTAATGAATGCTGGTAGAGTCAGAGGAGCTGGAAGGACTTGGCTTTCTTCTGAGCTGACACCTCATGCGAAAGAGCTCAGGTCCTGAGCTCTCGAATAGGTCACACTGTGTTCAAGATCTGTAAGGTGCTTATCACTGAGGAATTATTTGAAGCTGTAAGGACAAAAGGACTTTCCTCTTGCTTGCACTCATTAGCTGTCCTTGGTATTTTGAAAACCACTGTCAATGAAGAATTGAGGCTGCAAAATTTACAGGTTACCTCATTATCGTGCTGGGGTGTATGCCAGCACGTACTGCTGCTGTCCTCTGCCCAGCAGGCCAGTGACCTTGCAGAAAGTGTCTCTTCAGGACTGCTTGGGAACTTGTAACCCTCCCTGTGAGCCCTGGGCCAGCTGTAGGGGTGTCAGTCACTCCTCGTAGGGCAGGGTGCGTTTCTGTGTCATCCATTTCCCTCATCACAGACATACATGATAGTCTTGGGTGGTGTATTAGGCAAAAAGTGCATTTTTTTTTTTCCCAGATGATCTGTGATACAGTTATGGGGCTGCATGTTCATCCCAGCCATCCCTTATCACTATACGAATGCAGCGCTGGGCCCCTTTGGATGCTGCGTAGCGACCACCTTGTTATTAGGCAGCCTGTGGCTCCCCAGTCCTTGTTGGCTGGAGCTGGGGGCTGCGTCACCCAGCCTTGCAGCTGCTTCTTTCCGTGCAGCATTTCCAAGTACAAGAACTTGGCTCAGGTCTCAGATTTGCCCATTTCCAGAAACTGCACAAGAGCCCGTGGCTGTCTGAGGTTCCTAATAGCCAGCAGCGTGGAGCAGCAGGCTGGCGAGGGGACTGCTGGGGACGTGACAAAGCGCTTGACCTTTGGGGCTCGGTATGAAGTCAGTCTCTGCTCACATTTTACCCGGAGGATGAGCTCGGGGAAGGCTGGTAGGTTTTGGTGTAGCCATTTGTTACTATACTCTGTTCATGTTTTTATGTATTTTTTCAATTGTGTCATTACAAGTGCATGTTCTGTTTTGTGGTGGTATTCAAAGAATCTGTTAAGCTCTGTAATTAATGGTACTTCTTTGGTTTAATATGTAAAGTGATGCTTTCACAGATCAGATCTACGTGGACCTTTTTTCCTGTTTCTTCTTTTAGTTCATGGGTGTGTATTTTTAATGGCTGTGTAAAGCTTAAAGTGCCTGTATTTAAACTGGTGGGAGCAAAAGGCTTTTGATGGTATTTTGCACTGGGATTTGGAGTAAGCTGTATTGGTTTGAGAGCTCATGCTGGACATTGTTTAAAGTGGACAGATGCTAAGAAACCTTGTTCTGCACTCTGCAGGGTTGCTAATTTAGCTGTACCTGCATAGTTAAAGTGGCAAAATCCCCTACTGCGGTATGGCTTACCCTCGTTTATGGGAAAGAACAAATTTTTCTGGTGTATCTGCATTTAGATCTTTTAACAAAAAGGATGCATCATCTTTAAAAAGGCAAATGCCCCCATATTTTAAAGTTTCAATTAAAACGCTCGCTAAGCCTTCAGATGCAGTAGGAAAGAATCTGATCCTGTGAAGGGAACGTAGTCATGACATACCATTTTATTTCATCTAGAAAAATGTGGCCTTGCTTGGAGCAGAAGCTGACTTTCTGATCAGGCCGTGGTCTGGTTGTGTGCTTGGGAAAGTGAAACACAGTCTGACGGAAGATATCATCAAACCCACCGGGGTTAAGGACCCTTTGCCCCAGGCAGGTTCCTTTGTTATTATAAGCTGCTACAGCTAGGCTGTAAAATGGAGGTCTCCAAGCAAAGCTAAGGTAATAACCACAGGTGGTAACTTAAAACTGGCTTTGTGAACTAAATCCTGCATTTTGTGTCTTCGAAATAAAGAGGGGACGTGTGAAGTAAATTCCTCCCTATCTTGCTTATGACTTGTGTAAATGTACAATACTTTCTGAGGTAAATATGACAAGTTTTTAGCCAAACCGTTTCACACTGACGTCCTAATTAATATCAGTTTGTTTTCTGGTTAATTGCTGATACCATATCCACCAATGTAGTCATTTTTTCCTGATAAACAGCTGAATGAGATCTGACATTAAAAAAATAGCCTTCCTTCAGATGGATTTTTTTTTTTTTTAAATCTCTGGACCAACTAATAATCCAGTTGAAGGGACTAATTTTGGAATCACTGAGCCAATATTAAAGATTAAGTGCAGGGAATGTCATTATTCTGGGTGTTTGGTATAGGCTTAGCAGTATTACATTGATTTGCAGGAATGAATCCCCCCAGTCTGTACTGATGGATTCTGTAGTTATCTGGTCACCTCTGACTTGCCTTCTTCACAAGAAGGATATCCTGACTATTACCCCAAAATGCTTTGGAGTCACCTTACTCATTTGTAATCCTCCAAGAATAGCAGGGAAAGCAGCAGATAAATATTAGCTGAGAAACCTGAGCAGTTTTGTCCTAGGATAACAGAAAGATAAGGTATTAGGTAAAGAGGTGCCAGTTCACCAAAAAATGAATTTCAGGAGCTGGTGTTTCTGTATGGAATATGTGAAGTGCATAAATGAGGGCTTGCTTGGCATTCACTTTTAATCTTTCATTCATTCTTTTTGACTCAGGTTTTTTTGGATGCTTCTGAGCAAAATCAAGTTTGCTAAACTACAACTCATGCAAAAATCAGATGACAAAAGAATATCATATATTGGTGCAGATAACAGTATCAAGACAGTGCATTGCAGAAGAGAGAGGAAGTTAGGAAATAAAAGATAAAATGTAGCCTCTCAATCAAACTTTGAAGCAATGAAACTGATTGGGAGTGGTGGTGGTTGGGTCCGGGTGAAGTGAGCCCGTGCTTGTTTCACCAGCTGCAAAACTGGGGCCACCCTATGCTGCTTGGTGCTCTCACCCTTCGCAGGCTCAAGGGGCTGCAAGAGGGAAAATTGGCTCTGTTTATTACATGTGCTTGGCTGCACTGAGTAGACACAAATAGCAAAACTGGCAAAGGACAATCTGTGAGTCAGATATATTCTGCAGGGTTTCACAGCGTGGGCCAGCAGCACCACCTGCTTTCTTCTTGGCCTATAGGGAGTGTGCAGGCTCCAAAAAGAAGTGAATACTATCTTTCTGGGCACTTAATTTCTCTACTGCTTTCAGTACAAGGAAAATAGGTTATTAGGTCTTATAGGTTATTGAATTAAATCTCTCATACTCCATGGATAGCAGATAAATGCTGTTGTTAATTCTATTAAATTCATGGTGGTGGTGGGGAGACAACTTGAAATACTTTCCCAGGGTCTGTAAGTTTCCGTGAGAGGTGTTACACAAACTGGAGTTACAGCGTGGTCTGAGCACTAGGCCAAGGGGGCACAGAAGCTGCCCAGGACACTTGATGGGTAACCTGGAGCAAAGTCACGTCAGCTTTCTGGGTCTATGTGCCCACACGTGAAAGGAAGACAAAGACACTGAGCTTCATAAGGGGCTTGCAGACCATAATGTGCAAAGCAATCTAAGACTGAAGTGGTATTAATGTTCTGATGCAAGGTGGTTTGTGTATCATCAGACAAGCAGAATGGTGACCACAAATCTTGTTTTGAAATTTGTCACATAATTTATCTTCAAATGCATTTGCACAGCAAGACTCCACAATATTTTCAGAAAGATTCTTCTCCCCGTGATGACAGCAGTGATGGGAGAAGAGACCGTTAAATGCTGTGTCACTCGAGACAACCTTTTTTATCTTTGGTGCACAGCTCAGAGCAACTTTGCAGCCTAACTGGGAGAGTGCCCCAAGAGGTCTGTCTCACCATACTAGGCATAGCTCAAACATCTAGCGCTCCCTATGTGTCTCAGCCTACACCTGGGCTGCTTTGGCTTTTTGCCCTACAAACCTGCCTTTGATACTTTCAAAAACATGTGGGTTTGGGCTGAAAGGCGACATTGCTTTCAAATTTCATGCTGATCAAGAGAAAGAGACATAGCTGAGGTGGAGGTGTAGTCAACTTCAGCCACCAAAAGCTGGTGTTGTTTTGCAGACAGAATTCAGACCAGTCCTGATTTACATGGAGGTTAGCTGGTGGAGTCCTGCCCCTTGCAGGAGATCTGGTTTTATCAATACTGTTCTGTTTGTTGTCCTCCCTAAAAAGATTGCTAAGTCTTTGTAAAAATAGGAATTGCTGGACCATATCTGACTCTGTTCTTGCTTCTTTTGGGTGTGAAGGGCAAGGCGCTCTGCTGCCCGGCCACAAAGTGGTTTTTGTGCTGTTTGAAGGCCATGTGAGCTGCCTCATGGTTGGTGTTTCAGATCATGCCTTCATCATTCACTGGTACATTTGGAATTATTCCAGCCCCTCTGATTTGGATTAGAAGTTTTATGTCTTCAGTTACTAGCTCGTGACAGATAGCATATCAACGAAGGCTAAGTAAAAGAAAATTCGTCAGCATCCAGAGTATTTCAATGGTTAAATTTGCTGTTTCATTTTCGAAAGAGTCCTTATGACACCCTGTCAGTGCACACCGATTCTTACGTATAGGGATGATTGATGGTGCTTCAGGTTTTGCCCCAGGCTATTCCCAGCCTGCTTGCAAGTGATTCTGGTAGTTAAGTTTCCACTGCTGCCATTGTGTGTTATTTAGATTACAAGGGAGCTAAAAATGCTCTGGCCCCGAACCACTTCACAAGAGATACAGTCCTTTCCCTCCAAAGCTCACAAACCTTAAAACAAAGCCTGTCTGGGGAGACTCTTTGGCACTGTATTAAATATCCTTGCTGAGCAATGCTTTCTTACAATTATGGCTTTCCTAATAGGCACCATGGGTAGTATCCACACAAAGCTATCTGTATTTCATGGTTTGACCTGCTTTAACCCCAGCCAGTCTCCTGGAGATGTAGAAAATATCTCTTCCACACAAAGGTCTTGTCTTTCAGGCAAAGCAGAAGTGGTTACTTAGAGGATGTGCTTTTTTAAGAGCAGACATGATACTTTCTGTGGGTGAAATTCACCCCACTGAGAAGGCTATCTGAAGGCCTCTGCATCCACTTCATCAGCACTTAAGCTGCAGTCTCTGTGTGCAAAAAGGGCTTGCTCCCCGCGTCTCTCCACTTAAGTTCTCTGCAGATGCACTGTACTTAGGGAATAAGGATGTTTTGTGGAAGCATGTATATTGTACATGATGTTCTCTTCAATACGGGAAAAAAGTTACGCTCTTTTAACTCTTTAACTAACATAAAATATTTGACCCAGAGTGAAACCTTAGTGAAGACTAGATCTGTGATTTTGCTATGTTTTTACCTCCTTAAAAATTCTTTTTATTTTTCCCCTGAAGAAATTCTAAGTCTGTCAGCACTGTAAGTGGGGATTTGGATCAGCCTCTGAGCAGTTAAGTGGTAAGGATAAAGTTATTGTAGAGAAAGCATTATAGGTGACGAAAGAAACGAGTTCCCCATTATCCTCACCTCAGGAAACTAAAGCCATGGGCTCCTCAAGGCTCTCCAACATACATACCCCTTCCTGCCTTGTTTTCCTGCCGTGTGAAACAGATGCCTCCTACCCAAAGCGGGACACGAGACACCCACTTGCTGCAGGACCGCGGGGCACGCGCCGACCACGAGCACATGGCAGGAGCGCGGCGAGGGCAGTGCTCCCCGCTCCCATCCCACCCGTCCGGTTGACGGGAGCTGCAGCATGCAGTTCGCCGTGTCAAGGCATCAGCAGGAGAGGTTTAATTAGGCCGCTATTATTCCTTAATCCCTGGAAGTGCTGAAGTGTACTCGCCTGGCCTCGATGGCAGCGAGAGTTGCCGAAACGGAGGTGACCGTGTTGCCATGGCACTCGGAGGTGTCTCCAAATCGCACGGCTCCCGTCGGCTGGGCAGGCTCCCGGCAGCAGCATCTCCTAATTGCGGCTGTGCAGCAACAAAACAAATACTCGGAGATTTCCATAAAGGCTATAATCAAAGGAGCATCCCTTGCTTTTTATTATGTGCTGAATGGGTTCATTTGTAAGCTTATTATGACTTCAGAGAGAGAAGCTATTAGGGTGATCATTAGCTGCCTGTGCAAATAGCAAGGAAAACCATGACACGTTCCAGAATAACCCCTCTTTTTAATGGCTGCGCTTTCAGATGCATTAACAATAACCAGCCATGCTCTCTTTCATGTTTCCCTTGCCACAAGTAAGGACAAAGGAGAAAGGAGAAGGGGGACAGTGAATTGCGCGCTTTCAGAATAAGTTCAGATGGAGAGAAAAATGAGGTGTTAAGAGAGCAGCATTCACTAGCATGACATTGTGTGTCTTCATGCAGTATCTGTTATCCATTGGGAAAGCAAAAGCAGCTGGGAGCCAGCCTGCGAGTCTTGGCTCATACCTCACTTAGTCCTGCCATTCCTGTCATCTACGTATGAGTAGTGCTGAGGGTCTTTTGTCTGCCTGGAACCTGATCGCTGCTGGAGCTGTTAGATTATGCATCTTCTGAAGGAAGAGAGAACATTTAGAAACATATATGCCAAGATTATGGGATTTATTATCTCTCGTTTATTTTCCCGTAGAACATCTGAAGCTCTGTTGTGGGTTGTGGTCATGGTTCTCTCTCTGCTCCTTTGCCTTCTTATTCGTTCTTAATCAGAAATCAGAAATGTTGATAGCAGAAGATGTTGGATGGTTGGATGTTCATACCTTAATCAGGACAGGTGTGGTTGAGATTACTCACATTGACCTTTAACACCACATAAGCTGCAATTTTATTCCTGGACCGAGTTACAGGCACCAATTACAGTGAAACTAAGTTTAGATTTGCACATGCAATATATGGCGTGTGTGTCAGTTTGGCTGTAAGCAGGGTAACTTAGATTCCATGTCTGCCTCTCTCCCCGAAGCTTTTTCTCACCTCTGTTGCATTCAAGTTTTAGTTAAAATATAGCCTCTGTAGCTTGTGAGATTTATTTCTTTCCTAAAGTTTATCATTTTGAATTGTGCGGGATAAAGAATTTCCTATTGTGTATAGTATCCATGGCACTTTGGGATGTATTCTTCTTGTTTGCAGGATTTAAATGGTGACCGGAGTCAGATAAATAATGCCACTTCTCAGATTTCCAGAATTTTGTTGTTGTTTTCTTTAGAATTAGTGAGATCCTTCATTTAAGATCTGCTGTTTTTACAGGATGTTTTTCCTAACCTTTGGTTTTCTAAACTGACTAAACTGACTGTTTTGTTTTTGCATCTGTGTAGGCAGCTACCTGGAACAAAGAGAGATTCTTTTTTTTTTTTTTATAAGATAGTTAATGTATTCAAAGTTTTATTTGGGATTTTTTTAAAAGCAATTAAGATTATTAGTCCCCTAATTAAGTGGTGTTAAGGGCTGACGTTTTTTTCCACACCACCCCCTTACAAAAAGCATTGAGAACAACAACCAAAAAAAAAAAAGTTAAGCCACTGATCTGGAGCTCTGGTCTGCATTAAAACAGATGATAAAAGCAGGGGTTTTCAAATTGCCTTGCCCATGGGCCCTTGCCTATGGCCCTGCACAACCGCTTTGAGGCTGCTTTTCCTCACCAAAGAGAGATCATTATCATCTTTTCGATAGAGTAAGGCCCCGTGGCTTATAGTAATCCATTTTGATTGCTTCCTTACTTTAAAATCAATCATTTTTCTCCACTGCATTGTTTCCCTCAAGCCTGCGAAGTATCAGGGAACTTGGTAAAATATTGGAAATTGTGGTCGGAGGAGGACAAGGTTGCCACAGCAACTGCCCGGCGTTTCTGAGATGTATTCCTGCGTCTTTTGTAACAATCACGAATGCCACAAACTGCTGAGGCATTTGCTGCAAACAAAGCAAGGCTATAGAAAAAGAGAATGGAAAAGAGCACCAAGGAGTCAGTTGTAAAGGTGAGATGTGTCAGGCTAAAGGAAAAAGCGGCAGGCATTTACACTTTATGTTAAATGCTCTAACCATCCGGAGCGCCGTGCAAGTGTATGGAGTGTTTCGACACTTGACGGTATCTGACGTGACAGCAGGTAATGTCACTCGGCTTGTGATGCAACTGCATGATCCACTCAGAGGGGTGACATTTATTCCATCCGGAGGGGAAATATTTTCAGACATAGGAGGCCAAAGTTAACTGCCTCCCTTTTCGTATGCTAACTAGGCTTCTTTCTGGGACAGAAGATGCCTTTCAAAGAGTGGAACTTGTCAGCCAGAAATAATCAACCTTTTCATGGGTCTCAGTATGGACTGGGGAACAGAGTGCTGCACTGTGGGTCAGGAGATCTAGCACATCCATTCCCCTTTTAGCCTTGGTTTTCTTATCTCTTAAACAGAGTTAGTATTATTATATTATCAGTGCATATAATCTTTGGGATGTCCGTTTAGAAAGATAATTTGTACCATATGGTTCCGTTGTACTGTGGTTAATATGAGGGAAGGTACACCTGTGAGCTATCTGATGAGTTTGTTTTTTTTTTTAAGAACAGAATTTAGAAGAGTTGCAGGCTATCAGATGTGGTGGTTCTGCATGCAGTATCTTCTTTTCTAGGGTGGCTGATGTCTGTGTGTGAAAGGCTGTATGAAAGAGCCAGACATGATTATCTATTGAACTTAGCTTGGGAAGGAGCCAAAGTGAGCAGTTCATGTTTGGAATAGTGCTGTAAGCACATTTCCACTAAATGAAGTGGAGTGGCTTGTGGCCTCATGCTGTACTTGTCCTTCAAACACATGCACTAGCACTTCTCCAAACGTTACAGCATTTGGGAGAATATGTTCCACTCTGGGACTTCTGAATTTCCATTCTGAATGTTTGCATACATGTGGAAGATTTTGCCACCATATGATTTCATGTATTCTGTGCACACATTGTGCAAAGTTGCAAATATAAAACATAACTGCTAAGTGTTGTATTATTGTTCTTGTTGCAAAGCTGGTGTTATTTATATGAAGCTTAAAGAGGTTCAGTCCAGCCCTCTTTTTCCTCCTGTGTGTGACTGATGTGCTCTTATGCACATCTGTTTTGTGGCAGAAATGTGTCTTCATTAAAAATAGACGGACATGAGTCGGCGAGGACATGGTCCAGCTGTCCAGAGCACTTTGCTTGGCTAGGAAACTTGGGGTAGTCATAGCGGCAGCTCAGATTCGTTTAAACACCATCCCCAGCCTCATAGGATTTTAGCATTATAAAAGCCAGTCAGGTTATTGTTTTAAGGTATAAGATGCCCCTAAGGGCTTTGCTTGCTAAACTGTACTGAAGAATTAAATGCTCTCAGGCAGTGCAACAACCTCATTCACTCCAGTGTTGCAAGGCAAGGCAGTCATCACTGGTAAATGGGCCCATATTACAGTGGCATTAGCATTTTAATGCAACTAAAGAGAAGGTAGATTGACTGTAATTTAGTATCTAGTTGCATGGCCTTATGCAGGTCCCCTCATCGCTGCTCCACAGGGGCCGATTGTAGTTGCACAGTGCACTTTGGGATCTAATTGGATTTACATGCAGTAATGGAGTCGTGTCATAGCAATGACTCTGCTATGTAAGCACTATGAAATTCCAGTGCAATTAGTTATCTATATAGAAGCTATAGTTACAGGATAACGCTGACAGCTTGTGCCAAGCTCCAGTTCAGGAGTAGCAAATGTTTTACCCTGTTGCAAGGGAATGATGTTAAACAGAGCCAGCTTCTGCAGAGACTTTTCTCCTCACCCTTTCGCATAAAAGCAGTGACCTGTTGCAGAGAGCCAGCAGGATGTGACTTCTGTCTTCAGCTTCTCTGAAGATATGAATATATGGCTGAATATATGGGCTGGCATGTGTTTCTGTTTCTCTAGGTCCTGCAAAGGTGGTGAGCAAAGGGGACTGGCAATAGCTAGGGCACTTCTGAAGCAGGACACCCATAAGCCATTCTTCTGGTGGTCTTCCTGCACCAATTAACTCGCAGGAGACGGATTTCTCTCCTAAAACAGACAGATGTTTCTCCATCTCACACCCCCCATTCATTTCTTTCGTCTTGCTACCTGCTGACTATATCAGCTGCTTTTTGCCTCCTCCTCTTTGCTCTGGCTCTCCAGCTGTCTTCCGTGCTGCGGGAGACCAGCAGGAGCCATGAGCTGAGCTGCTTTTCCTTCATCAAAGCCCGCTCCCCACAAAGGGCTGCTCTGAAAGCAGCGAAGGTGAGGAGAAGCCAGTGCTCCACGAGGAGGCTTGCTGTGGTGGCTGGGCGATGCGAGGGAGGCAGGGAGACGTGCCAGGCCCAGCCGCTCAGCCAGCTGAGGCAGCATGG
The DNA here is from genome assembly GCA_013399475.1 of Chauna torquata. NCBI lineage: Eukaryota > Metazoa > Chordata > Aves > Anseriformes > Anhimidae > Chauna > Chauna torquata. Next base: position 357,513 of record VXAL01015089.1, read on the forward strand.
CTTGCACGCGCGGCCCGAGGAAGGAGGCTTGGCCTCAGCCCTAGCTCCAGCTTCCACTGCGTTTCCCCAGCGACTGTAATTAAAGGCATCAGCTTGCTCAAGTCACAATTAGGCATGGTGGTTTTGCACTTTCTGCAGTTCTCCCTAATGACAAAATTGTAGCTATTAACCAAAGAGAGTCTGTTTGGCAGAGACTTCCTCCCCTTTAGGGCCATAGAGTAAGATGGAGTATTGCTATTGTTTGGCACCAAACGTGCTCTTTCATCCCTTCTGACACAGCACCTGCTGATACCTACCGAAGCATTTAAGCTCTTCCTCTCTGTGGTGCTGTAATTTCTTTTAAAATATTGTGACTTAAGAGGAATAAAAAAAATGAAATTCCTCTCCCACGCAGACCTTTGAGGGCTTGTATGGATGTAATTATATGCACACGCAGTGGGAGCAAGAATCCTATCATTCTGGTTATTCTTCTAATGATAGGTTTATATAGCACAGTGTCATTTCTGCTTTAAAGTTAGAGCCATCTTCTTCAGGCAGCAGCTGTCCCAGGGTAGAGGCATCACAGGGTAGGACAACCGAAGAAATTGTCTCTCAATTGCACATGCAAAACACAGGACAAAGTGGACAAAGTTTTTCCCACACACAAAAGAGAAAGATAAGAGGTAAGGGTGGGCAGTGGGTTCTGAGTGTCAAAAAGAGACCAGTGACAGTAGCTCTTCTACCAGCAGCAGCCTCTGCATGCCCCTCTCCAGAGGTTCCTGCATCTGCTGCAGCCATCTCAGGTGGTCCTGTAGCACCCTTTGAACATCTGCACGTAGCAGCCTGAATGTGGTACGGATCTGGGGCTGCCTGCTGGGCGGATACCTGAAGTACTTTGCGGTGGAGATCGGGCAATTGGCTAAGGGTGTTTGCACCCCCCAGATTTCGAAAGAGGAGCCATCCTTGCTCATCATTCACAGATGGAGGTCCACGCTGACAGAGGAAGGACATAACAGAACAGGGATTAATGCAAAACAAAAAGTCTATGAATATTCATTAAATGTTTTATATTGTACTAGTTTCAGCCACCTTGAAAATCTTTGTTTGCTTCCTGCTAACAACAAACGATAGACTTTTACTCACAGAAGTCTTAATTGGAGGCAATTTTCAAAGGCGCGTTCACAAATGTTTGTGGGAAACAGATGTTAAATATACCCGCTCCAGAAATCATACTGAAATTCTGGCATGATCATACCATGAGGGAGCAAGAGGAGACCCAGGTGACTTATCTGATCACTCACAGCTGAACAGTGGCTTCAGAATATCTGTGAGTATTACAAAATTATTTGAGGAGGATTAATTATTTACTTATGGTGCCTAGCAACCCTACGTGAATATTGGACCCTTACGGCATGAGGTGCTGTTTGAATAGTTAAAGGTTGCCCCTTCCCCAGAGGCCCTGCAACGTGGGGCTGTGACTGTCGGACAGGTGGAAGAAACAGCTGAGGGGTGCCAAGACAAAGCACCAGTCAAACAAGCACGCTCTGCATGCTGACCTGTAATCTCACCTCATCTTTGCCTAGACGAAGGCTGCCATTAGCATTGTGCAGGCAGAAATTAAAAGGATGCATTTACTGAGAAGATTCTTGCTGTTAGCTCTAGGGCAGTGTCAGTCCGCACCCTGGGCCCTCTGCTGGCACCCGTTTATCTCATGCCTCTTGCTCAAGAGTCTTTGGGCAAGCATTGCTGCAGCTTTGCCACACCTTGCTCTCGCTGCTCCACGGGCAGTGGAAATGAGGCAGAGGGAGAGGAAATAGTTTGCTCGACTTCACATGAGAGATGGCTGGGAGAACAAGGGAGAGCACCCAGCGTCTCAGGCCGTTGCTCCTGACGGCTGTGCTGTGCTTCCCAAAGACACATTCCATCTCTGTTCCTCTGCCTTTTCCATTTTTCCAGTAAATGGGCTGTAAAGTCACAGCAGATTAAAGTTTGTCTAAACCTCCTATAAAACATTGAAGGTGCAGCTGCTATTAATCTAGTACTGTTGTGGTATGAGGTGCATATGTAATGGCACTAGAGATTTACAAGTGGTCTATGGACATTTAAAACACCCCGAAGGCTGTTAAAGAGATTCTGAGGAATCAGATCCCTCACTGGGTATTAAAAGCTCTTCATTAGTGCTAATGTACACTAAATTAAGGTGGAAATTAGACCGAGCATATTCATCAGGATGGTGTGTTTTAATATACTGTGTATTTAACGTGATTGTATTTTATTGACTTCTGCAGTAATTGCATATTTTTCTCTTGCAGGACAAGCTTGGCGACAAAAAGATATATGGGACACACAGACAATTAAAGACTAGAAAAGACACTGTGCCTCAAGTCCAAAGATTTGCAAAGGTGAACCTTGCTTATGGCTCTTTATTTCTGCATCTCAAATGCTTTCTGTGTCTCTGTCAGGGCTGGTTAGATGTAGCTGTGGTGTGCAGGAGTGGGGTAAAAAGTGCACAGCTCAGTTGCCATCATATCACCTGCGAAGTGTACTGCAGCAAGTCATCCCCTTCAGTTTCACAATTAAATCTGCCCCTATCCCTGTTCTGTCAAGAGGAGCAGACTGTGTGGAAGTAATACTCTGAGAGGGTTTTCAGGGAGGCACCACCTGTTAGATAAGTTCTCTTAGCAGACTCCACCTCTTTGGTTTAAAAGGAGTTATATACTGCTTACAGATAGTGAACATAGAAATCCCCCTGGGGGAAGGGTGCTCCGTGAAGGAAGGCAAGCACGCTGAGCCAAGTCTCCATACCTTCAAGCCAAGGGGTATGCTGCCATGTTGCTGGGGAGAGCGATGCCGGGCTGTGGCAGTCCTTCACCACTGGTGCAGCTGAGAGCTTCAGCGATATTTCCAGTGACATCTCAGCTGGGACATCCCCTGGGATTTGAATCACTGACTTGGAAGAGAATCTGGTCCATGTTTTCTAATTCTCTTAAAGGCTGTCTGGCAGTGGTTCTGGAGACCTTCAAATATGTCTTCTGCTTTTACTCGGTTGCATTGTGTGTGAATACGAGAACAGGTCTGAGTTAGCACCCTTTGCTCCTCAAGCCATTGGCTAATATTTTGTAGGAGAAACAGCAGAACTGGTTCTCAGGTTTTTTCAAGTAAGCAGTGGGGTCCATTTAGTGGACAAGGTCTTCATGCATGATGAAGGCAAGGAGATATTAATGTTGAAAGAAGAGATACATGGACAACATGATAGAAGGTAAGTGACTGAAAAAGTGGTTTTCATGAGGGTTGGACAAGGTGGCCTCTAGAGGTCTCTTCCAATCTTGGTTATTCTGTAGGTTCTATCAGTTTGCAGAGACAGGGTGACTGTGATGAGCCATGAGGCAAGTGCATAATGTCTGAATTGTATGCAGTGAAATATGAATAGTCTGCAGAGGTGTTTTTAGGGGTGGGGATTAAATGGTTGGAAATTAAACAAGGAAAACCGTTCACAAACTTGTTTTCAGTAGAGGCTAGGAGTGGTAATGGTATGGAAGATGCAGGGACTGAGACTGGTGACGATAAGATGCTTCTGAGAGTTCTGATAGATTGGCACATCTGAGGAATGCTCGTGTTCCTTTCGCCACAAGGTAACTTGGATGCACCTTGGCAGCTGTTGTGAAAAATCTTTTCCCAATGAGAGTGGTCAAACACTGGAAGAGGTGCCCACGGAGATGGGGGAATCTCAGTCCTTGGAGATACTCAAGTCTTAACAAAATGTGACCCTGAGCAGCCTGCTCTAACTTTGAAGTTGGATCAAACTTTGGAATTGGCCCAGGTTGGAGGCGGTGGGCGTTTGTACTTAATGACATCCAGAGGTCCTGTCAAACCTACATTTTTCTGTGATTCCGTCTCCAAGGCAAAAGTGAAGGAGCAATTGAAGTGAAACTGCAGGTTTCAGTCCAGTGTGAAAGGGATGTCGGGGTAGACAGAAATTTCAGTGGTAGCAAGGAGAAAGGTATAAGTAGTTTTCAGGGGAGTGGTTGAGCAGCTGCCTTTAGATATGAGAAGTTCAAGGTAGCTTCAAGGTGTGCAAAAATGAATGTCAGAAGGAAGGAAATAAGTGGTGGTTGGAGAACAAAAAATATGCAATGCCTTGAAAAACTAGTCTTTATTCCTAACTGATTAGAGCAGCTGGGGTATGTTTCCTGGCTATACTGCTGAGGATTTTAGCCTCCCCATCACTATGCAAGATAAAATTCATATTAGGGGAAGAATGTTAAATAGGCTGCGTGGAACATTATAGCTACATTTCAGACAAAAACAAATGCATCTCATATGTCTCACAGGTCTGAGATGGGACAAGCCAGGGAAAGCATCTGTCAGCCGCTGTCTTCTGCAGTTCTGACTGTTAATGTTTGCTTAGCATTAAATGTCTCCTGCAGTGGAGAACTTAATCTGTCACAAATTTGAGGCCTGGAGGAGGGGAGAAAAGATGTTTTTAAAGGGTAGATTAAGACGTATGCGTTCAGATTTTATCTCACTTGCATCGGTGTGCTGTAGGAGTACATTAAAAAAATTTGTCTTTTGTGTGTATGGCTTAAAAGTGGAAGGAAAAAGCAGCTCTGTGGGTCAGGATTGTCCTTTCATGTCAGTTATTTTCTTCTTGCAGCCTGTGATCGGTGACTTCAGATACCTTCAGCTAATTAGTAAGGCAGCAGTTGCCACAAGTGGTTTAATAATTACATTATTTTTAATGAACATTCTTTGCATTTTGCTTGCATTGTAAATAGCATTAGTTATATACTCTTCAAAGTCTCGAGCACTACTACATATATGAACTAGATGGTAATAACCTTTCAGATACCCCGGAGTGCGTGAGCTCTGACTTGAAACAGTTTTAAGTGCTGTGTAAGAGGTCAGGTCATGCTTTTGGTTGATTTGCCCTGTTCTAATCAGCGTGGTGATTTTAGAAGTTACAAGTCTGAGCCCAGCAGCACCACTGGGAACAATTTCTGGCCCAGGCAAACAAAGGAGTCCTCGCTTGTCAAAGCTGAGTATTTGTTTCTGCTGCTTCCAGGTTACTGTGACTGCATGGCCCTGCCAGCTCTGGCAGTGATGTTTTCGGGACCTGATTGCCCAACGGATTTAGAGTCTCCCTTCCCAGCTCACACCTAGAAAACATTTTAACATACCAAGTAGCTGCATGGCAAGGAGCAATGCGAGGAATCATAGCTTAGGTTTGTCTTTGAAAAGAACAGGAGGCCTGTGCTCAGCTCATGTGGATCAGGGCCATTCTGAGGGAGCTGCTTGTCTTGCAGAGGAAGCAGACCCAGACATGGAGAGTAAAGTAAGGCAGGAATGTGATTTATCAACTCTGCAAAGCGGCAGGATAGAGTTAGACTCAGGAGTTGCTGCTTCTTAGCATGTTTGTCCTGTGGGTGCTTCTGCAGTGAGATGAGCGTGTATGATGCAAAGTGGCACAATACAGCTAAACTGGTTTCCTTTCTATCCCTTTTTTGCCTAGGACAACCATGATATAGATCACGTGGGTGAGTGCTCAAGACAGCAGGACTTAGAAGTTTCTCTGATAACTTTCAGGCTGTGGCTGATAGAGTGAGATTTAGCCATCCTTTGTTTCACTGGAGCATAACTTTCTTTATGTGATGATGGGAACGTCTGGGTACCACTATTTCTGGGGTTCTTGGGGTACCAGTATCATATCAATTTGTCAGTCTTTTCATATCCTGTCTACCATAGTCTCCAAGTTCATGGGTCAGTGAAGCTGGACGTTCACCTTTCCCATTTAGCTGAAGAATTTCCTCCCCAGCTCCTTACCCTTCTGTACCTCAAGATCTCTCTCTGTGAGATTGGCAGACATGGCTTTAAACAACCTCAGGAAGCTGTAGGCATCTACTTCAGGCCCACATAAGACCTCTGTGCCCCACTCCACCTCCTGCATTCACAGCCATGGCTGTGAGTCTCTCTGGGCAGAACAGTTGGGTATAGGAGTTATAAGGAAGCAAATGTTGTAGAGAAGAATGTTGCCATTATTCTCAGGTTCAGATTCAAGTTTGTGTTCCTCCAGAAATAAGGTGGACTGTAAAACTGGCTTTTTGGATGCACTCAGGATTCCTCTGGCAAAGGGGTTCCCTAGGCAGTATCAGGCCAGCAGAGGCATGCTGCGGCCCTGCCCCAGGCAAGCAGTGATACACAGGGAAAGCAGCTGTGTGTGTGCTCTGTGTTCCACATGAGCTTCTACATTGCACCATTTGTGTCTCTCCCTGTTCTGCCACTAGGAAGGAACTGTGTTGATTTTTAAAGCAAGTCAAAGAAGTCCAGCAAACACACACACGGTATCGGTCTGGCTGTTCACCTCAGCAGCCCCTTGCTGGGAGCGCTGCCTGCCATGGGTTTTCTACACGAGGTTTGGCAGCACTCCTAAGTTTTGTGGATTAGAAAAAGCAATGAAGGAGTGAAAGAAAGAATTTTATTTCTGGCCTGGTGAAAACCTTGTATAATTTCTGTTTATTCTTTTGAGTGGAGTGAATGTACTTTGCTAACATCATATAATTGGAGGCAAGTCTGTTTTGGGAAATGACATTCACTGCGGTGAAGGGGGAAGAGATGGGTTAAGAAGCATGTGGGCTTAAGGAGGGCTTTTCTAGAGAGTTTAGCAAAATTGTGCTTCTGTGTTTGCGTATGTATGCATCCATCTGTGCAAGGTGCAGTGACTGCATTAGCTTCTGTTTCAGTGAAAGTTTTACTATTTTATGTATTCATTTATCTGTCCCTGTATGGTGCTTGGTGATATAATTGCATATTGGGAGACACAGTCACCTCATTAAACAGCAAGCTTTTGGAGACAGAAACTTTCTTCCACTGTACTCTCACCCAACATTTCTAGCTGCTAATCCAATACAAGTACTGTCCAAAGCAGTTTGTGGTCTAATTCAGATGTATCGAGATTCAAAAATGGCATTTTTTTCATGTGATTAAAAACTTATCAGCTTTGATCCACAAGCTCTGCCTGCAACAGACCTGTGCAGGACGGAGTGTAAAGTGCCAGGACTTCAGCAGCGCAGTAACATTTCACACTGCTTGGTAAGCAGGTGATGTGCCCCAGTTTGTGGCTACTGTGAGGACAGCCTCCTCGGGCCCTCCCTCATTCACATTCTGCAGTCATTCCCAGCCCAGCTCCTCTAAATGTCTAAATGTTTCCCTGAAAATGTTGTCCTTGTTTGTGTGGCTTCATTCTGTAGAGGAAGCTTGTATGGAGCTAGCTGTCCAGAATGCATGTTTCTGAGCCTTTCAAATTTGCTAGGATTCTTCTGGCTCCCATGTCAATACGACCTTCTTTTTTGGTGTGAAGTAGGCGGATGTGTTCAGTGCTTCTTAGACTTGAGAGGTTTTAGGGACTGGGGAAAAAAAAAAAAATTAGCCTTCATGTGCAGAGGGACTTTTCCCCTCCGCATTTCATCCTGCAAGGAAAGCTAGAGCTTCCTTCTCTTGCAACCTTCCTCTTCCTATCTGCGTTCTCCTCTACACCCAGAAGAATGCAAAGAGAATTAGCAGTGATCATTATCTCTTACTAGTCTGTGCTGTAGTGCCCTGTTCAGGTAAGAAATGAGCCCTTCTGTATAATCAACTCCACAGGGTCTGGGGGGAATACAAATGGAAATAGGCCTGTGTCATTCAGATAAAAAGTGAGTGTGCTAAGGTAGTGCTGGTGTTTTGCAGGAAGAATTGGATCAAGCAACCTGAAGACCATGGAGGGAGACTGTCTGAGCTGCATGAAGTACCTGATGTTTCTTTTCAATTTCTTTATATTTGTAAGTATTTGGAATCCACTTTCTCTCCTGAATCCTCCTGTTTCCAGCAGCCTGCTACTCCCCAGCAGAATAGACTGTACTTTGGTAAAGTTGACGAAAGAGATCCCCTCAGCTTTGCGCTAGCAATCACCACGTTTGTTTTTTTTTATAGCATCCAAAGATGCTCAGACATTCAGCAAGGCAGCACAGTGGCCACTGTTGTCTGAGTTATGGCTGTCCTTGGCAAGGGAGACCAGTGGGAAAGCTGTAACTACTGGTGTACGTGGTCTGTCCTTGAATGGCAGATGAAATTGTTTTCTAGACCCGGGTGCCCTGCTGAGGTTTTCACCAGGAAACAGCCATTTTCCTACCACATGTAGAGTCATTCTTGGTGACCCAAGTTGCTGTTGTCTTTGGCAGGAAGGGTGGGAGCGCCCAGCCACCCTGCCCAAAGTGGGGCGAGGGAGGGTTCTCGTGTGCCACTTCACTGGGCTGTCCCCTGCAGATGTGGCAGCAACTCAAGGCGTGGTCTTTCAGCTTTAGGAAGGGGATCAATAGTTGGTAGAGTGAAGTGTCAAGAAAGAAATGTGCTTTTGCTGCAAATGTTTCATTTAGTGAGCAAGAGACACTTAAGAGCAACATGTCAGCAGTCACCTGCTCAGCAAGAATATATGCCACAGAGAAACGCAGATTCTCCAGGAGAACACCTTTGATCAAAAGATACTGATGAATCCCATCTTCCTGCAGCAGTTGTTTATGTTGACCTGTCTCCTTCTCTCTCCTCTCATTGTGCCGTGACAGCTAGGAGGAGCATGCCTGCTAGGAGTTGGGATCTGGGTCATTGTGGATCCAACAGGTTTTCGAGAGATAGTGGCTGCCAACCCTCTGCTCTTCACGGGAGCGTACATCATGCTGGCTATGGGAGCAATGCTCTTTCTGTTGGGTTTCCTTGGCTGCTGCGGTGCCATCCGTGAGAACAAATGCCTCCTGCTTTTTGTAAGTGTCCTTGCAGCTTCTGTTGACCTTCTGGTGTTTCCCAAGACTCTTTGGGAGTGACTCTTTCACTGAATAGATGATGCTGTGTTAAGTGCATGAATGGATGTCCATTATTGCAGCCCTTATTCCCTTAGATACTAAATAGGTCTAGGGCACATTTACACACAGCTAGAGATGCAGAGAATTTGCTTCTTCTCTGTACCAGGCTTGAGTCCAGTAGGTGTGGAGTCTGGGAGTGTATTTTGATTTTGTTGAGCTTTGTCTCAAAAAACTCCTTTTTATTTATTTATTTTTTTACTTCTATGAAGTGACCATAAATGGTTCACACTTGTCCATCCAAAACCCTTAGCTCCACCTGTAGATTCATTCCTCACTGGTTCACAGCAAAGCAGAGAGAACATGTAGAGTGGAGCATCTGTGTGATGGAGTCCCCCATGTCAGCAAAAATGCCCAGTCCAGAACTGGATGATGGCCTTGTGTTGCAGTTCTCAATAGGTGGTCACTCCTTTATGCAGCCTACTTGGCTCCTAAAACAATTTGTTCTTTTCAGGCAATTTTCCCCCTGAATGATAGGGTTAAATTTCAGCCTATGTGGTCATCAGGTAAAATTTACAAAGAGCTAGCCTCTCAAATAAGTCCTTTTTACCTCTCCATTATCTCTTAGTGGAAGACATTGCCAGTTATGTGTCAAAACACAAAGCTCAGTGGTTTTATTTTTTGTTTTCGTCAAATTTGACCTTTTGTTTCTCCCTCTGAGTCTGTTGGTTTGTTTTTATTTATGTTTGTTTAAATCTTGATCTTACAGTGTTTTATTATGATTGTATCTTGCACAGCTGTTTCACAGAGTGGAAGAGGCTTGTCTCTTAACAGAACAGGAAAGTCCACTTTCTTAAAGACAAAACTATTTTTTCCTAGAGATCAGCCTGGCTCCACTGAGATAAATTCTCTCTGGCACTTGGCTCATCCACCCCTTGAATTCATAACCTGCACGTGAGAGCCCTTCTCTGGAAGCCATTGTGGGTTTGATCTCGAGTGACTCATCCCAGAAGTAAATCAGAAAACTAAATATATCACCTGTGAAGTCAGGGAAATCTGCCCAAAGGAACCTCATAAAATGTGAAGAATCAGGCCCAATGAACCTGAGGTTACTCCAAAGCCTATCCCAATCAGATTAAGAAACTAAAATGAGAAGTATTGATTGCAAGTGAGTGGGAGAGAAATATTTCCAGTGTGGACCACATAAGCTGCATACAGACTGGCGAGCCTGGCTGGAGGAAGGGACTTCTGGACCATGCTCTTTCCTGATTTAGCAGCACTGAAGTCAATAGTTACACCATAGCTTGAACGTTCCTCCAGGTGTCTTAGTTATATTCCAGTGCACTCAATTTTGTGGTTATTGCTTTTCTGACTCATAGAAATTGTTTTGAGCCCTGCTGCTTTATTTATTTAGCTTTATTTTTATTTTATACTTGGAATGTGAGAAATATATGGGCTGGAAATAATGCCTGGGACTAGCAGGAACTCTGAGAGTAACCACTGGATGAGGATCAACTGTTCCATCTTGATCAGGTCTTCCAGGGCTTCTGATGTCAAAGTCAACTCTCATAACCTGCCATGCCATGTCCAACAGCAGCAAAGCACTTGCTCAAAGATCTGTGCTAATACCAAGTGATGAGAGATATTTTGATAATTTCTGCTTTTTTGGGTGCCACACCAGCTGACCGTAAAATGCATGAAAAATCTGTGAAACCAGAAGTCTGATGGGAGTAAGTTTTAGGCATAGGAAAGGCAAACCATTCCTGAGTGTATGCCAGTGAGGCTGGGAATACGCTTGCAGAACTGGGAGTGTTCGGCTTTAGAGGTGGTACGTGGGGAGAAGTTGCCTAATCAAATCAAGTTCATTTACAAAGTTGTTAAAGAATTGATGAGCCAGAGCTGCTTGAGTGAGATTTCACAGTGATGCATAATGTATATCTGAAGCTTTCAGTTCAAATGTAGATAGGGGATAGAAGGGCCAAAACAGACGCACAGGTTCATGTTCTCTAGGTTCTGGCTTCTGTGTTTGCAAGGCCTTTTATTTTACCTTAAGCTGCTTGTCTTTTGGAAAAAAAACAACCCCTCCCTCCCAGCAACAACAACAAAAAATCATTGTGGAACCTAGCATGTTGCATTAAGCACAAGGCTGTGAAGTGTTTCTAGATCTCCCAGCATTTGGCCCTGGCTCACAAAAGGCAACAAACATTGTCTTGTGAACTGAAGATTTCCTAAACTCTGGATTGTCCTAAAGACCCTATGGCTGCAAAAGAACACCATAAAGATCAGAATCCAAAGTGCTGCTGAGTGTACAAAAAATAACGTGTGCAAATATATATATATTTCATTTTGCCACAAGACTGGATTCAGGTTTGCAACAAGAGCAGTCTGTGTTAGCTTGATTTGGCTTAGTTGTGAGTGCAGATGTCCTGTTTTGCACTCTTGTAAAATGGATGCAGTAACCCCTAAAACTTTTCAGAATGAAAATGTGTGTCCTTTGGATTAAAGGCAGTGGCTGCTCTTTCTGGAACAGCATTGCTGAAACTGGAATGGCAGATGTGTTATGAGAAGGAAATGTAAAACATTGGTTTGTGGAAACTTCTGGCAAACGGGGAGCCATCACCAGGAGCTGAGGCAGGATTTTTGACTAAAATAGGAGACCCCGCTTCTCAGGATGTTCAGGCCCTAAGCTTGGATGAGGGGGGTACCTGTGTTCAAGTACTGGGTCTCAAGCAGGAATTTGAATGTGAAGCTGCTGTGTCCCATATACTGCACTGACCAGTTGGCTGTTTAGTGCTCTCATATATCAGTAATTGCTTAATTTAATTCTGTGAGGCAAAACATAATAAGCAGATTTAGCCTTTCCTTAAAATGCAGAATGGGAGCAAGTTCTGAAATGCTGATGATCCATCTCCTTGTTCTCATCAGCCCTAATGGCTGCTCATGTTTTTTCTACAGTAACTATTTCAAATCTGTAATGCAGACTGCACAATGTTAGCGTAAATCAGTTTGGGAATGATAATGAAGCTTATCAGAGATAATCTGGGAATGGCTGCTTCCACTTCTGCACAGACCTATGCTGGAGCTCGGGTGAACATGTCTCCCAGTAATCAGTAAATGAAATGCAATTAGCAAGGTGATGGGACTAATCACTTGATCACCACCTTAGACCTCTTAGTGACTATGCTGAGATCCCTTGATGGATGATGATGTGGATTTGCAAAGTGTGGTTCATCCTCATCACTTGTTCTTTGCCCTCCTATGGTGAAATTAAAAACAAAACAGTCTCTGAGCAGGATAAAAAGAAGCCACACATAAAACTCTAGCAGTAAGAATAAATTATAGAGTTAACTAGTTCAGCAAATCAAGCAACAGCATTCTGTCAGCAGACTGAAACCCCTGTCCATCTGACTCATCTTGTTTGTCATTTGAGCCTGGGATCCTTTTCTTTTGTTTCCATTGCAGAGGCGGGAAGACACATGGGACAGGGTAGTGCGTGCACTTTTCCAGTGGGGAAAAATCACTTGCAGCTCTGATAATTGACACCAAAAGAACATTTTCGCATTCCAATTAGGTAGTCTGAATTTTCTCTCCACTACCAAAACACATGGTGCATGGCATTCCAGACATTGTTTACAAATCATTGCTTGGGGATCTTAATAGTACTTCTGGCCCCATCTGCCTTCGTTCTGTTTCAGAAGGACCTTCAATAGCCTTCTCATACAGAAAAAAATAGATTTCTTTTGTGTTTATTTCTACTTGTTTCTTCAACCACTTTCATTGGTAACTTGTACCAGATGCTTATTACCTTCCATGTGATGCAGTCTCAGTGGATTCTCTGTTCACATGGTGCCAAAACCTGACGTCATTTCCAAACGGTCAATTGGTCTGGTAAAGTCATCTTTGAGCCTGTGGTCTAATTCATGGGATCCTTAAATTTTAGAAGGATCTTAACTGACCCTCAAATGGCAATTTCTATGTTTGACTGTAGGAACATAAAAATGTCCATCTAGTTCAGACTTACGGTTCCTCAAACCTACTATTTTGTCTCCAACAATAGAAATAAGAAATGTCATTTCAGGAAAGCATGCAAGCATAGCCACTTTCTCCTCTGTTCCCCTCGGAGTTGCTCAGCATCAACATTTGTTGTTTGAAGCATGTTAGAGGACACATCTCTGCCTGTTTCTTTTAGTGTTTGTTATGGACTGAAGCAGCATCAAACTGCTATGAGGCATCAGTGTAACTGAGAATCAGTCCTAAAGAGAGGTTGAATCCTGAGCTCTTTGATATCAGTAAGTGCTTTCCTGCCCGGGGAGATTTGTTCTTCAACACTGTTTTCTTCTCTAAGTTGTACCTCAAGTAGTGGACCAGCTTTCTCTGCTGCCTCCATAGCATAGGAGGGGCTGAGGTGGCAGCCTGCAGGAGTCCCAGTGCTCATCCCAGGCAGGAATCTCCACAGCACCTGAGGGAGCTGGGTATGCTTCCCTCCCAGCACAGCGTCAGTCTCTGTGGGAATGAGACCTCTTTAAGTATGTCTGATTTACTTCTGGGGTGAATGGGGAAGGCATGGTGAATCACTCAGGCCTGGTAACATGAGAACAGGATCATTTAGTAAGACCCGAGACCTGACTTTTAGACAGAAGTAGCAGAAGGTTACAAGGACGGCAGTTTGGAAGTACAAGTCCAGCTCAAATTTAACCACATGCCTCCATGTTGGCTTTTCTCTTTCCTAGAATTATGAAGGCATAGGTATAATTGTTTTACTTCAAAGCAGTATTCTGAGAACTGGATGACTGATTGCTTTCTGTCAAATCTGCAGTGTCTCCTTTATTTAAGGCTATGAAAATGCACGCTTTGGATACTATGCAAGGCATAGATGATGCATAATCAAGTTAAAATTCAGATTTCTGTAGAGGTTCTACATGGTTAATATGGACGGGAGACCTGCTTGCCAGTTGCAATGTCTGGCTATGTGTGAAAGCAAGTCTTCAGCTTCCCCTTTTCCCTCCAAAGTTTACTGTAGTTTCTCAGTGTAGGGGTGCCACGTCAGCATGTGTATCAGCTGTATTATTTCATAGTAGCTAAGTAACTAATGCACTTAACTCAGTGCAACCCCTTTGTGTGGAGGGGAGTACTATTAACCAAGGCTAATTTTGTCGTGAAATGGAGAATACTCTAAAAAGAGTCCATTTTTGGTGATAGGTATAACTATTTCAGTACATGTCCCACTATCTCCTTCCACACAAAGCGAGCCGTGGTTATGTTACAGTAAAGCTGTTTATGTTGTGATGAGCAAGGGTGTGCATATGTAGGTGTATGCATACGATAGGTTACCTACGCCAATTCCCCTCACTGTGTCAGGACAGTTTAACCCTATATGAGCATCTACGCAATCATATAACTTTTTCCATCAAAGTAGGCTTTACTGTTTTAACCTGGTGCAGATTTATCAGGGAATGCTAAGGGCCCTGTAGCCTTATCCACTTTACCCATTAGAACAAGCCAAAACATGCTGCGAGCTCCCATGTCCTGTGACATGATCAGAGGAGGGGCTGTGACTGCCCCAGGTTGTTGTGTCATAGGTTTTTTTTAATTGGCAGGAAAATAAGTTTCCTGAGTTATTTTTTCCGTGTATTTTGTGACTTGGAAAACCCTGTGTTCGTACTGCCTGTTGTATGCACATAATGGTATGTCTCTCTTTTTTTCTGTATGTTCTCTCTTCTAGTTCTTCATGTTTATTTTGTTAATCTTCCTGGCGGAGCTTTCAGCTGCAATCCTGGCTTTTATCTTCAGAGAAAATGTAAGTATCCTATGGTGGGCAAACTATGAACCCCGGTGGGATTGTACCCAGCTGGAGCGTAGTGTTAGGTGGTGGCTGATTCGTTTGTATAGTGACTGTTTGTTTCAAATACCAACAAACTTGCTTCATTACTACCTTCAGTCTGCAGAACTGCCAGCAAGCCAGTGAATGCTAACTAGCCTGGCACGTGCAAGGTGGATGGTTTATGTACAAAGGATATATACGCTAGGGGACTACTTAAATCCTGAAGTTTTCAGTCTTCTCAATTCTTTCACAGCCAAACCAACTGCGCATTCCGTCAGGGAGAAGTTTTATACTAAAGTCACACTAAGGTTAAAAGCATTCTTTTCTTTTTTCAATATAGCATGTGTTTAATATTAATAGTGAAACCTCCTGTTTCCCCAGCAGAGCCAATGCTTGCTCTGTCTGCTATGCAAAAACTCTCTTGTGCATTTTCTAGTGTTTATTCTTGAATTTTCATGTTCTGATACTTGCCAGATTCCTCTCAGTGCTGCTTGTAAGATATGCCCCCCAGCCTGCTCTGACCAAGTCTCCCCAAGTCCCTT
This sequence comes from Chauna torquata, assembly GCA_013399475.1. Lineage (NCBI taxonomy): Eukaryota > Metazoa > Chordata > Aves > Anseriformes > Anhimidae > Chauna > Chauna torquata. Next base: position 372,680 of record VXAL01015089.1, read on the forward strand.
TTTGAGTCCCATCAATGGTTCTCTTGCATTTTGCCTTGCTTACAAGTTTCTAGTCCTTCTCTCCACAGCTTCATATGATGTAGCCTTTCTCTACACCGCTGCTGTGCATATTATTATATGCCCATCGTCCCTCCCCTACAGTAGTAGTAAGCATGGTCTCATTTGTTTCTCAAACCTGCAAGAGTTTGTGCTTTTTTTCCACATCCACACATGCACAAAGAAGAGCCTGGCTGAACTAGGTCCATCCTTCTCAAGGCAGCCCATCTTTGAAGTACAACTCTGAATGATGGCTGTGAAAAAACATCAGCTAGTAATGGTGGTCACTAGTGACTGTTAGTTTTTATCTTTTTTATTTGGCATCTGCCAGTAGTAAGAGAACTTACAGCATATTTCCTGTATTGGTCGTCACAGAAATATAGCATGAGCAAAGAAGGACCTTGTAAAATGATGATATGGTTTTGATTTTCTTGAGCCAGAGTATACGTTTAGTTATATAAAGAAATTTTGATAAGCAAAGAATCAACACTTACGAAGCTCACAACAAAACAATGCGGTGTTTGTACGGTAGGATAGTCTGGGGAGAGGTAGTGGGAGGATTTTTTTTTCCCCTTTATAAGCTGGTGGTCTTTTGTCTTTGCCTGGATTTGAACAGTGGGGAAAGAACAGCACTTTGTACACACTGCGTGCGACCCATTACAGCTTAGGCTTTGAGACAATGCCTTTGTGGGAATAGCTACAGCTCTGTAAGTAGGTGGCAGCATGGGGGGTCTGGTGTGTTCTGGTCATTACAGCTCTGCTGTTAGGAGTTCTTAGAGAATTCCTTTGGTACAGCACAAGCAGCAGACCGCACACGTAGAAACGCCTGACGCGTGCGTGCTGCCCTGCAGACCCAGGTAGGATCCTCTCCACGGAGGAGAGATAATGCAATCCCTGGTGAGCCGGTGCTGGGCGAGCAGCAGGCAGGCGGCAGCAGCTGACTGCTCCCACCTCCCGAGTGGCGTGTGGGAAACTCATAAAAGGCACAAGAAGCTAGACAGGCTTAATGCATCCTGCATGTGGAGTGGCTGTGCCTTCTTCCCTCAGCCACCAGGATCTTGCAAAGCATCAGGATACTGCATTCCCTGGAAGCCGTGGGACATATAAGGATGTGGTACCTGCCAGATAAGTTCGCAGTGGTTATTCTAGACTTCTGTGACATCTGGTGATGTTTTGTGAGTCAAAACTTGAAGGGGAGCAAGCTATTCTGCTCTCTTCCCTGAGCTTGTCTCCTTGTTTGCATCACCAGCTTCCCACTCTGTCAGAATGACTGACAGGAAAGGCAGGAATGGGAAGAAATGAAGAATGTCAGAATCCCAACATAGCTGGAGATGGCTCTATGCAGAAGTTAAACTCAGTCTTGTGGTTTGTCCTCTCGTAAGGTTTCTTCTGAACAAAAAACTTGTTTTGCTGTTACATATTTTGGTGGTAGCTCCTCTGGCTTGGTAACTACTTGTAGCTGATTTCGCTGTCATCTTTGGGTTAGTGTGAGGCTAGATGGCTGGACATAATGTCTGTGGGGACAGGGGGTGATCTGTCAGTGAACCCATGTCAGGAAGAAGTCTTCACAGTAACAATTTAGGGTCAGGTTCAGACCTGCTTTTCTCTTCCCTGCAAAACAACGAGTTACTTTCAAGGCTTGCAGTGGTAAGTGCACATTTAGGCAACCTACATTTCCTGGAAACCTGCCAGATGGCTTCCTGTGATGGTCGTTGCACCAGTCCCTATGGCTGTAGCCACACTTGGTGTATAAAATGAGACAAAAGAGAAGGATACGCTCTGTTTGCTTTCCGGATAATGGTTTGGTGCAGTTTTCTCTTGTGTAGTTTTACGTACAAACTAGCTCCCCAATACACAGCAGAGTTAAATTATTAATAGCTGTGGGAGTAAAAGAAATTAAGACACAAAAGTAAGGGAGAATAGAGATATTTTCTGCTGAGATTGGACATGAGAGGAAGGGTCAGTGAAGCACCGTGTGGTGGTGGGGTGAGTGAAAGCGGCATTAGCTAGGTGAGCTGATGTGACCTGCAAGGCCAGTTGGACTCCTGAACAATTGTTTTAAAGCAACTTCTGAAGAGGAAGGCTGTGGTTAATCGGATATGGGAGTACCAGACTTTCTCTTCCTTTGTAAAGAAGATTTGGGGCTGCAGAGAACTCTTCTTCTAGAACACGGATTATCTCACTCTCTGTAAAATAACATCTTCCATGAATAACACAAAGAGGCATCACCGGAGCCCGTGGAAGAGCGATTTGACTTATGTTCAGGATTTGCTCTTCATATGCCCTTCAGAGGTGTGGATGGGTAAAAGCCTGGAGGGATGTAGGAGTCTCTTTCAAGCCTTTTGTGTGACAAAACCAGTCACCACACCTAGACTTAGTGTGGGTGAGGGAGATTCTCTTCAAAATGTGTTTGTGCTTTAGTGACAGCATATGCGTGTCCGTCTGAGAGGCTTGGTGAATTGTCTCAGCAAGCAAGAAAGTGGGATGGTAGGGACAGATTAGTCTAGTGGCAGGGCTCTGGACAGAGTCAGGACGTTTGCATTTTTATTCGCAATTCTGCCACTTAAAAGACAACCTCTGTTTCCTCAGACATAAGGCAAAAAAATAAAGAGAATGCACCATCCGCTCCTAGGTCGAGCAGCTGGAGTTGCTTGGTTGGAAAGCGCTGTGGAAGAGAGAAGTGCAGGACTGGTGACAAGCACTGTACTGTGTCAGAAATGCTGGCATGCGACAGGCAGGTGTGGACAGGAGCTGGACAGGAGTGTGCCCTGTTTTCCAGGCAGATGCTGTGAAAGCCAGCTTCTTGCTCAGCACTCGGTATTCTTGGTCGCAGCGCTGTGTGAGCTTCCTGGCTGGTGCTGGCACACCTGCCTTGTGTAGAAATGCCCTCGTTTTCATAACCCGCCTTCACCTGGCTGCAGTAGTCCCAGGCGAGCTATTTTTTGAACCAGTGTAGCAAACCAGCCTCAATTCATTCTCAGGTGCGTAAATTTATGCGTGTGTGTGCTGTTTCTGTACAGGAGACGTTGCCCCCAGAACAGCTAGGAAGGAAGACATCTGAACGGCTTTTTATTGCCTGTGACTGTGGCTGACATATCTGCATTGTCAGAAGCGTGTGTGGAAGATCTCGTTTTATTACGAGGTCCTTTGCTCCCTTCTGAATGGTGCTTGCACAGTAGTCCGGTGTGCACAGACAGCAACAGGGGGGCCGTCTTACTGACTTCTGTCCTTCTTTGTCAGCAATTTTTTAGCAGAATAAAGACACTTCTGCTGATCAATTTTTAACATTTTTCTGAACTTCAGGTGCTCAGGACAAACAGTTTAAGAGCAAGGAAATGGAATCACTTATTTTCCTGGCAGACGTACCCTTCCAGCCCTAGGCTTTGTTTTGGGCCAAGTCTCGTAAAAATCGCACACAAACTCTGAACAATTTCCGCTGGGATTGCTGCTGTCAAAATAAAGGTTTCACTTTATATTTAAATGACTCTTTTGTTTTAGACCCGGCCAAAGGCAGCCGGCTGGGATTGTTACCAACTGTAATATCAGTTTCAAAGTCTGTGTTTCAGAAACAGACAAGCATCAGAAAAATGTGCTGCTGTCTCTGCAGGCGAGGATGCTGGGTGGGTAAAGTATGCAGAGAGGGAAGGAAAGGAGAAGACTGAGAACATGTTTCAACACCTTCTAGCTTAGCCTTTCCTCAGTGCACCAAATTCCCAAAGGAAAATGCCAGTCCTCTCTGATCCTCTGGTATTTTAATTTTTGACAGCAAAAAAAAGAGTGAAGATCTGTGTCTCATAAACGTGATTTAGGAACTATGTCATTAAAAGATAATGAGATTTAGCTCCCTATGCCATTCAAGTCTTTGTGACAAAGTTTTACCCAGTACTGATGTAGTCTTTAAATTTCGCCTTAGTTTGTATCTGTAAAAAAGAAATCAGTATTAAGTGGTGTTCTGTCTCTTTTAAAGAATGACCGCAGCGTTCCTGTCTTTCCTTGAATTTTGTGTTATAGTTACAACGGAAGCAGTCAAGTTTGTGCTTGTGCTTTTGTGCCCACCCATGCATCTCATACATATGTATGTGTGGTATTTCACGTTGCCTATCAAGAACCTGAAACCAACTCATTGCAGATGCACTAACATACACTGCTACACTGTGTGAACAACAGCGAGCGGGGGCGGGGGGGGAAGCTCTTTCTCAAGCAGCTTAATTCCCAATCCTGTGAGTATGTAACACTGGAGTAATGTTGTATCCAGCGGAGTCCGACCCCCTTCACTGAGGCTTTGCGCTGGCATAGAGATTGTGCCTGTGTGGATCACAAATCAGAAGGTATTTTAGACAAAGGACTACACAAGTCAAGGCCTGTTGGGAACCTGAAGAGGAGATTCCTTGAAGTTTTCATCCTGAAGTGATAGAAAGGACACGAGATTGAATCAAAATATTCAATTTAACAACACTATTAAGTTTGCATATTTATTAGTCCTCCAGAGGGTGATCATATGTAAATGTAATTTCAAGGTGTCTAACTTTTTGAGGAGAGTCTGAGCAGAAATGTTGGCATGGTTTTTCTATTTTACTGTAAATGTAAACAGGAGTAAATGAAATTCCGTTAGTTGTTATTGTTGACCTTAGGAATAAAATGTTTAAATTTTCTAAACACTGGAAATATAAAGAGGATTTTTTTTCTTCACGTGTGTGGATGAGTTTAGATAATCTAAATTATTGTCAAGGAAACAGTCTTTTTTCTGATTTGTAAGTTGACTTGAACATTTCACATTCATTCCATGTGTTTTAATTCCTTTTCATTCCCAGAAAGTTTGGTGTTAGGGCTTGATTCTGCTTTCTCACACATAGAAGTGAATTCAGGGGAGTTCACTGATGTTAGTAGGAAGTTAACGGGTTTGAAATGAAAAGTGAGGGGAAAATCATGCCTTGATTGCAGACCTCATGAAGTATATAGTAAGTTATGCTACTATTTGGATGTGGATATGAAGATCTTTGTAAAATTCTAGTCTTGTTTCAATTTATGAAACATTTTCAAAAAGCCCTGAATATTTAAAACAAAAAAAAAAACAAACACAACCAACCCACCAAACAAAACTTTTAAGTGTAAACATTAGCTTACAAATATGGCTATAATTCAGTCCCTGATGTTTAATGAGCAGTTTTATTGAACGAATACCATACACACTGGGTATGGTTATGGTTCAGCCAGTGGCTTTTCCCATATTTCTCCTCTGAGGTTTGCAAAAAAAGAACAAAATCAAACCAACCAACCCCCTAGCATTCACAAAAGGGGAGCTTTGAGAAGTGCTTGGAAGAGAGATATTGGCAGTAACCCTTTGCATTTCCACCTGTCTCTGTGTGTTTCAGCTGACGAGAGAGTTTTTCACCAAGGAGCTGAAGAAGCATTACCTGAGGAACAATGACACAGATGTCTTCTCCTCCACCTGGAACTCTGTTATGATCACAGTAAGTCAGGCCATGCCAGTCCTATGCTGCTGGTGGTCAGCTGTCATCAGTGCTGTGCTCTGCCAGCATTCTGAGCTCACCTGGGTACAGCCTGCTCCAGCCACCCCATTGTGTCAAGCACAGCACCAGCGTTTGTGGTAGCAGTGGTGGCAGGAAGGTGACAATTCCTCTGGCAGCCAGGCTTTCTCGAAGAGAGCTGCCATTGGTACTGAGAGAGATGCTCATGGTGACTGTCAGCCTTTGTGGTTTGCCAGAGCCTGAGACGTTTGAGGTGACTGGTAGCCCCAGTTTTCAGCACTGGGCACAAAGCCATGGAGCTGTGTGTAACCAAAGGGCCAGAATCTCACTGCATTTACCCTAGACCTTTCACCTTGGAGTCTACTCAAAACTATTGCCAGCCAACAACAGCCATAATGGGTGCTAACTAATGGCTTCTTATTGCCTCCTATGAAATGAGTTGGTAGGTGACAGATGAGGCAGGAGTATGCCTAATGGAATATTTTCAAAGCAGAAATATTCACAATCAAAATTGACTTTGTTATTACAGTCCTAATCAGGTGGATTAAAGATTAGCTGTGTCATTGAAATTGGTTTTTTTCTTACCTACTACACGTTGTTCCTTCCTGTCTGCTGCAAGAAGTTCTGTGTGCTTGCATTTGTGTGTACACATATGAACTTTGGGCTCTGTACAGCCCACGTTGTATCTGTTCAGGAGTGAAGAATAGGATGTCAGGCTCTGCAGATGAAAAGTCAATTTTAATCTTATAAGAAAAAGATGATTGCTGCCCTTCATGCTGATTCAGGATTTTAATAAAGACATTTCCTTTTGCTGACTGAAAGGAGATGGACTATGACTTGAATCCTTAAAAAGGACCTGACTTGAATCCTAAAAAGGGAAGTTTCCTGAATCACCTAGCGGTGCCGTTGAGCAGCAACAATCCTGGCCATTAGCTATGGGAGAATGGGCGGTCGGGAGCCTGGATTGTACTGCTGACTCTTTTACAGACTTGCTGGGTGATCTCAAGCAAGTCATTCTGGATGTGCTCCAAAGCCCTGTGTAGTTCGTGGCAGTATTCCCAGTGGTACCTTAGAGTCTACAGTGTGACATGGGAACAGTGGGACTTTATAAAGAGGCTTTGATGAAACTGAAGCTCCAAGGTACAAGCACTACCCACTTCTTTGGAAACAACAGTTGTTTTGTCTCTGCTTTGACTAAAGCTTTGATCCCTGCAAAAATAGGTCTTTGGGAGAATTCTGGTATCTCCTTTCAGGGCAAAGTGTAAACTCTGTCTTCCTTTTTTTCCATGCCTCTCTCTAGTTTGCCTGCTGTGGAGTGAATGGACCAGAAGATTTTGAAGCTGTCCCTCATCTTCTACACTCCTCTTTGGAAGAGGCAACACCAGAGGCTTGTTGCCAGCGAGAACTCCAGAGCCGGGAAGGGATGTTTGTTGACAAGGAAGCCTGCCTCACAGGGGTTGAGAGATTTCAGAACCGACAGGTGAGGGGAGCCAAATGCCAGGAAAAGGAGTTTCACAGCAGGCAAAGAGATGGCTGTGGTAGCCATGGGTAGGTAGTGAAGGTGGCAGGTTGTGCCGTTCTGACTGTAGCTCAGCTTGCAACTATGCTTACGCTGATAACAGCTTTTGAAGTCATGGATATGTCTGATTCTGAAAATACCATTTCGTTGTGTGGACTGCTAAGTCCATGTCATGCTATATCAGCAGAAATACAGAGATTTTCCCAAGGGATTAAGAGGTGGCATAAAAGTTTATGTCAAGTTTTACTGTGGTTCTGAAGGTCGGTACTGTCTCTGAGAAGTTAGTTGGCAAGCCAGCACAGGTGAGTGAGGATGGGATGGAGTTGGCTCTTATTGGCTGTGGTAAGGGCTCTAGTGTAGTTCACAGACTCCTCATCAACACCATATTCAACCAAGAGATTGAGAGTTAAACAGCCACAGAAAACTGTCTGTTTCCAAAGGAAGAGATCTGCTGGAAAGCTGTGTTCTCTGCCCTTTTACTGTTTACAAGTAGAAAGAGGGCATTTCTTTGAACAGGTCTCTTGACTTATTAATTCTTCTCCATGCTAGACTGGAACAAGGCAATTCAGAGCAAAGTCATTGACACTGATACCAGCAGTCATGTTTCCTTATATTTTCCCCATGACCTGAAGTTTCAGAAACTTTCTAGCAAAGTTCTTGACTGTGTTCATCTCAGCATTAGCAAGCCAGCTGAACTCTGTACTGACTGTATATGCAAGCCTCCTTTTCTCTCCAGACTAAGCAGCAGTCCTCTTTTCGGCACGATAGCAGATTGTGAAAGAGAGTAAAGGATTTTGGAAGCAGCGCGTGAGCTGTTCCTTGTCTGGCAGCTGGAAACGGTTGGCAAAGGCATGATGGGTGAGAGATCATAGCAGACAGCACTGTACTGCATCTGCCAGGTCTGATTGCCATGAATAGATGGGGAAGAGAGAGAGAAGGAGAGATGGCAAACAGCAGGGAGGGGAAAGAAATGCATTTTGAGAAACAAGGATAAAGCAGATAAAAAATTTTGCTTTCCCTAAGTGGTAATGCTGAAGCCTACCAGTTCTATGGGAAGAGAAGTTTTCCATGAGCCCTTGTCACTGCAATGTGTCAGTGGGAGAAGCTGTGTGCACAGCAAGCATCACCAAGCACACAGTGAGGCATTTATATAAAAAGGGAGAGACACTCCCAAAGAACTGCTGGCCATATTCAGGCATTGCTGGAGCAAAGTCAGGCTCTTTGGAGACCATGCTTGTAGGGCAGTGCTGGCCACATTAGTACTCACTCCCATTCTTAGCCAGCTGAGCGCAGGGCATGCTGAAAGTTGGGCTAAGGTTGGAGTTCTAGCAAGCACCCAAACATTTTGTTGCTGGGATAGATGATTTTTCCTGAAAATTGGGCTAGAAATATGACAGGAACAGAGACAAAAGAGTGATTTTAGCAGCTTGGCTACTGCCCCAGTGGCCTTCACTGCCTGGGTCTGTGTCATGAATGGCTCCCCTTCTGTGCTGTCCCTTGCTTTCCTCTGGCTGTGTTTCACTCCCAGTGAGTAGGGTATGGATTTTTGCATTTCAGACATTTTCTTTTTGGGTGAAAGCAAAAAAAAATCAGGTGATTGAAACATCCCAGATATGTAGATGGGTATACTTAGTGGGCAGGACAGGTACTTTTTACATTGGACAAACTCCAATCTACTTTTCTCTTTATATGTGACCTATTTGCAGAAATTCGCTGGTGTGTTGGAATTTTAGGCTGGGAGAACTGAGACCAGGATAAGCTGGTGATTTCCAGAAACATCCTGAAAACTTTGCAGAGGATCTGCCTGCTCTTTATTGTATGAGCAATAAGAAATGACGTTAAAGATGATGGTAGCTATGCTGCATAAATGGAGGGATTACAGTAGTGCATGGCACTGAGTTCTTAATGACCTTAGTTCTGTATCCAGAAGATCAGCAAGTGTTCATCCATGCTTCTGTGGGCGGAAGGCACAGGGAAAAGGTCCCAGGGTGTGAAATAGCTGCTGTCCATGACTGAAATGCAAGTCAAGAATCTCCTGCCTTGGCTTTAAATAAACAGCCCACATCCCTAGTCAGCCTCAGCTGCCTGTCGTGTGCCCAGAGGGCCCTTTCCTTTGTGCTTAGTCTCTCCCTGCTGCAGAGGAAATGCCTCTCCCCTGCTGCTCCTCTCTGTTCTGCAAGAAGTCACAATTCCTCTTGGTCAGTGAGGGGTTGTGTGTGTGGATTACTCCCATTCCACTGCAGCAAAACCTTCCCCTCCCTGGCGCTGTCACACAGGTCTCCCTTGCTGTGGGGCTGGGGGAGGGAGTGAGAGGGAGCCATGCTTTTGGTGCCTGAATCTAAGAGCACTTCTTATACAAGAGGGCTGTGCTGCGAGAGCAACTCGGTGTGCTGCTCCGGTGCATCTCACCATGTTTTGTCCTTCCTAGGGCTGCTACACGGTGATCCTGAACTCCTTTGAGACCTATGTGTACCTTGCAGGAGCCCTTGCCATCGGAGTGTTGGCCATTGAGGTATTGTTGTGTGATTAGAAGAAAAATAAAAAAAAGCAGTGTCAGTGGATGTCCAGCAGTGAGGCAGGGAGCTGCTCCTGCAAAGTGTGGGCAGGTTATCAACTTGTGGTTTTAATTGCCTAGAGAGAGAGAGACAGGTGCTTGGTCGCTTGCCACAAAAGGCAGGGAAATAATCTCTGCTGCAAGACTGCAGTGCCGCCTTGTGTTGGCCCTGGCACAGAGTTTGCAGCTGTGCCATGCTGGTCCCAGAGGCTTCAGGGACCCCACTGCCTGCCCCAGGACCTGACATAGTTACTGTCCTCCTTGTAACAGCATCCCAGCAAGCTGACTACTATCTCACTTCGTTAATGTGTTCAAACTGTGCCTTTGCTTTAAAAATTCAGTTTAGAGCCTGAAAATGTATTGGCTTAGGAGCATCTCCATTATCCAGCGTTAGCATCTGGCTTTTTGGTGATGTTTCTGCAGAACAGGCTTCCATCAGACAGGACTTTAGCTCTGGAGTGGTGCTCTGACAGCACATCTGGGGCAAGGCCAGGTATTTTCCCCAATGCCCCATCTTGTGCAAAAGAGACAGAGCTGGGCAGAACCCCAGCAGCCCCCCACAAGTGCCCCCCTGCCCCTGGACAGTGGCAGTGGAGTGCAGAGCAGAGCTGCAGAGCCTGCTCCCCTGTGACACCAAGGGCAGTTTGGAAATGAAGCCAGGCTGCTGCTGCTGCAGTCACAAGCAGTTCCAGGGAGCCAGGGAAGGAAGGGAGGGAATCCCCTGCAGGCAAAAAAAAACCAGCCTCCCCTGGGTGGCGGGAAGAGGCCCCTTGCTGCTTCGCTGACATCAGGGCAGGAGAGAGGGACAGGAATGGTCCTGAGGCTGGGGAGGGCTTCGCCATTCTTCTCAAAGATGCAGCTGTTTCTTGTGGTTCTCCATTTTGGTTTTGTCCTCTTCTTTCCCCCTTCCCAGCTGTTCGCCATGATCTTTGCCATGTGTCTCTTCCGAGGAATCCAGTAAGAGGCGGCCTGTGAATCACCATGTTCCCCACATGCTTGGAAGAAAGAAGGAAAATCAGAAGAAACAAAACCTGAAAACACCCAAAAAACTTTATTTTTTTTAACAAAATGGGGTGGGGGGGGGAAGGAAAAAAAAAAAAAAAAAGAGGGTTGTAATGGGTTGTAATATATGAATGACCAAAAGGATTGTACTTCAGGGGCTGGAACTTTGAGGTGATGTGCACTACACTGTACACCGGACCCTTGCCCAGAGCCACCCGCAGCAGCCGTGGAGCAGGAGCCCAGCGCAGCCAATTGCACTAAAGACGGACGGAGCCTGCAAGGGGAGCGGGTGGATGAGCACGGCTGCCTCTGCCGCTTGTCAGCGCAAGGCTGTGCCTGCCATTTCCAACTTTATCACGTTTTAGACAGCAAAGGACTGAAGAACAGCAATGCAGGGGCTGGATAAGGCAGCAGGTTGGCCGAAGTCTGTGACTGCCCAGGTGGGTTTGAAACAAGTGATGGTGGTGGTGGCTCATATAAGAAATAGGCAGTTGTTGCTTGCACGGTTCTGGCTTTAATTCCCAGCCACAAAATGAAAACACACATTCTTCAGTGGAAGCTTTGCCCCTATCACCTGAAACTTGTCAGAGAAGTCAAACACTTCAGTGAGTCTGGCTTTTCTCTGGAGCCCCAGGCAGGGGCAGACTGGTCTCACTTAGAAATGAGACTCATCTAAGGCTGGCTGATGGTCAAGAGTTTGGTGCTTACCTTTCTGTTTTTGGATTTACTGTTCATTGTTGTGAAAAAGAGAGCAAGTGGCTCCCTGCTGTGTTCCCATCCCCTGGGAAAAATAGTGGCTCTGGTCAAGAATAGCTGATACTGCTGCCTTCCTGAGAAGGGGAGGAAATAGTGTTTAAAACTTGTTAGCCTTTGCCTTTCACTTCATACTTGCAAAAGATAGTTTGTGGTGCTCTGTTAGCTTAGATATTTGCAGTGGATTCCTACATGCTTTCCTGCCCGAAGGGGAGATCCAGGCATGGTGCTGGATGGAAGAGGCTGAGGTTTGTCAGCCACTCCCGTGCTGTTTGCCTTAAACTGTCTTGTGGCGTCACTTCTGCTCAGGGGATTTCCCCTGAGGTTTTCCCGTGGGCTCGTGATGAAAGCATCGAGTCAGAATTGTTTTAGTCCGCCTGTTAGTTGAGAGCTTTTCCTCCCTTGAGATAATTATTATCTACTTAATCATTTGGAAGCAAACTTGAGAAACATGCTTGGGACTGGACATTGGTCATAGATTAAGGTGGAGCTGAGGCCCCACATAGGCTCTGAGAGCACTCTGTGCAGCCAAACCGCTCCAGCTGCTTCTCTGGTGTTTGTGGTTGTTGACCCAAACAGGTCACTGGTTTCTCTCCTCTGGAAGCCTCAACCCCTGTTGTCTTCATTATTTGTCTGGTCACTCCCTGACCTCAAGCTGACTTGGTCTGGGAGAGGACAGAAGAGGCTGTGTTTTCTTGTTTAGCTCAGGTCTTTTTATGGTTTCAGATTAAGGAGCGCTTTTATACAGGGTTAAACCAGCCCGTCTCAAAGCTGTAACCACTGGCAGGGAAGGCAAGGGCCAAGAAGGCAGCAGCAAGGAGTCAGGCAGTAACCTCATGCCCTGGCTTGGCAGCAGCGGGTACACTTCGGCCGTTCCTTACACCATGGGTTCTGCGTCCTTTGAGCCCTCCCAGGGGTACCATGCAGATAACATGTGAATGGATAAACAGGCTGCAAGGCAGGAAGGAAAGCAGCAGAAAGACTGCTCCATAATAAACAAAGAGCCAGCTAAATATCCAGGTGGGGGAGTCGGGATACGAAGGAACAGGAAGGAGGCATTACAGATTTTTCCAGGCTTCATTTGAGAACAACAATTTGCTCAGCAGCAGGAGAGGGCCTGGGCAGGTAGAGCAGCAGCCCCCCCTGTGCCGCAGTCAGCATATTCCAGCAAGAGCGTATGAGGCCAGGATTGCTGAGTGGCCTCAGATGTTGCATTAAACATCATGGAAAGCTTTTCTGAACAGTTTCCCTCTGGACTTGTTTTTAATGATGCATTTTAGCATTAAATTCTGGTGTGTTGTTTAGTGAAGGAAAACAATTTTGCTAGCCAACAAACAGCAGTATTTGTACCCGACAGCAGGTGCTGCTCTTAAGATAGGAAAAATCTGTTTCATCTACTGCTCTTGCAAGGAATGGGCCACTGCACTGGAGCCAAACTCAAGCAGAGGAAAGCTTAGTTGTTCTGCTTCTGCCTCAGGAACCGGTGTCAGTGATTGCTCTGGTAGAGCAATTCACAGGAGAGGAACAAAACCATGAGCAGAGAGAGTAATTTGGATGGAGGTGAACAAGAGAAGCGGAAATGCCATTCCCCACCTCTCCAATTTTTTTCTTTCCCTTGAGTTTGTTATGAAAACTTCTGGTTGTCTCAGGGCAGAGCCTGGAAGGACAACACCTGGATTTGTGCAGGGTGGGTGGTTGAAGAAAAAGATCAACACACCCTATTTCCATGACTGGTGGCGTGGGGGAGTAACTGTCGGTGCAGCCAGCGCACTAAGTGATAAATATCCAAGACTGAGGTAGGATCGCTGCAGGCTTACTTCTGTTTGGCTTTCCTAATTCTGTACTGTTTTTTCTGGTTTTAGCTCTTTCACACTCCCTCTCTCTCTAATGGTTATCCCTGTATCTTCAAAAGATCCTTTGTGCTTCTACTATTCTGGCCTTTGCTCAGTTTTTTCCCCTCTCTTACCTTGTCTGATCCCCCACTGCTCTTTTCTGGACGAAGACTTCAACTCCTCTCTGCAGCTGGCTAGCGTGCCACTGGGAACACAGCTTGAAAGCAAAGCAAAGGCCAGGCAGCACATTTTAAACAAGAAATGGCGATCGCTGTAAAGATGAGTGCAAGTCTGAGAGGACCTGTGGAAGTAGGTAACAGGTGGGAGGAATTTCCCCCAGGGGAACTGAATGAACAAGCAAGCCCAGAAACCAGACTTCTGTTGTATGGCAAAGCATGTAAATTTGTTGGTTTTGTCCAGTGGTTATGTGGCTGCCCCCTCTGTTGTACAGTAGTTTTTGTCTTTTCAGAGCAGGAGGCAGGAGAAACAACTGTATTTTTGTATTTGTTTTTAACAGCTCTGGTGAATTTTTTGGGGTCAGGGGCTCAAGCTAGAGCCACTGCTTGCTGGAGAGCTCTGGGCAGGCCAGGGACCGGAGGGAACTGCTGGCTCCTTTGCTGTAGCACTGTGACCACAGCCCACGCACCTTGGATGTAATTAGTGGAGAGCAGTCTGTGCCTGTGAGCCCGCAGCCCCTCTCCGTACCCCTGCCTCCCGGCTGTTATTTAATGCTCAAATGACCATCACAACTGCCTGGGAAAAGGGCTGCGTGTGAAATAATGATGTTTGAAATCTATTTTAAAAAACTGTAAATGTTCTTTTTATTAGATAGTGGAGCTTATTTATCCCATATTCCCTACTGTAATGCTTTTTTATATTGAAAGGAATTTTTTTTTTTTTTGGTAATATAAACCAGAACACAAGCCTGAAGCACTCTCTGCACGGTTTTTGTGTGCGTTTCTTAAAAAAAATAAAAAATAAAAGAAAGATATTGTGACAGTGAAGTGAAACGGCTTTAATTTTCACTATTTGTTTGGTGTTGAGTACAGTCACTTTCTTACCAGAGGAGAAAGAATAAACTCATGTACAGCAGCCAAAATGAGGTATAAACTGAAGTGTCCCATTCTCCCCTTCCCTCCCCAAGTAAAAACCCTTGACCAGAAAGAATTGGCCAGCTTAGGACAGACAGACAGCCTCTCTTTTGTCACCAGCTCCAGTTTGCCAGATGTTGGTTAGGCGTAACGAAGGCGATGTAGAGAGTTACGTGAATGCATGCTTTCTTCACCCTCAAAAGTGAGAGCTCGAGGAATGCCGGGGTTTAGGTCTCTCTGGCAGAGAACAGGGTCAGCCTTAGTCCTGCCTGTGCCTGCTCAGAGCACAGCCCGCTGGGGAACACGACCTTCAACCCTGCACAACATTACACAAATGCAAGCAGGTAATTCAGTGCAAACTGTCTCCCTTTGGAGATGACATCAGTCCAAAGCCTTTTGCACACTTTAACAGGTAAGGAAACTGAGGCCTTTGGAGATGGAGTTTTTCTCGCAGCACAGCAGCAGAAGGGCCTGAAGTGATGCCTCAGGCTTTTGATCCCAAATTACACGCTCAACTGCCACCTGCAGCCATGATCCCAGCACTGCTGTCCTTAGGGACACAGTTCTGTACAAAAGCTTCAGCATCCTCCCTCCTTTCCCCCCGTTCACATCAGAGTGAAGACAAACAACCACAGTTGGTTTCTGGCAGCACTGCAGATAGACATCAAATGGCAAAACTAGAAGTGGCTTGCTGTTTTAAGTTTTGCGGAGACAGCTGCTAAGCAGGGAACCGAAGAGGAATCTGACCTCGTCTGATTTAAAGCTCCATTGGAAAGCTTTCATTGCCCACCCCCGATTTAACCATCAAGAAGGCTTAAGAGAACTGTTTTCACATAGTGTGCTAACTCATTTCTCTCACCACCTGGATGGCATTTTAATGTACCCTGGTCAGGCAGCCATCTACAGACCCAAAGTCACGGCTTAACTAAGAACCTAGGTCTTGCAGCCAGCACGGACGGGAGAGGACAGCATTAAGAAGGCCCTCCATTTCCTTCTTCTGTAAGATTACTTTTGGTTTGGTCAGTCTTCCTTGTCTTTCCTAGACACACAATTCCCCCCCCCCCACCCCAAACGATCTGTGTTTACATTCATGTGACCCCCAACACACAAAGAACCAAGCTTCACTTACCTATACCAACAGTTACAGCCGCAGCGCTGCACCGAAGCTGCGCACCACTGTGCTGCCCGCGCAGGCGGTGCGCAGGATGAGAGCAGCAGCCGCAGCCTGCCACGGCCCAGCTCCCACACGCAGCACCGTTTGGTCTCAGCTGTGATACTATGGGGGCTGCACTTGATCATTCCGTGCCTCACAGGGAAAAGGTTTCCCTCCCAGAGCCCAACTCTCCCACCTGAACAGGAAGGCTCCTCTTAAATGTAAATTTTAGTTGATCAGTATCGTATTTTGGACATGTTGAAAGCAGTTGGTCAGGCATGTGCTGGGAACCTCCAGCATTTAGATTGCTGTTGGACATTGCCTCTGCAGTGGATTTATTTCACAGAAAAACCAGTTACGGTTGCAACGTCTCCTAGTTCAACTGCTTCCAACGTTCTCACCTGACACACATTTTGCACAGTTCAGTAGGTGCAGCACACACAGTGTCCCAAGTTTACGCAGCGGCTTCTAAATGCCAAAAACACTAACACACCATACAGTAACTACCTGCTAGCTTCTTCTAACTATACTAAGGTATTAAACAGCAAACAGCTGTAGATCCCAGTCTCACCAGAGGTTTGAGGTCTGTTAGTCACACAAGCACTTCTGTTTGTGTAGGCATCTTTCTACTGGGATTTTGGGACGTCAGCTCTATTCCAGGGCACGCTTTGATCCTGTCAGCAGTAGCACTTCAGTGAAAAGTCCATATCCTGTACACCGGCCTTCTGGCTTTAGGCCCACAGAGAACAACAAGGCAGCCTCCAGCTGTGGACAGGGATAATCTGCAAGGAAAGCGCTAGGAAGTTGGGCAGCCAATGCTGTTAAGCCCGGTAGGTGTTGGAAAAACTGGCCCGTGAACACTGCAGCACATTTAGTCCTTCCTTGATTGAGCTAGAGAGGACAACAATGCCTTCATCTGCCCCTCACTCCTTGCTGTTCATCCCAGCTAAGCAGCATCCTAAGCAGCTTAATGCTACAAACTTTGGTCCTTTCTTCCCAAAGCCAGAGGCGCCGCGATGCCTGCATCGTAGCACAGCGGGGCCCCTGTCTCCCGCAGCTGCGCCTCATCTCACCAGAGGCTGCACGCTGACCCAAGCAGCTGCACCGATGCTCGCTCTGCTCTCGCTGTCGCCGACCCCAGGCCCTGCTTCACTGAAGTGTCAGGCCCTCTGCCTCACACCTACCACTTCTGTGACCATCAGTAAAGCTGCAGTTGTAGGAAATGTTCTGGAGCGAAGGGGACAGGACCCCAGCTTAGAAACATCATGAAACATCCCAAGTAAAGGGATGTCTTTGTGCTCAGCAGGCTTTTTCCAAGAGCTTCCTTCACTTCTCACATATTATAGTTCAAGCTGTGCCACTGTTCCCAGTGCTATCCCTATGAAGGGAACAAGCAAGGAGTTTTTTTGCTGCCTCTCCTGCCAAGCTTTGCACAGCACCCTGTGCAAAAATTAAAACAGGGGTGGCACCTCTGGCAGTGAGGAAAGAACAGCTGTTTGCAAATTCAGACGCAGCACTGAACTACAGCCAGCTTCCAGCCAGGTGAACAGTAAGTACTAAATGCTAAAATGGACACGGGCTGTACACACGAGGATACACTCCAACAGGCAGGTGCAACACTTACCCAGGGGAGTAGCCAAGTCCTTCACTGGTTGCCTTAACTCCCTTTCTCCTCAGGGATTTTGTTTCTTATTTTGTGCTTTGTTTAACGGTTTCAGAGCCTGTGATCCCATCAGCCAGTTCCCCTGGGAAACCCGCTCTTTTCCCTGAGCCTGCCAGGCCTGTACACCTCCCTGAGCCTTCCTCATGCTCTTTGCTTGCCTCCTGCGGAGGGGCTGGTGGGGGGGGACCCGCACGACGCTGCTCTCCCCGCATTTCACCTGGCAACGCCACCAGCATCAGGTTACACACAGATTCATGCCGGTAAGTGGAAAAGAAGGAAACCACTTTAGAACAAAAAGGGACTAACAAAAAAAAAGTTATAATTATAAATGCAAAATTACCAACACAAACGCCNGAGTTAGACTTTCTTGGGACGGCGTCCAACTTGGTAATAATAATAAACGCTGATGAGGACGAAGAGGACTCGGCTGACCAGAAGGAGCATGGCACCTGTGGCTATCCGGCTACTCTCAACCAAGGACACTGTGGTAACTGCAGGAGAAGGAGGGAGATAAGGCAGAGGTTGGTGATGACAAACAATGGATCCAAGTAGCACAGCTGTTTTCTACTGCCCTCTAACGTAGCTTCTGGGAGATAGCTGCCGAGCCTTGTAAATGCAAAAGCTTTCACCACAGGCCCACCAGTCTCACACAGCAAAACTGCAACACAGGCTCTTACATAGCTTGATTTCACAGCTTTAAAATTAGCCACAGCTCTGTGGTCCACAGAGCTCCCATTTATAGAAACATTTCCCTAAAGGCAAGTCCACATTCAGGCAGCCAGCCAGAAACATGAACTCAAGCAGATGTGTTACCCTCTTGCTCAGGTGTTAATTATGGAATCTGCATGTTCCTAAGTTTGCTTTGTGGTTTGACCACTTCAGTGCTGATAAATATTTTCCAAATGTAGAACCATCAATAAAACATGCATAGTCCACTCACACTACCTGTTTTCTGAGCATCTCCCTTTTTGGTTACTAATACAAGCTACCTTATAACACAGTTAATAAACAGCTAATACACATATAGAAAAAAAAACCTTCACTGTTAAAGATAGACACGCACCCTAGAAACAAGCTGAACTATTATTCTCTATTTTGGTAAGTCTGAAATCCCCCCCTTTTAATGTAGGTTACTGCAGCCTTCTCTTGTTGGCCTCAGAATCTAGGTGGCCTGCTCCAGGAGATGGCCTGTGCCGGCTATGAAGGCCAGGACATTTTAGGAAGGAAAATGGATGAACTGGCAGAGGAATGTGTCTCCTCTGCACCTGGGCACCACTGAGCAGCCCAAGGCAGAAGCTACCCCATAGTGGGAGGAAAAGGGAGAGGAGCTGGCAGGGAAAGCATGCCCAGGGCTAGGTTCTCTGCCAGGCCAGCAGAGCAAAGGAGCCCTCTGTAACACTCGCCGGACTCAGCACAGGGACAGCCGGGGACAGGGTGCCACCACGGATGTGCCATCCAGGCACACTCCCTCCTCCCCACCCTGAGCGTGGGCACACAGCACGCACCCCATCCCGTGCTTCCTCCTGCCTGGCTCAGCTACTCACCCAGGAACTGCACTGCGAAGTAGCACGCCTCTGTCAGCAGCGTCCAGCGGATGATGACTTTTTCAGCTGTGTACAGGGCGTTCCACATGATGAGCGAGATGCCTGCAGATGGACAACAGCGCAGCTGCTCCAAGGGCTGGCCGGGATCACTAGAAAGGGGCCGCCCACCCACCAGTGCCCCAGGTGAAGCATTTTGGCCCCCCACGGGAGGATACAGAGGGCAGCAGTGCTGCCAGCAGCTGTGCTCCCCCTTGTCTGCTGCGGCTGCTGCATTTCCAGCTGTCCCCGCGAGATGCTGCTGCAGCCTGCAGCGAGGAGCCAGCCACCAGCCCGCCTCTGTGAGAGCATCCCACCCCAGCTGCCTGCCCTCAATCCTAGCCACCTGTCCAAAAAACACTCCCTGCAAGCACCTGCCTGTCCTTTTGATGCCACTTGCAGCGTGCCAGCCTCAGAGAGGAGGCTGGGTGGGCACCCCGCAGGCGCTTTCCCTCGCAGCCTGAGAGCACTAGCGGCTGCAGTGCAGGGAGCAGAGCTAAGTAACCCCATGCATTTTAATTCCTCCACTTGTTTTCTTTTCCAGACTGTTCCTCCAGGCTCCCCTCAAGCCCCTCGCCCTCTTCTCTGGCCCCATCTCTTGTGCCCCACACATGAGGCCCTCCCAGGGCCGCAGTCACAGGATGCCATCACCTGCCCCCTCTCTCCCCCTGCTCCCATGAGGACAGTCTGGTCCCGGCCCAGACCCCCTCACCACATCTCCTGGCCCATCTGCAATCCCCTTCTGCTGGGGTACTTGGAGCTACTCCCCCAGGTATTCAGAATGTGCACAGCACTTCTTACCATACGTGTGGGGAGCCTGAGCCCTTGCTAGGAAGAAGCAACAGGAGCTGAGCTTTCCAAAAGACCTATAAACAATTAATTTCTTTGGAAACAGCAGTTGTCCTGCTGGACACAGGATTTGTCTCCCTCCTGCCCTTTTGGCCTCTCACCCCATTGCTCTACAGGGCAGCAGCACACCCCAGATACCGGCACAGCACTCACTGAGGAGGGCTCCTCCATAGAGCCGGATGGGGGTCTTGCTGCTCACTGATTCCTCGTTGAAGACGGCGTCGTAGAGCTGGTCAGGGAAAGCGAGGGCCTGGCAGAGGCATGGGAGAGATTCAGCAGCACTCTCCCAGAGCCACCAAAACGTACTGTTTCAGGAAGCAGAAAGTGGTGCTCTGACATCAAGACTTTATGTGATCAGAGCCGTTGGCCAGGAAATTGGAAATTAAGGAGGCATGAGAAGTATCAGCGTGTCAGCTACTAGCTTCAAGGCCAGTTTCTATGACCAAGGCTGCCGTGCCGTGTGTGGTTTATAAACCTGCTAATGACAACAGACTCTGGCAACGGGAACAAACCGCCAAGGACATTGCTGGCAAAGCCCATTACAGAGACACAGTGAGGACATAGGCCTCTCACGGGAAAGCAGCGGCAGTTCTTGAAGGCAGAGGAGGGGGAATAAACGGCCAAGGAGCCACGCTGTGGCAGCCAGGAGCTGGTGGTGCCCATGACTGCATCCCTCACTTACCATGATGGCCACCCCGGAAAACATGACGGCGGAAACCAGCTGCCAGACCCTGCATGGGAGGGAAGATGATAGAGGACCTAGAGTGAGCACGGGGGCAAGCCTATTGCCCCCGCTCCGCAACGCATTCCTGGCTGTCTGCGTGGTTATTAGCCTTCATCCTCTCTCCTCACACAACTGAGGCAGCCTCGGTCTTCTGCACGAGGATGTGGATCCCCACACACTGCCAGCTCCAGCCTCGCTAGCGATACAGAGCTGAAGTCCCCCTCTCCCAAGCAAAGGAGGGAAGTGACCCTGTAAAGAGGACAGGGAGCTCCTACGGGACCATGCAGCCCCTACAGTTCATGGAGCTTGTGGACCTCAAGCTGGTTCACGGGAGAAGCAGGGCCAGCATGGCCCTGTGGCCCCGAGAAGCCCCTGCAGTGAGCCGCGAGGCTGGTGTGGCAGCAGAGCTGGTGTCAGGGACAAAGCTGGCGGGGACGCTGTGGCCAAGGGCCCTCTGATGACCCAGCTCTGAGGTGGTCTCACGTCTTACCTCAGCCCCAAGGGTTCCCGGACAGCAAACTTGATTTCATTTCCCAGGACTTGACTAATCTGAAATTCAAACAAAAGGCACAAGGTGACTAAGCAGACCCTTCCCCAGCCTTTAGGCAGCATTCATCAGCCCAGAGGACACATATCTTAACCCCACATGGGAGTTTATCTCCAAGAGGCCTGAAAGGAGGACGAGGACAAGGAATTTCTCTGTGATCCACTGGTCCCAAGATCTGCTGAAGACTGTCTTGATTTTTGTCAGGATCTACAGCCTCTACTGCTCCATTAGCAGGATCATTGTAGGGCTGGGTCAACGTTAATACTCATCTCCCTTGCCTATGTAAGCAGGAAGCTGCCTCCTCTCACACACACGTAGCCTGAGACCCATAATTAAAGCCTCCCCGACCACACCACTGCGGCTGGAAATTGCAGAGGTAGAGCTGATTTGGAATTTCCCATGGAAAGAGGATGCAGGATGTTTCATGGGAGCACATCAGTTTTTGGCAAGCTTCTGACAAAGCACAGGAACAGCCCAACGGCCCGCTCCGTGCAGTGCCCACGAGCCGGCTGCCCCTGAGCGCGGGCTTGGTGCTTCCAGGCTGCCTGCAAAGCAGCTGAAGGCTGTACAAAACTGCTCAGAGCTTTGCAGATTAAGCCATCTCCTCATTCTGAGGTGTTCCTGCCCCTTTTTTTCTTCTTCAAAAAAGTGGATTTTTTTCCCCCTCTGCTTCAGAAACAGCACAATTTTCCCTCTTCTCCCCAGCGATCTCCAACATCCACGGACTGTGTCCAGCTCGCTCTCGCTGCAGCCCAGTGGAGCACAGGCTGCAGCAGAGCCCGCAGGGTGCCATGTCGCACAGCCCCGAGCGATGCCACACCATGACTGTCCCCCCCACGCTATGCAGACCAGTGGCCGTGTGATGGGGCCCAGGGGTCCTGCACCAAGCCAAGCACGGGAGGAGAAAAGGAATGGGCTGAAGCCCATTGCCTGGAGGGAAGCAGCGAGGGAAAGGCACAAACACTTGCCCCTAGGAAAGGAAGGGGCTCAGCAGGCTCTTGCTTGAGAGTGTCAAAGGGAGATGCAACCCAAAAAACCCTTCTGCCAAGCAAGCAGCAGTGGAAAGCCCTTGCAAAGCACGTAAGGATGGGAAAGTCAAGGTAATAGTGTCCAGCAGACACCCAGCCAGCGAGGAGAGAAGCATATGCAACTCCTCCCCATTTCCAGTGATGGGGAAAGGCACTGGGGGACCCTTTGCTGGCAGGGAGCTCCTCTCAGCACAGGGAGGCTGAGGCAGGCTCCACGCCAGCTCCCCACGCGCAGGCAGCAGCTGGGCAGCGCCGTGCCAGCAAGCTCTCCAGAGGGCACTCGGGACAGGGCTCCCGAGGGACGTGCTGTGGGTCTCCAGCTCCGGTATTTTGCCGAAACAGGATGCGTGCATTTGTTTGCGATTCAGGCCTCTTCAGAGAGGAGCCACTGTGTCTCTTAAATCACTGCCCCAATTTCCAGGGCATGCGTACCGGAATACGAAGAGCAGTGTAATTGGCTGTGCTTTGCTCCAGCAGCACCAGCTCCGAGCTAGCTAATGGGCATCTCAACAATAAAATTTCACCAGTGGATTAAAGCAACTTAAAGGCAGAGCTCACTGCTGCGTTACTATGAAAAGCAGTTTCAGGCAGCTTTTGTGCCTCCACCAGGCTGCACAGCATTAATCTTGTCATGGCAGCCCTTACATGAACGTGGGGGAGCTGGGAGCCCTGGCTTTGACAGAGAGGCTGCAAAAGGTAAATGCTGGGGAACAACAACAAAACAAACAAACAAAAAGAAACACAACAAAACAACAACTGGGATTTATCCGGGGACTTGCCACGTGCTGCGGTTTGCTGAGCAGGCAACACTTCACAGGTTTATTGGCCATCTTCCTGCAATGGCCTCCTCACGGTGGGGGAGTGGCAGGGAGGACCCCGAGGTGGGACCAGGGCCATCCCCCTGGCCCAGCACCCTCACCTTGGAGCGATGGACCTCGCCGTCATCGTCCTCACCGCCGACGCCTAGGATCTTGCGCGTCTTCAGCCTGCTCACCAGGTCGGTCTGGCTGTGCTTCTTCATCAGCGGCGGGGGCTGCTTGGCCGCCATGGCGGTGCACGGGCCTGCGAACCGCTGGCAGGAGAGCTGAGGGGAGAGGCCTGAGCTGCCCCAGCCGGGAGCGCCGTGGGGCCGGGCCCCACGCCTGTGGGGCAGCCGGGGGTGTGTTTCTCCTGCTGGCCCAGCCGCAGAGGGAGGGCCACCGCCTCCGGCCCACCTCACCTGCGGGGCTATGGAGCTCGCAGCTGCGAGGCAGCGCGGGGAGGCTGCAGGAAGCGTTTCACATGAAACCTCGCAGGGTGCAGAAAATAAAAATAGAAAAAGCACGAAAATCTTGCTGCTACGCCAGCAGACAGCTCCTCATCGCCTCGGCGTGGCAGGGTTGGCCACCCCTAGGGCAGGGTGCTAGGGGGTGGCTGCAGGCAGCCCATCCCGAGCTGTGGGGAAGCTGTCCCGGTCCAAGAGGAACGCACCGGCTGTCACCACAACCTGCCAGAGGGGAAACAAAAATAAAGAATCAGCAGCATGGGGACAGAAGCACTGAAGGGGTCGCCTGCCCCATGCCCTTCACCCCGGCCTCAACCATCAGCACCGCAAAGTGGGCAGGGGAGCGGCACAAGCACTGGATTTCCACCCATCGGCGTGTCTCACATGCATGGCTATGCACTGAATGCAGCCCTGAGCTTCACCAGAATGTGCTGCAAGTGGTTTTGACCTACAAACCACACTCCAGCCCATCCCAGCATGAGGTAGTGTCCACAGCCCATTAGGAGCAAAGTACCTCTTTGCTGCTTAGTAGACTAGGGCAATTAAGTGTCATTAAATACTTCCCAGACGAGAGGAATTGAAGTCATTAAGTGATGCTCTGCTTTTTGTCTTTCCCCTTGCCATGCATCACACCCTTCAGCTGCCATTTCAGGCAAAATGCCATGCAAATCTCAGACATTTGTTCATTTTTCCCCCCAGACACTGCAGTCCTTGCGTTGTGCCAGAACTCACAAACCCTATGGCTACAAGAAACCAGAGGCAAGATCTTCCTTGACGACATGTTGCTTCCTGGGAAACAAAAGATGACAGCAAACAGTACAAATACTGGCTAGGAAAAGAAAAAGGCAGAGGTAACTGACAGAAGCTAAGGTGGAAAAGACAACTTCTGTGCAAGTGTAAAGGTGCCAAGAGTCCCCCCCAAAAAATCACTCTATATCATCACCCAGTTATAAAACCCTGGAAACTCTCAGTTCAAAGTCCTTCCTCCCAATTTGCCTTCCTTTCATCTTGGCTCAGCTAAACACAAAAACATTTTTCCATTTGCTACTTCATCCTCCAATAGACACATAAAAAAGTCCCCCACAGGCACCAGACACAGCTCATCTGGTCCAAGCAAGCACAAGGCTCAAGCACAGGCAATCTTTGCCCCAGTTGCACTTTCCCATGGCTGTCCCTGGAGGACAGAATTTATGCTTATATCTAAAGAGTTCACGAGTCTTCGGGGAGTAATGAAATGAGAGGTGTCGGTTATTTTGGCATCGTGCACACAAGTGTTCTCCCACTGCCTTGCAAAGGATTGCCTGTCAGGAAGACTTCTCTGTTGTTGTCCACATGAGCACAGTCACTTCTGCAAGCTTCCAGAGCACGCTAACATAATTCCTTCTGTGATGCAAATCTAAGAGGACTTGCTGTGACAATGCAAAGACTGAATCCAATGCTCAAACATCTAAAAAGACCCCTTCAGCAGACCATAGGCAAAATGCTTATCAGCAAGCCAGTTCAGCTACTCAGGGCTTTGCAGGTGCTTCTTTTGGATTGTATAGGGTTTTCTTTGTGGGGTAATTTTTTTTGGTCTTATTACACTGAGTAACTAAGCCCAGACCCCCAGAAAGTCATTGCAGCACACAGCCATATGCAGCAGCCAGGGTCTAGAAACATTTCAGAATTGAGAAACAGAAAACAACCACTAAGGAGAAAACTGCAATCTGTATACCCATTTCCGCACTACAGTGTAAGGCAAGAAGATCAAAAGGTAGCTGCTGGTAGAACAGTTTGGAAGATGCACAGTGCTCCAGGTATGCCACGCTGCCAGCCAGTCAGGAGGACCTTCATGCCCCTGTAGAGGTGCTGGGTACCTTCAGCTGCAGGGCTGGAGCCACTCTCCCTCCCCTGCACGCTTTGGTGGGGAGCAGAGAGAAGTCTTTCCAAAGAAGTCCTTCTGTGAAGACTTGCTAGCTGAAGGAAGCATCTGGCAGAGGGCCTGAGCAGCAGCATCCTACAGGCCCCAGCTCACCAAAGCCCTCCCCAGAGATGAGAGACCTGAAGCTTGCTGGTCTTGACAGGACCTGGGATGCCGAGTGCAGTGTCTGCGCCAGCCCGGCACCTCCGCACCCCTCAGCTTCTTCCTAGGGAAAGCCTGCTGCCCACACCTCCTGCTCTGTCCTCTTCACACTCAGAAGCGTCAGAGGAAGGGGAAGGGTGGGGAGAGGAAAAAAGAAAAAAGACATCTTCAGATCTAGAGAATCCTGAGGGCATGAAGTAAAGGAAGGTGGTAGGGGTTAAACAGAGGACTTGCAGGCTAAGAGAGAGAAGTGGCTCTGTGATTACAAAGGCAGTTTTGCAATTCTGACCACAGGCAAAAAGATCAAAGTTTGGCTTTGTCAGTTGTGTTGCCAGTTGCCTTGAGGGCATGAGTTGGTGGAAATGTATCTACATCATCATTAGCACTGCTCTCCCATTAAGAATTTCCACTAATTTGTGGTAAACCAGTGGCCAAGAGCTGGGAGCTTTAGCATAAGCCAGCTAAAAATGCCAATAAAATAATCACTGAAGGCCATTTGGATACATAAAACCACACTCCCACTGTGCTAAGCACAGCTATGGCACGGCCCTGCAGCCAATCCTATGTGTCATTATCCCCATCTTCCACAGAAAAAGCCAGTCTAATGAATACTGAATATTAATGAATAATGAGCTAACAAATGCATTAGCACTAATAGAGTGACATTCAGATAGAAGATGCCAGGATTTGAAAATGTTATACTTACATTAATGTATCCTGACACTGAGAGTTTAAAGGATGTTTTCTATTAGCCTGTGCATTTTCAAAAGGGAACCTCCACCTCCTCCTGTTGTGTTTTCTCCTCAGTCCTCATTCTGAGCACCCCAGTGGCTGCGCAGATCTCACCACATACAGCAAATTCCTATGTCCCCCCCAGTGATGGGCAGTGCCTATGTGCAGCTGAAAGAGGTTTTTTCCCTCCAACATCCTTTTTCCTCACAGGGTCCTTTCAGCATCTCTCCCGTTGCATCCTGTACTCAGTTTTGATAGCTACTGCTTAGTGGTGCAAAGAAACCTCACTGGTGCCACGCTAAAGATAGCTCAATCTCTCCCCACCTCCACAGCTCTTCCCCCAGCATCTCTGCTTCCCTCCCAGCGTCTGAAGAGGAGAGGAGATGAGAGGCGAGGCGAGGCAAGGCGAATTGCTCTGCAGCGTGGGAGAGGGGAGACTCGGCTGCGCGTGACGATGCTTCAGCAGCCGGAGCTGCACGCCCGTCGAGGGAGGTCTGGAGAGGAGTGAGGTGCATGGCGCAGCAACAGAGGAGCCAGCCCCTGCTCCTACAGCTTCGGCACGCTGCTGCTGAGCAGCTGAGAGCGGCATGCAGTGTCCTCACAGGCAGCAGGAAAGCTGAGCATTGCCGCTGCGGCTGCCCAAGCGCCGCCATCCAGGGTGCAGCACAAAGCAGCGCTGCTCAAACCGAAGAGGTGGCACTATGTCTCCTCTCGCTCCAAGGGTCTGAAGGTACTTCCAGTCTGCCAGCAGAGTAAATGAAATGGAAATGAACCGGAGTTGAACCAAGACGACGTGTGAAAGGTTAGTACATTTAGGCTGGCTATAAGTTTGTTCAGCTCTGCCATGCTGTGGCCAGGAAGAAGACGCTCTCCTGCCAGGCTCTGGTTTCAGAGTTCCCAAGTCAATGTGCCAGAGGTAACCCAAGGTCTTGAGCCCACTTTGATATGTCAGTGCCACAGAGTTAATTAAGAAGGTGTTATACCCCTGCAGTGGATGTATGCTCTTTCCAGCAGTCTGACAGGGAACCTGCCGTGCCCAAGCATCTTTCATGGACCACAGGTTGAGAGGCACAGGTAAACATGGTGATGCAGCACCTGCAGTACCACAGCTTGCCATTGCGCTCTGCAAGCCCTGGGTGTTCTTCACACAACCTGAAGAGGCAAACACCACTACAGGCATTTCACAGGTGTGGGAACTAAGCCACCAGAGCAAAACCACGCCTTCTTGTGTCAGGGAAAGAGAGAGATGGAAGCAGAAGTGCTAAATGGTCTCCCTGTCAGCAGTTCCTACAGAAAGGCCGGTGGATCAGGACAGATCCTGTCCCACTCTCTCTCAACACAACAGAAAGCCTTTCAGCTGCTCCACTTTGCCTGCTTGTCAGCAGAAGGTTGAGGCAACCATGCCATATGGAGCAGCTTCTCATCCCTGATGCCACAGGAGCAGCCACAGTGGCCAAGGCACCCAGTGAGAGAGCACAGATGTTTACATCCTAATTACTGCAATTTTGGAACTGATGTCTCCAAACAAGGGGCTGTGTAAGCAAGAGATCTTGGTGTGTCTTGGTGTCTCACAATCTTGCCTTGCTACGGCCCTACACCCTAGGGACAGATGATATCCCCAATTTGGAAACACCAGGAGATTGAGGACAGGATCCACAGAGGTGCTCATTACCTTGCCTCTTGCAAACATTTGACTGTTGCCGCATGAAGTGGGATCGAAGACACCTTCCCCCCCACACACATATGAAGACTCAGCATGCTTGCTTTTAAGTGCACCTTTGCGGATCCTATCCAAACAACCCAATAAAAGTCTCTGCAGGATAGCCATAGTGGAGCAGACCCCGAGCCAGAGCTCCCTCTATCCCAGGCAACTACCAAGGTATAGCCATCTCCATGCCATATTTCTGCAGCAGCACATCCCAAACTGACAGTGAGTGAGCCAGCTCTTTGCCTAGATTTCTACCCAGAGCTGGGATTTGGACGATTAAGACCTCTCTGCCACTGGCCATCTGAGGCACATGGCTTTGCACATTCGGGGCTACCAACACATCTTAAAACAGTAACAGGATCGTTTGCATTTTTTGCTGGGAGGAATACACAGCAGCCCTTACCCAGGATGATGGGTGTTAAGTTCACCAGCCTAGCAAAAAGAAACCTCCAAAGCAGTTTCTGCAGGTCAGGAAGCCTCAGAGACCTGCAGGGAATGAAACCTGACCTAGCCGAAATAATCTGATGCTCAGGCAGTAAAAACAATTAGTGCCCAGCCACCACGGCAGTACGATGTGACTGCTGCTCCTGCTCGGTCTGGCACAGTCCACACACCTAAGCAACGAGGATACTTCAGATTTCTCATCTGCAACAAGTCAGGTACATGGGACTCCCTTCCCACAGGAACACCCGCCCTTTACGTACAGAAGTCCCTTTGCAATGGCAGCAGGAAACATCTCTTGCCAGAGATTCATCCCCCAGCTCTGCCACAGCCCTGCTGCTTCCTTAAGCAACTCCAGCAGGCACAGGGACACCATGTCCTGCCTAGGGCATGTTAGTGAAAACCCACAAACCTGAACGTTGATCTCCTGCCCCTACGCATGTTGGAAACAAAGCAAAATCCTTAGGTCAAAAGGCATTTTCAGCACGTGCCTCCAGATCATCTCCTACAGAGAGGCCAGAGGAAACCTCGAAGCCCAAACCACCTACGATGAAGGCTGCAAACCACGCAGAGTCGCCTTGGACACACGCGGAGCTCTCCCCACAGGTTAGCCATGCCCCGTGGTCAGACACAGGTGGATGCCGCCCAACACCGCCTGCGAGCAGCGCAGAGCTGCCGTGTGCAAGGCAGCGGCGCCCTGTGCTCAGAGCAGCTCCGGCAGCCACGAACGCAGCAGATGCAGCCACCGTCCCCACCCAGCAGGGACAACAATGCCTCTGCAGCCCGCTGGGGAGGTCGGAGTTAATTGATGTTACTTACCCGCTTACCACTGCGGGCAGCTCTGGAAACTAAAATGACATCCACAGCCTGCTCAGTCCTCCCCATGCACCTCTGCACACCCTGGGGCTGTGTAACCAGGGCAGGATCCGCCCTGCACCCTCCTCAGCTCTCCTGCTGCCCTGCTGCTCTTCTCCCGCAGCCCCAGCTCCTGCCCAAGAGCAACACAGCAAGAGGCACATGGCCATTTTCACATGCCATCGCTTTATGTTTTTCTGCAGCTCTCCGCTAAAGGAGGGAAACAGCAGAGGCAATGAACACGCTGCTATTAGCAAAAGCAATGTGCCCTCCCCAGCTCTCCCTCTAAAGGGAAATTTTGCACAGAGACAACAGAGGGCTGCCTGCACCTCTGTAGTGACCCGTCTGTGTAAGGAGTGGGGATGGAGAAAAGTGGGATCTCAGACACGCAATCCCTTGGCAAACAGAGGGGACAGGGGGCTGGGAGAAGAAAAAGAGGCTGATGGAGCTCTGGTAGCACTGGGCAGCAAGGAGATAGAAATGTCCCATCCCGAAGGAACACCACAAACTGGGGCCAAGCCGCAGCATCTGGGGGGTACGTCCCAGCCCTGGGATTTCATCACCCATAGGTTTCCAATTTCCTCTTGCAGGGAGAACAGGAAAGTTTCTTTCCGTGTCACGGGAAATGTTATACAGCAATCAAAAGCTGCGAAGTGCTCAGTTTCCCCAGCAGAAGGTAAAAAAGCTCTGTTGCTCTATTAGTTTCTCGAACAAGAGCTATAACTAAACCCAGCAACCACAGTCCTGCCGGCCCGCTAACTACCACCTGCAGCAACACGCCAACGGCGAGCCAGAGCAGCTGGCCTTCACCTCAGACAAGAAATGCTGCTCTGCAGCCAGCAGCAGCTTGCAGGCCCGTCTGACACACGCAGCACGCTCCGTCAGGAACCCTGCACAGCTACAGCGACCGCCACGCATGACACCCGCTGAGTGCTCGGTCGGACGCCCAGCCCCGCTGCCCAGGCTTTGCCGTGTCTTAGTGGGCACACAACACGGTGGGCACAGGGCTCCCCATTTTGTCCGTCACGTGCACGCACGCACACGCACACCTCGCGGACGTGCCTGGCCACGCTACCTCGCTTTCTCAAGAAGCAGCCCATCCCTTGCTGCTGAGGAGTGTTTTGGCTGCAAACACGAAGGATGCAAGGCGCAATCTGCTGCCTCAGCAGCTCCCATCTGTATTATTTACAGGAGGGTCGGTCCCCTCCATCCTCCTCCCTGCTGCCGCGGCTCCCAGCCCTGCCGACCGCAGCAGTGCCGCAGCGCGGGGCTGCCCTCGCTCTCCCCGATGGCTCGGCACAGAGCCAGCGCCCAGCTCCTCACCTCCACCACGGATGGTCACCGTGCCAGGCACGCTGGGTGGTCACCAAAGCAGCAGAGGGAATGAGCATCCCTCCAGCACCGGAGCACTCACTCCTCTCCAGGTACTCAAGACAACTTGAGCATCGTTAGCTGACCACCCCAAGCGTTTGAGTTCCCCAGGGCACAAGGGAGCTGGGAGGATGGAGAAGGAAATAAAATACATCAGGAACGGGCGCTGTTTTTCTTTAAAGGGCATTAAAAGAGAAGAAGAATTCTTTGATTTCCCAGCTGTCTTAGACAGGTGTTTGTGGGAGACAGTCCCAGCAGCTTAGCGGGCCATCTGTCCTGCAGATGATTTCTACAGGGAAACATTAGAAGGAAAAATAAAACCTATACACATTCACAAAAAGGAGAGGAAAGGAGAGGAGAAGAACCATCCTGCTTCCCCCCCCCCAAACAAACAAACAAGCAAATCCAGCCTGGCTACTGGAAAAGCAGAGATTTAAAAAGCCAGGAGAGCTCTTCAACAAAACAGGATAATAAAGGTCTGTTGTACAGAAAATCTGACGCAACTCTGTATTTCACCTCCTGTCTCACACCTGAGGAACGACAGAGGCTCAAAGAAACCCTATGGAGAATAACCCTGGGAGCAGGGAGAAGCCCAGACACACACTGCCCTACCCACGACAGTGCCACAACCATGACTGAGCTGCAGGATACTGGATGGTCACAGTAAAACAGGGCTTCTTGCACTTCTTCCACCAACAACCTCAGGCCTCAGATTTTCTTTCCACTGTGCCCACAAACTCTCAACAATTTCCTTTTACAAACTCTCCAGGAAGCCAATGCCCTTTACTCCCAACCAGCCTCCAGCTCTGCCCCTTCCCAGAACTCAAAATGAAATAAAAATAAACAAAAAAAAACCCCAAACTTACAACCCGGAAGATTCGGTCCCCTCAGCCACATGCAAGCACAACATCCCTCTGTATATTATCACCAAGACTGCAATTTCAAAGCCATTCTTGACGAAGTCTCCCTCAAAAGAAGACAAACTACACCTACAGCAACATTATTTCTACATCTGCAGTCCAGTAACATACCCCACACACTGTACTGACTGCAATTTAGAAACTACCAAAATGGCTACAAGCATATGAAATGGAAGATGAAATCAATACAGCTGCATCACTCCTGTATGCTAAAAGCAGGCTCTTGACCTGTGTTGTACATGGATTCGCAGCCCCAGCCTGAGAACGGCTATTTCAGAGCACCCCAACACCATCATGTTTTTTCCTTGGAAAAGAGGAGAAGAGAGGGCTCCTCTTCTCCCATCCTCTGTCATGATATGACCAGATGTGCAGTCTAGGCACACACAAGCAGGGAAAAAAGGGCAGACGAATAAATTTGCATTAAGCAGGGAGATTGCGTTTCGGTCTGATAAGGAAATTTGCTGAGCCGCAGACATGTAGACCCTCTCAGGACTCAAGTCTCCCGACATGCAAGCAATAAAATTTGCTTCTACAGCACAGAAGCCCTGTAAATTAGGCCTGATATGAGATGGCCTCGGTGACCATCAGCCAACAGCTGAGTTCTCCCCAACCCTATGTTACAGAGCGTTTCTCATACTGCATGATCACATCCCATATCCTGCATATGCTTTCACATGCATACATTTTATATAGCATATATATATATATAAAAATATATGCAAGATACAGTCTGAACAGTGTCTGGGAAGAAGGTAGGTGCTGTTTGGGTCCAGCTGCTCACTGTTGAACTCTAAAGCGCTGTTGGTAATGACCATTTGGCCAGATCAGAGGAGTGTTTTGGCATTACCTGCATTTCAGTTTCACGGGAGAGGGGGGCACAGGAGCAGCTTGTCCCAGACTCCTGGCTGTGAGACGTCAGAGAGGAGCTTGGCTCCTGCCTCTGGAGGAGAGACAGGTGCCAGATTTCCTCTTTCAGCCCCAGACAACCACCCTGCGCACCATTTGGAGCCATCACCTGCAGCTTGGGACCACATTTTCACTTCCTCCCTAAACAATTTGCCAAGAGTAAGTCCTGCTCATTTGCGCACAGTTGCAACTCCAGGTTTATCACTCCCTCGTGGCTCCTCAGACTCAAAATAAGCACAGAAAGGCTCAGGGAGTTGCTTAGCAAAAAAGCAATGGGGACAGCCTCCCAGTACAACACATACTTCAACTACTTGGTAGCCTACCCCCAAGTGGCAAAAATCTCCCTCTGACACCTTACCGGTTTCCATAGCAACAGGTTAATGCTAAAAATGTTAGACACAGAACTCCCCATGATGGGCAAACAGGAGATAGGACAGATTTAGAAGAGAAAAACTTCTAAGTAGTTGGCAGCATGGGAAAACAGCAAGCACAGGCTTCGCTAATTCGCAAGTCAGCACTTGCTGCCCCTCCACGCAACCACAACCGAGTCATTTGACCCCTCACACCTCCGTTTTCTCATTTTGCCTGGAAAAATAAATCCACTGCCCAAGTTCACGCCACTTGGGCTCAGGGGGTGTAACATTTCAACACGCAGCATGCTGCGCTCCCTACCCCACTGCCTGGTGCAACACCCCGTGCTGCCGCGGAAGGTTCTCAACTCCCGTGCGGCACCTGGCTCATTGCACTGCTCTTCAGAGGCAGAAATGCCCTTCCTGGCCCCAGTAACTGCCAGCTTAGCATGACAGCAATTTTTTCTGTCTGTCTTCATTCACTGCTGACAGGAGAAAGCACTATGGAAACCTCGGGGTGAACCTCACATCGATACTCCCCTTGCACTTGCCAGAAGCTCTCGGAAGACCCTCATGGTCAGATTAAACCCATTTGCAGAAAACCAAAGCAGCCATGGCTCAGTGCAGTGCCACAGAAGGAGGACAAGTAGGGCAGCCCACTGGCACTAGCAAGAAGTCATCGCTTTGCCAATCTCCAGTCAAACAGCCCCAAAGAACCCATAGTTTCTCCCACAAATGCTATTTCGCTGCCCGACAAGTAGCTCGTACAAACCTGACTTTGCTTCCATTTGCAAAGTCAGGGGAAAACACTCTGTGCATGCATGCACATGCATGTACGTGCACGTTTGTTTATGCATGAGCTGTCAACCCCTGAATCATGCACAGATCAACAAGACTTTGAATTCCCAGACTGTGAAGTGCGTGACATTTAATCTGAACCTTCCTTTCATACTTCACAGTGTGCATTATCAGCAATGGGTATTCAGTACACAAGTACCCTTTAGAAAGCTTTCATTGGAAAAAGGAAATAACATAAAGAACCTGCAGAATGAAAAAGAAACAATACCTCTGGTGTGAGAGTGGTTCGCCAGCTTTCACAAAAGGCCAGCGTATGTGCACTGCAAGAATCACAAAGAGACGGTTTGTCCCTAACGCAGAATAATTTCACAAGTGAAGGGAGTGGGGCTTGGAAGCATGAAATGTATCATGAACCTACAGTTCTCTTCACCTCCCTATTTTTTGTCTATCTGGGAAACAGGCTAGGGGAGCCACCCTCCAGAAGTGCCTATTTTAGGACAGGCTGCATCAGCTTCTGGAAAGGCTCATTCCATAGACTACAAGCTAGACTAGGTTTTTGATTGCTATTGTATGTATGGGCAAGATGAATTCCTGATCCTCCACGCTCACTTTTCACTACATGCTCCTAGCAAACACTGTATCACTTCTGCCCACCCCACATCAGAGAGTCACCCTTTGGGATTACAAAAACCTGAAAACAATCTCTCTCTTCTGCTGGGCATGGAGAAGCCCTGTCCTCGGTAGACCTGCTCTTATTAGTCACAGCCACAGTGGATGCACACCAGTAACCACAGAAAACACAGCACTGCCAGATGTCTCTTCTGTTATCAAGGGTTGTTTAAGGACCTTCCCTTATTTCTACAATTTTAAGTCTCGGATACAACAAGCTCCAGTAATATCAGCATCATATATCAGCAGTACGCACGTGTGTATATACACATACTGCTGTACTGCTGTATCTGTCAGCGAGCATACAGCACAGCCTCCTGCTCTCGACACACAAGTGTCATGTTTTAGTCAACACTTTCCCATTACCCTATCTGCAATGTCACTCACGCGCAGCAGTGGCTCTGGGGACTGCAGGCCGGTCTCTCCTCCTCCGTGCTCTCTGCAAGTGCCAAAGAAAGGCACTCAGTTTGCCCAGATGTGGAGCAGGGAATAAACTGGCTGGAGGAGATGAGCTCAACTGCTTTACTATTTCCCCACACATTAACCCTCAACCCAACCTCCTTGTCCAGAGAGCTAAACAGCACACATTGACACGGCTCGTGGAAGGGGCTTGTTGACCTCATGGCGTACAGCATCTGGGTTTTTGCCAGCAGACAATGCAAGAACACATCCACGCACTGCAATGAGCAGATGGCTGCACTGGGCAGGGCAGAGGGGGAGGAGGGGGAGAGGATGCATTACAGGTGTCCGCTCTTCAGATGCATGCCAGATCTGTGGCCAGCACTTCCAGAGACTCTACCTTCAGTGCTAGTATTAAAAGTAGCTTAACTTTATTTTCAGTTACCATGAAAACAACCTGGGAATGAGCACACAGATGGTCTACATTCTTTAGTCCCATTAGATGTTAGCCTTTGACTCCTGGCAGATTCCTGCTTTTTGTGAAGCAAAGTTTGGGCGCTCTTTATTGCTGCTAGGCAGCTTCTACAGCAACTTCTTTCCCAAGCCACAAAGAAAATTTAGCTGTTTTCACATGGCAGATTACTGGTTGTGAAAAGCCAACACCAGCTAGCTCCTCTGGACTCTGCATTGCTGTTTTTGAGTTTTCCTCTCCTCTTTGCAGGAGGCGGCTCGTGTTTCTCTCTGGAATATAACCCTGAATGAAGTGCCAGGCAGCTAAAATTAAATGTTCAATAAAAGGATTCAGAGGGACTTAATCATGGACCTTTAAAATACTTTGCTTCCTAAGTGGATATTCCTGAAACTCCTTTACTGCCAACAATACGGAGTGCCATTTCTATAAGCACTCTCCTTCCTTACAGCTTCACATAGCAAGGCAGAGTGCCCGCACTCAGACGGTGCCATCCCCCACGTACCCCTCAGCTTTGCAGTAACACCACGCAGGAGACCAGCGAAGCTGCTTCCTAGATGGGCTTCACACCACGCATAGCCAGGCACTGCGAGATGGCCAGGAGGGCTGGACTCGAGACATCTTCTTGGCCACGATGAACGTGGGCTCGGAAGCACTGGCTGACCTCAGGAAAGCTGCCTGCCCTTTGTCACAGCAATCTGCATCTACAGCGGGCCCAGATGTAAGCCCAGAAAGAGACTGCAGCATCTAACACGGGCCGGAGCGATTTTAGGGCTCAGCAGTGGGATTCCTGAAATAACATCTGTCGTCTGGAAAAGCTGCTCAAGTCTTTCCATGACCACAAACAACCGAAGACCAGAGGTTTGTATTTCACTCATAAGACGGCACCAGCACAAAAGGGCACTTCTGCTGCCATCATGGGTTACTGAATGAATTTGTACTCCGATAAAAACACTGGCTGAGTCACCCACAGAGTTTCCTGAAGATTTGTGGGTTTTCTCAGTAGGTCTCTTGTTCAGCTGCTGACACGGCCTCAGACTGTTTACCTTCTCATCCCAGGCAGGATACGGCTAAAAAAGACACGGCTGCAAGCCTTTGTGTACTGCTCTGCCTGCACCTGCTTTCCTTCTGTGCTCTGGGCCCTGCAGTTTAAGTGCTGCCTGATTTTAATAAGAAAAGGAGGGATTTCTCTCCGGTAGGCAGCAGCAGGCAGCTGCAGAGGGGACTATGTGCTAATCTCCCTATGAAACAGAGAATCCTTTCAAACAAATAATTGGGCTGCCGGTGGCCAGTATGATCTGGTACTCCAGCACACACATCTCCAGCTACATCAACTCGTGCTGCTAATGCCACTCCCCAGGAGATCAGACTACCGAATCACAGTTTGATTTATTCCTAACTGTTTTTTTCCCCATGCTCTCCTCAGCACCTTTGACTGATGATCTTAAATCAAATCCCTAACAGTAACTTTGAGGAAGCCCAGCAGCCACGGAGCCAGCTACCAGCCCTTCTGCTCACGCTTCTGTGAACCTATCGGGCCAAAACCAGAAAACAAGCACAAGGCTTGTCACCACCACCACCACCACCACCACCACAAGCAGCCTCTCACCTTCAGCACTGAACTCTGCTAACAATCATTTTGATTGCTTCCTCGTTCGGGCAACAGATCTCTCGTCCCTCCTCCCCTGCAACCACAGCAGCTGTCAGGGTAAATCTGGATTACAGCTTTCTTACAGACTCTGTTTGTGGTTTTGTACATCCCT
The DNA here is from genome assembly GCA_013399475.1 of Chauna torquata. NCBI lineage: Eukaryota > Metazoa > Chordata > Aves > Anseriformes > Anhimidae > Chauna > Chauna torquata. The sequence continues at coordinate 409,207 of VXAL01015089.1, forward strand.
TTGGGTCCCTGGTTTCACCCTGTAGAAGGAGCTGGGTAAAGCACAGTATGTAGGTGCAACCAAGGCCTGGTAGAGATTATCCAGGTATAGCCTAGGCAAAGATTTCCCCATCAAAAACAATGCCTAGATGTGCTAAAGAAATTCCTATTTTGCATGCACAGGACTAGAAAGACACAGATTTATCTAACAGGAGCACACACACACCTCACAGGATGAGTGAGAAAGGGACGCCCATGGTGAAACCAGGAGGGAAGGCTTTCCGGCGGGGTTAACCTGAGCCCTGGGAGCCAGGGCTGTGGGGCAGCTGAAGAAGGTAGCCCAGAGGGCCCTGAAGTTGCCCAGTACTGATGAAGGGATCCTATTCTATGTGTTTGAAAACTCCACATGGTGGTCCTCCCGCAAGGCCCTGCATATCTCTTAAGCTTCATGTTCTCCATCTGTCGCTCGGGGGTAGCCACGCTAACCAGCACCACAGATGGGTAGTGAAACGCATCGAGATGCATTAACCCTTGCAGATGGCAAAGAGCGTCACAAACACAAGAAACTGAAGAGGGCCAGAGAGTCATTTATCATTTCCCTTCATGTCTGAACTACAAAGCTGTCTTCAGTTGTAGCTGGGTTTGTCTTTGCGAACATCTTTTAGCATCTTGCACGAGAACCCTTCAAAACAGAGCGAACTCACACTAGCCTGCGATCTCCAGGACAACCAAAAACACGTTTTCCAAGAGAAGGCAGGAAGCGATGTGAACGGGGAATACCTGGTCACCTCTTGAGTCTTGCTTTTGCTGGTCTGGAGAAAGACCCAATGTATTTGGGGGCCAACACTTGGTGTTTTTCTCCCAAGACTTGTTTTTATTCCTACGTCAAAAAACACAAAACCCAGAAGATCTTTCTATAAATAATGTCCCAATAGTGCCAAGGTCAGCAAGCTATTCCCCCCGGCACAACGCCAAAATCAGAACGTAAACAATCTCAACATCCTTCTGGTGCACATGTGCCTTTTTTTTTCCTCCTGTGCCAGGGGAAGGCTTGAAACCAAAAATGTTGCAGCAGAAAGACACAGACTCCCACTCCTAGTCGCATTGGTCTCTTCTCCCTTCTGCCAGCTCAGCAGAGCCCCCTGCTCCACCCAGGTCAAGCTGGAGCCTCCTGGACGGCCCAGTGGTGCGAGCGCCCATCCTGCTGCCACAGAGCGAGATGTTCTCTGTGTTGTAACAGCATTTTGAGCAGTTCTCATGAGAAGTTTGGGTACTGATTGGATAAGGCATTATCAAGCCCACACATAGCAATGAACAGACCGCTACCCAAACAGCTCCAAGTGAGGCTTGTAACCAGCAGGTGGAAAGATCCTTTACAGGCCCTTCCCCTGCTGTTAACTTTGCCCTTCAGAGAGCTGCAGGACAAGCAACCACCAGTTGAAGATGCACTCTGGGCATTTTGCATGCTGTAGCACTCAATGCTCTTTGGGAATAGAGAAACATCTCCCTCTGGATCAGGCCCCAACCTCCAGCAGCTCCAAACGGACAGAAAACCTCAGGCAGAGAATCTCTCTGGTTTATTCTCCCACAGATCTATGGACCCCCCAGTCCCCCACCAGTGCACGTCTCTGGAGATGCTCTTCTGCCCACTCCTCTCTGCAATAAATCCCCGCTACAGGTCTGCAAGCAGAAGGGGTAAGTTTCCCTTGAGACTACAGAGCAGACATCATCTCTTCAGCCTCCTGGTCAGGACAAGCCACCTAAGCAGAGAGAAGCTCTGCACAGTGCACACAGAACAAGGACACATTTGAAAGCAACCAAATCCCATGTTTCTGCCATCAACTGCCATCAGTACCCAGCCCCTGGCTGCTGACCGCTGTGCACGCACAAGGCGTATTTATGCAGCCCTTGCATATATTTATGCAAGCTGAGACACGGTTATGGCCAGTTGAGGCACCTTCACGCCCAGTCTTAGGATCTTGTTTATTTTTGGTTTTCACCAAGATCTTTCTATGATAATTTCCTCCCAGGGGAAAAACTCCCCTGTCTAACCAGTAACTGCTATTTATTTAGTTAAAAAACCACCTTCCTCGTCCACGGGCCCTGAACGTCATTACTCAGCAGACTCTGCTTTAGTGCAGATAGAGTTACTGAGCAAGTTATTTATTCTAAGTCCAGAATAGCTAGAGCTCTTGCATGCTCTGTAATTTCTCATGGCTCAGCTGTACTGGTGGTAGACCTAATGTCAACAAGGCTTTGGTCGCTGCTGGTGTTTCCACCTCACAGCCTGTGCAGACAGAGGAGACGGATTAAACGGTACCCATTTAACAACTGGCAGGTCGGGCTTTGCTGGCCCTGTCCCTCGGGCAGCTGCCTGAGGAGCTGGGACGCTGCTTGGGGACTCCAGCCGCAGGCAGCTCTGGGCAGGGCAAGGAGCGAGCACTGCGTTAAGGCGCTGCTTCTCTCCCAGCCCGCTTTGCTGAGTCGGAGCTGTACTCATCTGGGGAGCCCAACAGCTGCTGGTCTACACAAAGCTGCGTGCCCGCTCAGCGGGGACAGCCAGGCCCGCAAGTGGCACGGCAGGCACCGCGGCGGGCAGGGCCGTACGAGTGCCGAGCCCCCGCTGAGAGCCGGCTCACCTCGCCTTCCCCTCCTGCGAGGTGGGAGCTCTGTCCCATCTCGCCTCCCTCCACTCCCCGCTCCGTCCTGCAGCACGGCCCTCACCCCATCCCTCTCCCTCCATCCCCAGGCTCCGGTCCTGAGGACCGAGCCCTCCCCGGGAGTGCCTCCCTCACCCCAGCCGTCGGGGCCGCCCTCCCAGCCCACGCAGGGCTCGGGACGCAGCCCCCCACCCGGGCGCCTCGCGTTCCCACGTGGGGGCCGTGGTCCTCCCGCGGCTCTTCACGAGCAAGCAGAAAAGGACGGGCGCTGCTGGGGGACAAGCGACGCGGGACCCCAGCCTTCCAGCAGCGCGGGGAGGAAGCCGTCGCCAAACAGCCGCCAGCCGAGGGACCCACCTGCGCGTCCC
>VXAL01015089.1:413112-500199 GCA_013399475.1 Chauna torquata
GGTGCGTGTGCTTCACCCAGCTCATTTCTCTGAGCCGGTTTAGAGCAGGACCGCACGGACAGGAGAAGGGCGGTACGCCCGGGTGAGGAAGCAAACAGAGGCAGGATGGGGCGAGAACTTTGTAACTCGCTTTGACCCGATGGACAAACGGTAATGGGGAAGCACATCCCGAAACATCCAGCGCGATGAGGTCATTCCAGACACAAGAGGGTCCTTTTAGAATCAGAAGGCTCGTCCGCTGGGAACTGGGCTGAAACCTCGCATTTCACAGAGGCCAAGTAATGAATCCGTAGGAAACAGAACTTTTCTTCGGAGGGAATATCTGACATTTCAGTGGCTGGGTTTTCTGAATAACGGGGCGGGGGGGGGGGGGGGAAGCAGAAGATTTTATATTTTCAGGAAAAAAAAAAATCAGAATTCCAAAAGAAGTCCAGTCCTGACTTGGAGGTAGTCAAACATTTCACTGTGATAATGTTCAAAATTTTCAGTGCGATTATGCCGAAACGTACACAAGAGCTGAAATATTGTATGTGCTCCATCTGTGCTGCATGCTATTGAAATATTATAATGTAATACAGAAGCACACAGAACAAAATGAGAAGGCAGAGCTGAAACAACCATGTTTCACATTATTGAAATGAAATAACTATGATATTGTCAAACAAGGCAAGTCAAAATATGTCATGTTGACTTTTTTAAATAGAAATTTGCATTCAGGGAAATTTCTCCAAATCTTTTCGAAGACCTAATGAGCAAACAGTTTTCAGGCAATAGCTCCGGCTACTGCACTGGGGCAAGTAGTAAGCAGCAAGTGTCATTTTGCAAAAGTGATTCAGGCATTTGTGCCATCCTGTGTCACGAGGAGCTCCAGTGTTATTTCTGAAAGTGGTATAAATGTGCTGTTGGAAGTACTACCCTCGGACAAGACTTGAATTCATAAATTGGAGCCTGAGGCCTTCTGCAGTGACTACTTTGTTCAGAACCGCCCAGACCTCCCACCCGCCTTTTCCTGATTCAGAGTGCTGGGGGAAGCCTTTGTCCGTGCTGCTGAATATTTACACGGCACGGCAACAGCCCCCAAGTGCCCTGCGAGATCTGCCCGCATCCCGCCTTTCTTGGGGGCTGTATGCTCAGGGTGCACAGCCACAGCATTAGCGTCGGGCTGCGCAAACCAGCTTTAATAATTAACCTCGGGCTTTCGTTTGCATTTAACTCCAGGTCCCCAAGCGACAGTGATGCTCGCAGGATCCGTGCCAGAAACCTCTCCCGCGAACCCGTACGCAAGCGGTGCGTGGTGCAGCTGGCGGGCAGGACCAAGCAGGCGCCTGTGGCCCGAGGAACGCGCGTGAAGGCTCGGCAAACGCAGCAGCCGGGCTGCAAGAGGCTTCCAGCGGCGCGGCGCTGCGGCGTTCTGCGACGCGTGTGGTCCAAGCAGCGCGCGCGCGCGTGTTCGCAGCCGCGTTAGCGCCCACGCAGCGAGACCTGCGCTGCAGCAGCCCGGGCGGACGCCGGTGGCCGGGGGCTGACGCGATGCGGTGCTGTGCCGAGGGGCTGCGGAGATCAAAGAGCCCAGGGGTAGCGCTCAGTGTGCCTCCGGGAGCTTCGGGTGATGCGCTCCATCAGGCAGTGGGGAGGGAGAAGAAAAAGCAAACTGTGAGCTGTTGGCCCAGGAAAAAACAGGCTGGAGGTATTCCCGTGAGGGCAGAGGAGGCATTTTGTTTAATTTGTGGATCTCCAGATCAAATGCGTGGCACCAGCACTATTTATGCAGTCCTGGGATGGAGAAACACCTTCCTGCATTCAGCATCTCCAAATAGGACAGCCTGTGAACGATGATGCCTCTGGCGTGCCAAGGCAGATACATCAGCAGGATTTGTTATGTGCAGCGTTGAACACGCTAAAACACGTCCTGGGAGGAAGCTGTGCAGGATCCTCAGCTCTGCTTGTGTGCAGAGGAAGCGCTGGGGTGCTGGCCGGGTGGATTTGGCTGTTTTCCCAGGGAACGCTGGATCTCCATGTCCCTCTGAGGCTGGACAGAAACAGGGAGGGGGCAAGGAAAGCAGGCAGGCTTGGGGAGGGCAGCACAGCTTTCTTAGCCCGGGGAAGCAAGGCGGGCAGCTCACACAGCAGGCAGCTGCGTGCAACAGTGAAGCAGCAGTAAATAATCAACAGTCCGTAGATGATTCTGGTTTTGCTGTTAGCACCTCTCACAGCTGTAGCCCATCCATCTCCTTGGGTCCCCATGGTGCAACCCTGGTCCCTGCAGGTGCTGCTAGACGGTGCACAGTTCGTGCTGAGAGCAATCCTTGTGCTTGGACCTCCTTCTGCCACCTAGGTGGGGTGGAAGGTGAAGGCGATGACAGAGATGATGCCTTAACCTGTAACAAGACCCGGGCTGCTTTCACAGCAAGGATGCCTTTTGGATGGGAAAGGGAGCACGGAGATCTTGCACAGGGTCTGTGTCCCCTCGCTGCTCTCTTTTGAGGATGCTGCACAGTCCGACGAACAGGCGGCGTGGAAAAAAGCTGGTGAGAAAGTTGTGTTTTCTGATCTGTGAGAAGTGGTGAGGCCTAGAAAGAGGAAAAAATAGGTTCCAGATTGGCATGAGTTTTCTGTTCTTTTTTCAAGGAAATCTCAAAAACTGTTCTTTCATGTCAAGGTGTTTTGATTCAGGGCATGCAAAGTGTTGCATTTGAACCTCTGTGTTTTAAATAATTTTGCATATACCCAATTAAGCAGAAAAATTAAGTGCCATTTGAATGAAAACAATCTCTTCCAATTTTACCTGAAGTGGAATAAGACCTTCTCAATGTTTTTGCTGAAATTACATTTTCAGGGGGAAAAAAAAGACAAAAAACTAAAGTCAACCAGCTATTCCAAGGCTATCATCCGAAGGATTCCGAAAATGTCCTTGTACACCGGGGATCACTGACGGGGGCTCCAGCACCTGCAGAAGGCTTTGTTGTCTCAGCAGGATGGGCACAAACACCATCAACTGCAAAACAAAGTCACATCAAGAATGTTTTCCCTCTGTTTCTTACCCCTTTGGCAGCCTCCCACGCCCCTCTGGATTGCCACTCTTGTTTTCAAAATTCGGCGATGCTTTTTTACTGTTACCTTATAGCTGCTTTTGCCTCTGCCTACTCAGTCCATCAGCTCTGAGCCTCTTTGAGCGTCCATGAGAGTCCTCTTTTCAATCCTTTCAGTCCTTTTATGCTCTGTATCCCAGATTGTCTTGTTGTCCCCACAGCATGTCAAGATACTTGCTGACTTCAATTTTCACCCTTTAGATTGTCATTTTCTTGCACTAGAAAATATTTCCTACTGTTTCCTTTGAAAGATGCTTCAGAAAATGTGCTGAGTGGTACATCCGTAAGGTGTAAGATCAGAGGAGATGATTAAACTGTCTAGTCCAACCGCCTGTATCCATCACAGCTTCTTGCATTTCATCTGGTTAGAGCTGTATCGAGTGTGACAACTTGAGCTTCTCCTCAGCTGCAGCACACTTTCTGGAAAGTCCAGGACTAGTCTTTACTATAAAGCTGCTTTGCAGAAGTTACCCCTGAATGCTAAAGGCCTTTGGTCAATGCACAGTGGCAAAAGAAAACATTTCATTCCTGTGTCTGAACCCACATTTCACCTCACCTTCTGTCCACACAGCCCTCCTTAGGCAGGCAGGCAGTAGGAGCAAGAGCTGTCCTGTTGTCCGCGTCCTACATCAGCAGCTTGAAGCCCACAGCAAGTCTGCAGCATGGGCACCACCTCCATCTGCATATGAAAACCTGACGGGATGGGGAATCGAGTGCCTCTCCCATTCCAAAACATGTTGCAATGGTTAATCAGCCTTGTGGAAAAGCGTGTCTCATGTCTCATGAGAATTTGCTTGGCTTCCTTCTCTGGCCATTAGTGGTTGCTGTGGCCTGTTCTGCTGGCTTAACGAACATGGCATGTCTGGAAGCAAGGGGTGACATGCTCTCCTCAACGGTGAGGGAGCAGATGGGCAGAGCTGCTGTGCTGGATGAGGTGCAGTTTGAAGTTGTGGCACCTCAGAGTTCCTCCGCATGTGTTTTCCTCTCTGGACACGTTCTGGTTTTGGCACCAGGCGGGTCTCATGCTTAGCTCAAGGGGCAGCAGCACTGTGGCTTCTGTATCTAAAGGTCCTACGTTCGGTCTTCACAGGGCGCTGCTCAGGGAGCATACATACTTTGACAGGAGATCTTCTGCTAATAGATGAGGCACCACAGGGTCACCTCCTGAATTAACACATTGCCTTTCTCCCCAGTGTCCCACCTAGGGTAATTAGCACCCTTCTTGGCTCTCAGCAAACACTGGGCACCCCTGTTCTCCTCAAGGAAAGCAAGCGGTCTGTGCATAGAACACCAGAGAAGGATAAGCCTTGCGGGCTGAGAAGAAACCTCCACGTGCAGGGGACCTGCTCCGTCCCATGGTGCCCTTGCCGGGAGGAGGGCTGCCAGCCGCTGGGCAGAGCCTGCGGTGGGATGTCCCCCGAGACCTTGCGTGGCTGCACACAGCATTTGCAGCGCCGTGCCCATTCTCTACGTGCACGACAAGACCTTTGTGATTAATTTACAGGAGATGTACAGCCAGCAATGCTCACACAGCATACTACGGATTAAATTTAACATCAAAGAGCGATCATGAGGCTTCTTGGCATATATAGGCCACCACATTTAACATCTCAGACATCTCTGCAGTTAACTGCTTCAGCCCCTGGACTCCGGCCATGGGCTGAGGGTTGCCAGCAGGAACGTGGACAGTGTGTTACACACCACTGTTTAGGACGCTTTGCTTTTATAGCCTGTGCTGTATACATGTATTTATTTCCAATGCATCTGTGCTCTAGTTTGTAACTTAGGTTGATGGGGTTGGCACTGGACAAGAAGAAAAAGCACAGACACCACCTGACAGATGTTGGCATGCCTTGAAATCAATCTGTAAACAGCCCAGCGGCAGCACCAATGGGAAAGCTTTATTGCAATTAGAGACGTGTATTTATTTAGACCTGTGTTCATTATTGTCATAGGAAGCAGAGCGATGAAAGAAATTCTCAGAGCAAGGGAAAGAACAGGATTTCTTCCTTGCATTTATGAAAATAAATATGAGATCCTGCTTGGTAAAAAACTGCTTTATCATGAGGTGGATGAAGAAGAAAACTGCCAGGGTGGGTATCATCCTGTAACCTGTTCCTCTAGGAACCACAGCACTCCTGCCAAAGCTGCCCAAGCAGGAGGAAAGGAGAGGCAGGGAGACGTCTGAGCTGAGTCCTCCTGTTTTCCTCCCTTGGTATCCCAGTCCCCATGCTGACAGGCCTTCAACAGCATAATTTTCTCAATGCAAGGCATGGGAGACCCATCACTGAGGTCTTTAATAACAAGGCAAACCCATGGGGCTGGGCAAGGTAGGAGGTGCTGGATTATGCCCAGGTGATGACCTATTTGGACATCAACACGTTTAGCCCAGAGCACTCGGCAGCCGATGGCTGGATGCTGAGGACATCTCTCCCTTGGAGAGCAGTGCCTTGGTGACAATCTAGCAGGATGGAAATGTTCCGCTGCCTGCTAGCTATGCAAATATAATGCTTGGCGCCTTTACGTACATGCTTTTAATGCCATGAATGCGTTTGCCAACTGCCGTATTTTCCAGCATGTTGAGCTCTGCTCTCGGTGTATTTTGCCAATCTACTAAACATGTTTTCAGTCCCATTAGGGTAAATAGAAGGCTTCCTCCAGCTGGCCTCCTCGCATCTCTGGGCAGTCAGACAGCCGTCCTCTCACAGAAAGGGAGCCAGTTCCCAGTGCAGCCATCCCTGCGGGCCAGGGAGTGAGGAGATATGGACCTCTTACAAGTGGGATTCAAAGCTAGGGCTAGGTTTGGGGAGGAGGGAATAAAAGCTGGCGCTAGCAGGCGCTAGCAGGAAGCATCGGACAGATCCTGCAGTGTGACATGATGCAGATACGGTCCTTTTCCTGCCCACCAGCCTGACCTCAGCTGCAGGGATGTTTTCCCACACCCCAGAAGGTGAGCGGCAGGCATAAGCAGTGAGCAGATCCAAATGAGCACCTTGCCTGAGTTTTAAATGCCATACCTCTGTAAAGAGCCAGGAGAAATTAGATCCCGCATCATCTGACTGTGGGACTGTGGAAAACTGGTTTTCTGTTCAGATCCATGGGTTGTCCTCTAGGCCAGGCACAGCTCGGAGAAAGACGTGGGATGGTCAGATCTGCAGGAGCCCAGGCAGAGCAAGGCAGTGGCTTTGCACACTTTTCTGGTGTATCCCTGTGGGCAGAGGTGCCTTCAGCTCCTCTTCTCCGGTGTTTACCTTGCTGAGGTGCAAACTGACCTCTACCCGCACTTTCTAGTAAAATTGCAATTATATTTTTTTCCAAAGAATGGAAAAATATAATTTCTTTGGGACACTTGGAGGTGAGTAGGGCCAGGTAGTCAAGGAGACAAATGGCATAAAATTAAAACAAGCACTACCAGAGAGATGAGAGCCTGCTTCATGGGGAATACTGGGAACTATCCAGAGGAAATGCAATTAGCAGGCTGCAGCTCTGCCTTGGTGGAAAGGATATGTGGGAAAGATTGAGGAGTCCATCCTGTCAGCCCAAACTTGCTTATCACAAGTGTGAGCTCCAGCGTTGTGTTTGGAAGTGGATCTAAAAAGGCTGTGCACTCTCAAAGTATATTGAAGGTAAGTAGAGGCCAATTAACACTTAGCAGCTTTCCTAGGTTCACATCTAACAAATCTCACTTTATTTGGAAAAATCCTTGTGGAGAAATAAGAAAAAAACCACAATGTTCACACTCTTTACTGCTGAAGCCCAAAGTGATTTGCCCTGCAGACTTCAGCACAGGTTAATGGAAGCCCATTAGCTTGATGCCCAGGGGCCTAAGCCCTTTTCCAGGTTCACCCATATCTTTCTAATGCTTATATTGTCTAAGGTGATTTTCTGTGTGTTTCTTTACCCACTCTAACTTGTGCGTTAGTGCAGAGCTCTTTGTGATGATACAAATCTATTTCCTCAAACGTGCTTTGTTACGGTGAAGCTGCCATTGCAATTCAGCTTTGCGCTTCCTCATTCAGCATGAGCAGCTCTGGCAAACAACCAAACATTATCACTTACCAAAACACCATGCCTGTGCCGTTCGTACGAACCCACAGGGATTTCCGTTGCCCTTTTTGGGTAGCGGCGTAAGTTCAGTCCCTCACCATACCCACCCACATCAGCCTGTGGTCGGCAGGGACTCCGCAGCAGAGCTGCGTGCTGGGCTGGGGCGACGTGCCCTCTCCCATCATCAATGCTGTGCGGCCAGACAGCCGCAGCAGAAGAAAGTCCCCGCAGGCTGAGTCCTACAACCCAACCCCATCCAAGCGCATCAGAAATGCTGCTCAAATGTCCGCTCCTTTCTGTGAGCAAGAGCTGCATCAGCTCCGAATTACCAAATTTGAGATTTTCAGATATCTAGGTCTCTGCTACACTGGGTGATTTTGCCTTTGGGGGATAAATGGATGGCGCATGGGCTGCGGTGGTGGGAGGAAGGGGATGGAGAGAGGTGGGAACAGCCTGGAGGTGGCCTCCAGTTGGCCCCGCAGCCACGCTCCTCCCTCACTGGGTGCCAGTGTGGTAGCGTGAAAAACGCCCCAACACAAGCCCTTGCCTCGAGGTCCCAGCCAGTTCTGAGCAGAAGAGGGTTAGCGACAACTGTACGAACCATTAATCCATCCACAAATTATCGCCGGATGGAGGCAGAGCCCAGCAGCAGCGCCAGCACTGGGGGTGCTGGTATGGGCAGCTCCTGCAGGACATCCCTGCTCTCACCAGAGGACTGTCTGAGAAAGAGTCCAAGCACACGCAGCGGGTACGCCAGGACACATGTGGCTCCCAGAACGCTGCATTCGGTTTTGCAATTTTGTGTTCTCCTCCTCTGTTAAGGGGTTTTAATGCTACCTGCAAATGTGCCGTTAGGTGAAAGCGTGCCAGTGAAACGACCCCTCTGATTGTAAAGGATCTTCGTTTGAGTGGCCAGAAAAGCCTGTAGGCACTCAGGAGAGCATTTGCCTGGGTTATAACAACCAGCAGTCATCATGGTATTTTAAGCTGTCTAAGGCAATGTATACATTAAGGTAAAAGATGTGTGCTTTGGAATGGCTCGGCGAGCGTTTGTTAAGCCCCGCGTAGCAGCGCGGCGTGCCCGGCACCAACGGAGGCACCGTGCTGGGCAGACCGCTAGCTGCGCGGGGCTGCCCTCGGCTCCCGGTGCCAGCAGCCGCCAGCTTCCCCGCAGGTGACGCCAGGGCAGGGCCGCGGTCCGGGCAGGGGCAGGAAGGAGGGGACAGGGGCACGGCAGGGTGGCCAGCAGCGGGGTTTGCTCTGGCGCTCCTGAAACTGCCTCCTGAAGAGACCGGCACTCGTGGCAAAGCCCAGCAAATGGGCATAGCTGGGCTTGGGCAGGCCCCGGGATGCTTGCTGTGGGGGAAAAGAAGAAAAAGACCGTTTTTACCCAAAAAAGCAGAGAGGAGTGGGAGTCAGGAGAAAAATAAAGACCAGCCTGAATTCCAGGGGGTCCTTGACTTTTAGAAATAACGTAGGTTGCATCTGTTTTTTTCCTGTTATACAAGAGAGAAACCAATTTAATTCCACTTGTAGTGAAGCATAAGATTAGATGGGACTAAATGTGTGTGGGGGCTGTTTATTAGCAAATGGAAGAGGGCAGCGAAGGAAAACAAACAAGCTTGTTTCAGGGAGACTGTATCACCGGTCACAGGGTCCCCAAGGGACAGCACGCACATTTCTAATTGGACTTGGGCAGCAACAAGCAGCTGGGGAAGAGCCTTGCTCCAGAGTTGGAGAATTGCAAAATTCTGCTCCATTGAAAAAACTCGCCATTTCGCCTAGTGATGGCAACATCCAAGCAGTTTGCGAGCGTTAGTTGTTTTGAGAGTTGGTTACCCAATGGTCAGTGGGACTTGTGCACCCAAAGCACTGGAGAGGCAACTCTGTGGCTGCTTGTGTGGACACAAATAGCAGCTGCTGCGGTTTTCATCGACCCTTCTTCCTTGTGCTGGCACTGCAGGGGGTGGCGGGGCCAGGAGAGCTCAGGCAGCTGAGCTGCTCAAAATGCCACCCCTGTACAGCAAAAAGAGGATGGGGCCATCAGCCTCAACTGATTTTGCTCAGTTTAGGCTGCTGGGGAAGTGCACCCTTGGAGAGTTTTCTGGCATTTAGCAGCAGGTTAAAGTGCTCTGACTGGAGGAATGACTGTCCGCAGCCATCTCCACCTCTGCTCTTCTGGAGACCAACCCTCTAGTGACGTGGATGTCTGGGTGGCTCATGAGCCACCTCCGAGCAGCAGCACTTTGCTCCAGATTATTGCCAAGAAGAGAAATCAATGTTCATTGGCCACTGTACACAACTGTATTTATATGGACTGTTTGAAATAAATAAATTACTTTCATAATTGCCTGTGTAATTTCTGACCATGTCTGACCCACCCTTGGAAGCCCCCCACGATGGAGAGTTGCCAGTCCTCCAGGAGTTTGTGGCAGTACTGAGCGGTCCCTGTGGCTGGAAAGGCTTTTGCAATGTCTGATCTGAGCCTCTCTTTCTGCTACTGAAACCTGTTATGCCTTGTACTATCCACAGTAAACAAAGAATGGTTTATTGCTCTTCCTGCTGTTTAAAGTCTCCAGGCTCTTTCCACCCTCTCTCTTCTGGAGTAAATAAACCCAATTCTTTCCTCATGGCTTGTGTTTTCCATACCTTTTAGGACTCTTCTGGACTCTGCCTCTTTGGTCCTCAGCTTTCCGGAAGAGCAGTGCCCAAAGCTGGAACCAGCACCGAACGGAAGGTTTTTCTTGGCCAAAGTAAACTAACTTAATTTGTTTTATAAATTATATTCATACATCCCAATATTTTATTTTTTTCCATAAAAAATGTAACTATGTTCTAAAGTCTGCATGTGTGATCCTTTATAAGCCCTTCTTCTTCCAGTAAACCCACTACCCATCCAGCCATTTCCATCCTGTATTTAAGAATTTGGTTATTCCTTCCTAAGTATACTTATCTTTATTGAAGTGCCTTCTGTTATTTTAAGACTATTTCTTTATCTTATCAAAACCATTTTGAATTCTAATCTTATCAAATGTGCCTGCAGTCCCTCCCAGATTAATGCCACCTTCAAATTTAATAAGTGTATTCTCATTCCATCACCTAAGTCATTAATGAAAACATTGAATAACATCTGCTGCAGGAATGATCGCTGCAAAATCTCAACTCATTAATCGTTCCAACCTGACAATTAACAGAGATTTAAGCTATCCTTATATCCACTCTATAGAAGCTCTTTTTGGGCCATGCTTCCCTACTTGTTTGTAAGTATGTCATATAAGACTGGTCATAAACCTTGTTGAAGACACATGACATTGACTGCTCCTGCCTCATCCACAAAGCCTATTATCCTGTCAAAGAGGAAATAGGGTTCAGTTGATGTGATTTATTCTTGACGTATTCCTATTAACTTCAAAGTTTCTCAGCTTTATCTTCTAGGTGCTTGCAAAAAATTTGTTCGATTATTTGTTTCTTGATTTTCTCCAGAAATTGAAGTTTAGCTCATGGCTCCATAATTCTCTGACTGCCACCACTTTATTCAAATGAAAGGCTCTCTCTGCCTGGGGGCAGGTTTGCAAAAGCTGTCGTCTGTGGCGGCCATTATCTTTGGAGAGTAGCTCTAAGTCAATATTTCCTTTGGGCTTTTCAAAAATCTCTTCTCCATCTGCACAAAAGACTAAGAAAATGAGAGAAGATGCTGTTCCTGCGCTGTCTGTCTTTAATGTTACCCATCTTTGTGGTATGCAAGGCAGGAGGACTTTTCCCCTCTGCCCTGAGCACCAGGTGATGCCTGTTGCTGCCAGAGGAACAGAGAGGCTCTGAACCCGCTCTCACCGCACTGGGCTACAAATGTGTGCGCTGTGCCTCAGCAGGCTAGCCAGCTGCGCTTGGGCTCAGCAAAAACCCATGGGGCTGGTTGTACAGCAACCTGCTTATCGGTCAGCTTCTGCTGAAGAGAGCTCTGTGGCTGAGAATTAGCAATAGGAGATGCCATCCGCGTCTTTCAGGGGGACAATGAGAGAAGAATCAAAGGCGCCATGGTACCGCCAAGTATTATGATGCTAATTTTTCATATAAAGGGTCAGAGGGCTTTAGGCAGTTGTGAAAGGGGCTCTCTCTGTTTTCCCTCACCCCACTCCCTGCTACGTTTTAATCAGCAGAGCTCAGCCCGTGTGGGTGCTGGGAGCACTGGGGAGCCACTGTCCCTGCACAGCCCCTCTCGGCCTTCCCTGCCAGTTCCAACAGGGGACTTCCCAAACCGCAGCAGTCCCCGGCCACAGGCACTCTTCGGCCGCTCGGGTGGCATCTTCCTCCTCCTGGTCCCTTGGCTGGGGGCAGCAGCACCTGGCCCAGCTCCTCCCGGGGACACGGAGGCCACCACCTTCTGGAGCAGGCTGTCACCCACCTTCTGAGTGCCACCAGGAGCAGCCCTGCAATAGAGGTTCATGAAGCCTTTGGAAACAGCCTGACATGAGCAAGCTGGCAAGGCGGTGGGACGAAGAGTAACAAATCCACCCATACAGCGTGATGTATGTCAGGTCTCTAAAATAAATGTGGTATGGGAACAGAGGAGCAGCGGGGAACGCAGGCATACAAGCCCATTGGAGAGGTTTAAATATCTTCCAAGGAATCAGCCTCCTGCGCGTGTGCATCCATCCGAGACCCTTTCATGCTAGATGTGCCTTGAGGAAAACGGGCTTGTGAGAGGGGCTTCAGGCGGTCACTGGCGTCTGTGAACAATGGCCCAGGCGCTGTGGTTAAAATGAAAGCCTTTATCAATCAGCACCATTAAGACGCATGCAGCTGGGCTGCTCGGAGTCTCTGCTTTTTTGTCTCTGAAAAGTCCCTGGCATATGGGGAGGCCAGACTCTTTTTTTAACCCTTCCCCAGCCTTACCCTGGGGCCCAGAGCTGATGTTCGTGCTGCAAGGGGTCACCCTCTGAGCACACTTACCATTACTGCTGGTGAGAAATGGATTCTCTGCACTTAACTGAAGCCCTCTTAAGCTGATCTGAATAAGATCCAATAAATGATCCTAAATTAATTCAGGCAACAGCCTCAGTACGAAAAGCCCAGCTAATGAGGGTGAGCGTCATGTCCAGAGGGTGGGTGGAGGACGGGCTGTGCTCCACACAATGCTCCTCACTGTCATATCCTGCGCAGAAGGGATTTTTATTTATTTTTCTCCTTTTTCATTAGGGGGTGACACAAAGGAGGAGAAAATAACTCCTTTTCTACCCCCAAACTGGGAATGAATGTTGCAGCTGTGCAAGCAGCGCCCACCCCGATTTGTCTCAGAAAGGCCCCAGCTACGCGAGGGGAGGCTCCCAGCCGCTGGCAAATTATATTACAGGGGAAGAAAGACTCAAGCGTCTCTTGTGTGATGCCAATTCATCCATCGAGCAGCATTAACCCTCCTGTCTGCTGCTTTGTTCGCTTGCTGGGAGATAGCCCCAGCCGGCCTCCCCAAATGAGGTCTCAGCAGCCTCATCCTGGCGCTGCCTCCCTGCGGGTCAGAGGGTCACCTGCGACCTCCCGACAACCCCGGCATCTGCTGTGCAACCTCGTTGGGGGAGCAATGTTAATGCCAGCTCCTGCATGTCCTACATTTGCAATTACCCTCCCAAGGGGACAACAGGGACCAGCTGAAAGGGGAAGAAGGCGCGTTATGGGCAGTGGGGAGGGCAAGGGCTGCTTTCCACTGTTGACCATGCTGGCTTCCCCCAGCATCTGGCTCTAACATCTTCATTTTGATTTTCTCTTGCTAGCTGAGCTATGGAGATTATTTGTCTCCTGACACTTTCCTCTCTGTCTTTGCTGTACAATGGGATATGAGATGCAACGCTTCATCAGGTGACTAAGGGGGCACTGGTATTTCTGTGGAGGAAAACGTAAGCAAGGTGACTTGTAGAAAGCAGCTCCAAGCTGAGGATACAGAGAGATGTGGGATGCCCTTGTTATCCTGGGCTGGAGAAGAGCCTCCCACCATCCCACATCCCAAAGAAATAAGAACTGGACAAGAAGGGTTAAAACCGAACTGAAAATAGAAACTACAGAAGTGCTTACAAATGAAAATAAATGAGGATATTCTGTAGTTTAAAGAAATGAAAACGAATGTTGAGAAGTAAAATGTAGAGAGGCATGCATTATAGAGATAAACAGAATGAGTCAGGCTTAAAAATAGGTAAATATTGAGAGCACATAGTGTTTAACATGTACAAATGATAAGAGCGGGAAGGGATCCAGACCTAAGCAGCGATGAAATCAGAGAATTTTAGGGAACAGCAACCTTCCCTCAACCTTTCCCATTAAGCAGCTTTAGTGAGGGGGGTACAGGTGGGAGACCAAATGTCTGGGAAACACATTAGATGATGGATCACATACATTTGGAATCGGACTTAATTGTTACTTGAATTAATAATATGCATCCAACTTTTAGGTCAGCTTCTAATGTTTTCGTTTCCCAATTTACTCTCCTTGGAGAACAGTTGCACAAGCTGGTTTAAGGGTGAAGTCAGATGCTGGCAAGTCTGAAGTCAGATGCCATGGTCTGCCAGCAGCTGGGATGCTGCATCCCTCCTGCCTCTCCACTACTACACGTCGCTTCTGTTTGGTGCCCAAAAGGCTCCGCTGCTCTGTGAGCTGTTCGGAGCTCTGCAGATTTGTCTGTGCAGAGGCTGCCACTGGAACAGCAAATCATATGAATTACAGGTTGAAGATGGCAAACTTGTCCTCTGTGAGAGTTAACATATCATCTTGGATTTGGGGGATGCAATTACAGAGCTGCGTACAGCGAGGAGGGTTGGTGTTCGTACTGAAAATAGGAAAAAACATAATAACAGGACTGAATTCAAGCAAATTGCTCTGGTTTTTGATTTATGAAAGTGAGAACAGCATTCCTAATCTGTAATTCACTTCAGGGATCCTGAGGCTTTTATCGTATTCTGTAGTGTGTGTGAGGGATTGAAGAGGTTTTCCAGTATATTAAAGATTATTCTCCTCATTTAAATAGAATTGAAAGAGAAATAAACTCCTCTCACGAGAAATGAGTGGGACATGCTGAGATGGTCTCTGCTGTGATTTATGTGCACCAATCCTGTCTGGGGGGGAGCATGAACAGCACTTGGCAGGTAGGATCTGTGGCACATCTGCCTCTCTCCTCGTTATTGATCCCATGGTCAGAGAGATGCTGTCATTAACCTCTTCAGCCCCGCAGCCTCCAGCTCAGGGACTGCCTTCAAGGAAGAGATTCATTGTGCAGGACCAACCCTCTAGGTGCCTCAGGTTTGTGTGTGCCAGCTCCTTCCCAAGCCTATGGTATGCAGCACCTTACAGCCATTGCCCAGCATGCTACTAAATCTGGCCCATGTGCCAAAAATAGTGCTAACATCACAAACAGGTGCATTGCAGACTTTAGAACTGCTACCAGAAGCACATCTAGAGCGCTAGTGCCTCTTATTTCTACCCATCTAACCCCTTAAACCAGTTCTTTCTCCAGAAAACAAGTGTGAGGAGAGTCAGAGGCAAAGCTCCTATTAGATTTTCTCTCCCTGATCCCTCCACTGATGCAGAACACATTTCATTTTAAGAGCTATGGATTATTCTGATCTTGAAGGGAGGTTCTTGGAGAAGGACTTCGTAACCTGTGGTGGGGAAGGTCAGACCATTTTAGGCTCCGTGAGAATCACCACAGGGGGACCTTGTAGTTCTCTGGCAGGAAAAGATGAGGTGAATCATCCGACAAGAATAATATGGGTGTTTCCTTAGAGGGACAGAAGAATCCCCATTTTGAACTCATTTAGTCACAGGCTATCAAATATTTTCACATGAGTCCAGGGCATGGTGCCAGGCCGTGTCACCGTTTGCTAAGGGGATCCCTAAGCAACGATCTGAGCTGCCTAGTCCTGCTCGAGGTACTAAATCCCCAGGGGTACTGAATGCCTTGATATCTACAACCCTTCAAGGCCAGTTGGTACATCTAAACTATCTGTTGAAAAAATGACATGCCTGCAGATCTCATGATTCCTCTCTCTGTTCCCTCCCCAAGACACTTTTGATGGCACAAAGGCATCATTGTGGATGCATGTCATGTCATTGCTCTTTTTTAATGCTAAAGGAATTTACATAGTGAAGTAGGATTTGTATGCAGAGGTATTCATCTGCTCCTTCTGCTTATTCCAGCCGCCTGTAGTTACAACCCTGTGTTTGTAGTATCACAGCTAGTAGCCACAGGAATGGCTGTTTTGTCACAAAACAGAGAAGTACAATGCCGAGGTGGAGACTAAGCAGTAGGAGGAGCTGAGTGCTATAGAAATGCGTGTCCAGTTTTGTGATAAATGCTGCTGGATGTAAAAGCAATACACCCTGAGCTGTACTGGTGTGGAATGTTTTCCACAAACTGCCATTCTGCTCTGACTTGTGCTTTTGGGGTCATCCAGAAAACTCTGCTGGAGCCCACAAACCAAAAGACCCAAAAGAGAAAAAAGACTTAGGGAAGACTCTGTGTCACCTCATCATGACGTGTGGTTCCCCTCTTCCAGGACTCCAGGTCATTGTGGCTATGTTTTCACACAGTGTGGGAAAGTAGCTGCATGTCCCCAGGCCTTGGGAGAATATGGGGCTGGAAGAAAAAAAAACAAGAATAAGAATGCGTTTGCATGGGCTGGTCGGGATTCAAAAGCTGAGGTCAATGTCTGTCTTGAATTCAGCTCTGTCTCCACGAGGACATTGCTAGTGAGTTGTCCTACACAGCTTCTGCATTGGCTGTGACGGAGGAGAGCGTTTAGAGGAAAGCAGCTGCATTAATGTTTTCACAGAGCTGTGATGGAGGCCACGTGGCCCAGCCACGCTGCAGCTCTTCTGCAGCTGGTGCTAGGCCTGCACGGACCATCGCAGACTGGGCACGCAGCTCCACAGCCCACGGCACCGCTACTGCACGGCCTGCGGGGTTACGGCCCTGCTCTGCCTGAGGGAGCGACCACACAGACCTCCTGCGGCTGCCACCACGCTGTTAGCCTGCCAGCGCCGGTCTGAAGGCAGTGCTTCTGTTGCGAGGAGGAGTACGGAAAGCAGAGTGAGATATATGGCTAAGGTGGGGGATACAGACCCAGTAGATTTGGATTCCCGTATCATCTTAGCCCAAAATGTCTTCAGTGATGCAGCAGAATGACATCCTCCCAGCACGAAGGCTACGCCACTCCCTCGGCAGGTGGCTCATGGAGGCAGAGGAGGGTCCTTTGCCCTCACCACCATCATCCCCCGAGTCAATTGTCTCCTTCGCTGCCTATGTCAGTCTGACAACTCAGCTCCCTTCGCCACCATAATATTGCATTTTTGCTGTGCCTTTATATTTGTGTTTGTTTTCCTGGAGCATCTACCTTCGGTGCCTGTTTCTGTTGGCTTCAGAAATCCACCCTGTTGGCTGCCTGATCCTGCTTTGGTCCAGGCACAGACTCCAGGAAGACACTCTGTACAGCTGCTGTCCGCATGGATTCCTCTGCCACCCCCCGGAGATACAGCCACACGTGGCCGTGAGTACAGCAACCAGCCCCAGCAGGGGCATCACGCCTGGCTCTCACTTTTCTCCTGGAAGCCACCACTCCCAGTCACCTCATCCACCAACACCTGCCCCAGAACTTGTAACGAAACAGCCAGCCTCAGAGCCAGAGATGAAGATGATTCAGGCTTCTGCAGACATATACGGTCTGAAATCAGGGTGATCTTATATCTTATGTGAAGCTATGAGCAATAGAGTCTGGGGAGGGAGAGGAGCACCTGCCATGAGATTCACTCCTACAGCTGGGAGAAGCCAGCAAGCCTTTTCAGATCTAAGACATGTCCATGTGTATCTATTTCTATTCTTGATGAAGATATCAGAGGATGCCAATTATTTTTAGTGTTTTGGGCTTTTTTCTGGGGGCAGGTAAAAACTGGGAAGTTATGACAAGCTGCCCTTTCAGGTCCTGAAGAACATTATATCTGGGTACCACCACATAAACACCACTGAGTCAAACCAGAGATTGTATATCGTCTCTAACAAGTCTGTCTCATTTTCTTATTTTGTGACATGAGCTACACTGATGCACAAGTGGGAAGCAAATATGGTGAATACATAAACAAAATAGACTATATGAGTCAGATCCAGCATTCAAGTCACTGGAAACATGCCACATACTCTCAGGATTATGACTGTGGGGATCAGCAGGTTTTGGAGGGCCCTGTGCTGGGGATATGGCTAGTAGAGAAGAAGACCTGTGGTCCTGCATGTTGGTCAAAAGAGCAGAAGTCTCAGGCCAGTATGATCACTAGAAGAATGCTCGGCCCTGTGTATGGAAAGAAGAACAAGAAATACATCACCTTTTCAAAATTTAGTAATGACTTTTTCTCCCTCCTCCCACAAAATGCCCTTTGTGGGACATGCAGTCATGAGCTTCACTAATTGGCTTCGTCTGAAGGATAAAGATTTCCTTTTTGGATTCAGTTGGCAAATACACTCTTGCATCTGCCTCTCTAATTCGGACAAGCAACCCTTCCCTTGTCTCCAGTTATTGGAGCTGTAAGTTCTCCTTCTTAGCCTTGAGGTTTTTAACAGCTTTTAGAGACTCTTTCTTCGTAAAGAGAAGTAACATTACAGGGCATTTTAATTAAGGGGAGATAATAACCCAGCAAGAACTGAGGCTGGATTCCAGGCTGGTCTTCAGCCCAGCTAATGACCACCACCCTTTTTCATGCTTGCAGGAAGGAAGTTGCAGTGTCTGGAAACCGGCAGACCAGGGGCCCTGAGCTCATAGTGGTGAGAGCATCTTTGGCAAGTTAATTCCATTTTCTTGGCTTCCTACTGAAAATTGCACTCAAAACTTTTGAATAATGTCACTAGCTGACCAGTTGTCCCTGACACTTCCTTTTCCCTTTTTTTTTTGTTAACAATCTTTGATTTTCTTTTCAGGGAAAAGTCCTCTCTTGGCAGCTGTTACTTTTGCAAGAACTACCGAGTAACAATTTTTTAGC
This sequence comes from Chauna torquata, assembly GCA_013399475.1. NCBI lineage: Eukaryota > Metazoa > Chordata > Aves > Anseriformes > Anhimidae > Chauna > Chauna torquata. The sequence continues at coordinate 431,253 of VXAL01015089.1, forward strand.
AAAAGAACTGATCAGGACTGGTTAACTGGTGTTATTTCTTTAGGCCTGCATACAGAACGTTTGCCATGTCTTCACCCTTTCGAATGAATACATCCAGAAAATGCATAGGATTTGCTTTAGCAACTGCACATGAACTCAAATTTAATTTAGATAAAGCTGATTTCATCCTTTTTTCCCTGGCTCAGTCATTACTGTCAGTCGTGATCACACACCTGTAATTCATGCAGGGCATTATTTCAGGCATCTTTTCAATAAATGCAATCATCTTCTGTTAATGTGTTTGCTCCTTATGATTTAAAGCCAAAGTTTGCCATCAGACATAGACCACCAAGAAAAGTGTCTCAAAAGCCTGCAGGTTGTGCAGGAAAACAGCATATCTAAAGGGCTGCAAGCAAGTAACAAGCACATCCAAACCTCAACGCTGCTATCAAAAATGACCCATGCAATACAGGAACATTTTGCCCCCTTTTTGGCTTGAGGAATGTAATAAAAGGTAAAAAGGCATTTGAACTATGGACTCCAGCCCATCCCTAAGCCAGGAGGTACCTCTGGCTTCCTGGGTCCAGGACACCTACTCTCATCCAGAGCCAGGAGGGGAGAAAGCAAAACTGAACATTGCCTCTCATTTTGTTGCCTCCGTGATTCTCACAAAGTCAATTTCAGGAGCACATAGGATCCCTTGCCCATCACTGCCACCCTTGAGACATTATTGGACTTTATTGCAGAAGACTCTAAGAAGACATTGAGCCCATCAGCTGCTTCCCCTGGCTACGTGTACAGTCCTTTCATACTGTTCTTTTATTACTTTATGGCTGTTCCTATCTCTCCAGGGAACAGTGCTTCTTTGATATGAAATTGATATCGGCAGTGACAGTTATGATTTCCATGCTCGCTTCTTTTGATAATTTGTATTACTTCACTGTTTATTCACCTGTCATGGCTTACTGATATAGTATTCACCTCCATTTTGGGTCAAGTCTGCCTGTCTTCAGTTTTTCTCCATGATCATCACGATCTGTCTCAAGCCAGGTTTGAAATGTATAATGGAAGTTGAAATGGGATTTTTGAATACTTCTTTGAAATCACTATTGTCGTAATATTACATGGAATAAATCAGAAGAAAAAAAAAATCATCCAAACCCAGAGCTAATACAATTCCTCAGGCAGGTAGAATATGAAAGCTAAGCAATTAGAATAACTAACACAGATGTCCCAGGCAAAAGTCAGGTTTACTTTGTCTGGCTTAGCCCTACAGTGCAAAGAGTTAAAACCAGATGTTCTTCCTGTTAAGTCCGTGTTGTGGTTGGAGGGACCAGCAGGTCCTCTGTATGCCCAGTGTGTCACAACAGGAGCATGGAGACCCTATCAGAGCTGCTCAAGGAGGAAGGCAATGAACTACAGGGTGGGACCATGGCAGACAAGGGTGCTCCATTTCTGTTTTCGTGTCTCTTCACAAAAATGTGCCAAAAAATATACAAAAAAAAAAAAAAATGCTAAGAAGGACAAAGAAAAAAATGCCTAGGCAACAAGGAATGAAGAGAGACATGAGAAGGAGAAGAAGACAGGCCTGTGAAATGTGAATCGTGCGTCTTAGAGTGATTGCAAGGGGTGAGGAGAAAGACTTGATGGGAGATTGTAAACACTTCACAACAGAAGCTGTGAGGGAAGGGGAATTAATCACACCCATGTAAGACAATAAAACAAAAAGAAAGAACTGGTGCTAGGAAGGAAAATTAAAAGCAGCCTTTACTGTAAGAGTAGCTGAGCACTGGAGGCCAGCATCAGGATGCCAACATTACAGCCTCTCCGCCGCATCCTCGCGTCCTGCCCCTCTGCTAGCGGAGGGGTGCCGCAGGACTGCTGCAAGCTCTGGGTACAGGCACGGTCGGGGGTAAGACAGGGCCCGCTTCTGCCCCTCCTCTGGCAAGACAGCAAACTACTGGGCGGCTTTTCAAGAAAACGTATAGGAAAGACAACCAAGGCTTCTACAGGGGAGCAAGAAACAATCTTCTGAGGGGACATCAGTTTTGCAGCTCTCTGCCACCAGACGTGGGCTCCTCAGGAGCAGGACAGCGTGACGGAGTCCGTCTGACCCGCCTGGCAGAAATGGGAGGCGCGGTGTAGCCCCAGCGATGCTGCAGGCAGCTCTGCTCGCTTTAGTGGCTCTGGCAGCTTGCGTGGCTCTGGTGCAGCCTCGGAGCCGGCGGCGGCACAGCGACAACCTCCCTGTAATTGCATTCTGCACCAGAGGGAAGGCTGCTTCCCTCACAATAAACCTGTGTGCAGTTGAGGGCAAACAGAATAAAGGAGATTATCTGCCTCCAATTTAGGGAACGCAGAGTTAACAGACTTCTCATGTAGACTCAGCAGGTGAGTTTATCCGCTTCCATTTACTACTACACCATTTACGCAGCGCAGTGGCGCTCCCCAGGACATGCCCTGGCACCCTGCCCAGAGAAGACCAACCCGACCATCATTTCTCTGCACCACCACATGGGGATTTTGCCTTGGTCAGACAAGGCTTCTCAGCCATAGACAAATCCAGTGGTAGCCCAAACAATTTTTCTTTTCTCTCTCTCTTTGTCAAATCAATATGCCACAACATCTAGGATGCAAATAAACCCAGTGCCACCTTCCTCTAATTAACATTTCATGGAAGATCCCAGAGCATTTGCAGGCTGTAAAACAAATACCCAAAGCTGATTTCCTCCAACACTGTGGAGACAGGATTCTTTCCACAACATCAGCCTGAGCCCCGTTACAAATGCCCTCATAATAAGACAGATTTGCTGCAATATCTATATCCCCCTTGCGAGCTCTCAAGTGTAACCAGTAAACACTGCCATAAACTCTCCATCACATGAAAGCAAGAAAACAAGAAGGTAAATACCCTGTGACTGGGCTGGGATCACCTCCCAGGCATACCCACTCGCCCCTTGTGTTGCCCGTCCCTGGAGGAGCCACGCGCCGTCCCCGTGGTGTGCTTGGCCCAGGAGGATGCTCCAAGAGTAGAGCAAGTAGCCAGTTCCCAGACACAACAGGCTCAGCGCGCAGCCTCCCTCGCTCCATCCCATGCATGAGTCAAGAGGCAGCGCAAGGCTGCGCAAGCATCCTGCTGAGCCCCAGGGCTCTGGCTGAGGATGGCAGCAGAACGAGCATTGCTGCTCTTGCCAGAGCTGCCTTTCCCCAGACTCAGACTCAACAAAACCAGAGGGCTGAGCAGCAGTTAACACTTGTCATGATGCAAACCCCCTGAGCCTTGCTCCCTCCCTCTGAGGCGAGCTACCGGCTGAGCCACGGCACAGGGGATGCCCTGCCTGTAAGCCGTGGCACAGCTGGTACTGCCCTGTTTGTGCCAGCACCAAACAACGCTAACATGCTCCAATAATGCCTTGGCATCTTCTGCAAATGAGTGAGTGTCCATACACGAGGTAAGGCACCCTCATTCCCCACAGCATGGTTTTATTAGCGTTTGTTGCACACATACAAAAGGTACAGTTGAATTAATCTGAGAAAAATGGATGATGCTGTGATGTGTTTAGGACTGGAATTAGCCCCTGATATTTTTACTTACTTTTAGGCAACAAATGTTTTAGTGTTTAAGCATGAGTATTAAGGCTTTGGGTTTAATGTTGTTTGGAGGGGAGAAAATATCACTCTGTTCTCTGGTGAGCACCAAAATCACGAATTGCTTCTTTAAATGGTTCACCTCTCTCTACACCTTTGACATTCAAAAAATGCATACAGAATTCTGCACGTCAGACCTTACCCATGTTTTTACCCACCAAACTGGGTACCTTTGCCCTTGCAGGATGCGGAAGCTTTTCCATTCAGCCGATGGTGTACGGCCGCTCGCAGGAGAGCTGAAGCAGATCTGTGTGCAGGGTACAGCCCCTGCTTTTCCATGTGCCCATGAATGGCAGTGAAGGGCCGCTCCTGGTAGTTACAGACAACTGGGAAACTTCAGAGCAAAGGTTTATATCATGTAATTAGTCCCAAGTGGTCTTACTCGGCAGTTTTGAGATGTTGCTGCCTCAGATATGCATCCTATTACCACACAAGCATGCAGGTATGAGAAAGACATTTCTCATGCACTTCCTTGCTTTTCCTTCGTAATTTCTAAGTGGTAAGTGGTGAAAGTGTGCTCAAGCTGTATTTAATGAGATTGATCTTTGACTCATCTGGCTTTGCCTGAAGGTCCCTTCCCACCCTCAGCTCTAGGTGAGAGAGGTAATGAAGCATTTAACGAACCGCTGCTAAAAGCTGTATTGATTTCTACTAGACAGTCCTGTTCATACTCCTGATTGTATGTGTTTTTTCTCCTTTGAATTAAAGTCTGGCCTGAAGCCACATGACAATAAGCAATGGAAAATGTTCCAAGAATAGATAGCTTACTGTTTCCCCTTTGTCAAACATTGCCACATGGGGAACAGAAAAGTTGAAAGTAACAGCAAATTATGCAAAATGCTTGAACAAGAATTACAAGATGTGCCCAGATAATGATATATTTTTTGTTTGCAGGCTTATTCAACTATGGAGCACTAAAATGAGCCTTTGGTGGTACTTTCTGTCTTAGGATGGGGTTTTCTCAGCATGTTAATGAGCCCAGCCCCACGGTGCTCTACCGTGGGGGCCACCATCATCCTCACCCTGATCGAATCACTGCAGCCCTGGCTGAAGCCGCCGAGCATAGCAAAAGAGGCTGGGGACTATTTTGGTTGGACCAAAGACAATGTGCAATATGTTCTCTTGTTATTATTATTACTCTCAATCATGTATTAGAGGTCTGACAGACAGACCTGATGTTATCTAGTTTGAACTGCTTGAACAAAGCACAGATTTCTTTCCTATCCCAGTATGAATGAATTTTAATCCCTGAGAGATTTCAGAGTTGGCTCTACTGATATGACAAATAGGAACATTCTTGGGACAGGTGCCGTTACAATTAGATAAATCTCCAGAGGGATAAGGGAAGTTTATCCACTTCTATGGATAGGGGATGAGACAAGGAGACTTTCATATATGGCAAATTGGGAAAGTGAGTCTACAGTTCCTAATCCCATGCAGTTGCTATAATATAGATTCATCCTAGATTCATCCTGTTCCTTCTCCATAAATGTATGGCATAAAAGCAAATTAACGCAAAAATAAATGCACGCGTGTGTGCATGCATACACATATGTGTGTACGCACAGCTGTAGAAGTTTCAGTTCTGTGCACCTCCAGATCAGCCCCTTGATGCCTAAACTGTATGCTCTCCCTGGCCTTCAAGAGCATCCTGAAAGGCCTGTGGTAAATCATGAAGAGCCACACAAGTGCTTGGGGTTCATGTCTCTAATGCTGCAGCTTTCATCTCTCAATGAAGCAGTTGGCAACTGCTCTTCCTCTGCTGCTCTACAAAGCACCAGGTGTCGACGCGCTCAAGTTGAGTGCACGACCATGCAAAATAAGAGACCTCTCCCACCAGCTGGCACGAGCACCTATCCCTGGGATGGCAGACAGGTTGCAGGGTTTCCTGGGACAGGAGGCGTGCAGTGACTTTGGGCTGGCCGGGAGGGAGCCGTGGTACCCCTTGCCATCTCGCACAGCGCTTTTTGATGGCTAGCCTGAGCAGAGACCACACTTCTGATCCCTCAAAGGACAGAGAATGCTGATCCTCACTAGTAACAGCAGTTTCAATGTTCATTTTCTTTTCTTTCTTTTCCTCCCGGCAGCTGCCGGCCTGTCCCTCACCTTGCATTGCATGCATCAGGACCAGGCTCTGAACTACGAGCTCTCTCCCAAGGCAAGTTTTCCCCTCGCCCCGAATCCTCTTTATACTTCAGCTGATGTTGCTTTCTGCCTGTGTGCTGGTCAGGAAACAGAATAGTTATTTCTTGTGCTGGGATTCGGGAAGGCAAGAGGCCCTAGTGGCAGGTCTGTCCTTCTGCATATCTCCATTTTTTAACTCTCTCTGAATTTCTGAGCTGTATTTTCCAAGGATGGGTTTTCAATACAAACATGGCTAAAAGAGTCCACTGTCACAGTGAGACTAACTGTACCAGTTAACCTAATACAAGGCATTACCCTCCCTTACAGTCCTTGCCTTGTTCTATTTATGACCCTCCTTCTGGTGGGTGATGGGGAAAAATGAATGTACAAATGGTGCCAGAACAGAGCAACCATTTTGCATTTCACATATATCACACAGCTTTATTTTTCTCTCACTTTTCAGCTGTTATCACAGCATTTATGGAGGGAAGGAAATGTGTGGATGATTTGTGGAGGAACAGAATGTGCCCTGAATAGATATGTAGGTTTCCAGTGACCTGAGAGCTGTAAATGCCATGTGTGCAGTCATGCAGGGCAGTCAGGTTTAACCATTACCACTTGGGTAGGGGCTAGGAGGGCTTTATATGCTGCCAGGGCTCTTTGAGCTTTTCTTTTTAACAGGTGATAGATGGGGCCTTACGACTCCAGTTTATTCAGACTGAAGAGGTCTGACACAATAGGCAGACTGATGTAGGGAAGGAAAAATGCCAGCTTTGAGCACCTAAAGCACAGGGTTTCCATTGCCATTCAGTGAATTTGCCATGTCTCAGCTCTGGGGACACATCCTTCCATGTGTGTCAGCTTTTCTGATCCCAGAGCTGAGCCAGCTTGTGAACTTTTGGTGGGGATGCTGAAGAAGTTGGTGAAGAAGTGGGTGCATGAACTTGAGATGTGTATGTCAGCACAGTTTGGACACTACGCAGCTTTTTGCTTTCCAAAGCGTTTGATGGGCTGTGAGAAAGGCACAATCCAACCTGCTGGGAAGGAATGAGCAAATGATTTGCAGTCAGTGAGGACTTACTTGTTTAGTCTTTTCTCCCTTGACTATATATTTTCGTGTATTCTTTCATTTTGTTTGTTTTTAGACATCAAACAATGTTCACAGCTTTCTGTTTTCAGTCCCTATTGGGCCACTAACAACTCCCTGCAAGTCAAGCTCTGTTACTGAGACTGTTCAACAAAGCCACACTGCACCAGTTTCCTGCCTGGTGCTCCCGACATAAACGCATAAATCCAAAGTTTCTTGTTCATGAATAGCTGGGCACACAGCTCTGGCAGCCCCATTCACAGCCCTCCATGCCACAAGAACTGCCCTGTGCGAGCATTCAGAGGAAACAAACCCCAGTGACACAAAACCAGGTCAAGACAGGTTAATTTATATGAATATTCAGGAGGCATTTTTTGGCAGTAGCAGTCCATCTTGAATCCAAGGTGAAAGGCTAATTGAAGACAATTAGCTTCCAAAAGCATTGCTTCCCACTGGTCTTGCTGCTGCCTTGCTTCTCCCCCCACACCCCTGCGTGCACCACTCACTTGTGTTGGTTTTGTACATGAGAACAGCCACGCCAGTCAGAATAAACATCCACCTAATGCTGTAACCCTTCCAGTAACCTGTAGTGGGAGTTCAGAGAATGTGCATAACAAACAGGAGAAGCACAAGAGTGAGCTTTCTGCAATATCTGCTTTCCGCTTTCTATAACTTACATTACAGGGACTTCCAGTGCTAGAGGTTGAAATCAAATCATTGTGTTTCACCGTCGACAGATCTTTCTTCAGTTAATAAGCCTTGTATCTTTAAAACCATTTCTGCTTTTGATCAGAATTGTGTCCTGTGGCAATGAATATTGCAGTTCAATAATGGTACAGTATTTGTGCATTTTTCTTGTCATTTGTGACTATGGAATCATAGTCCTATTTAGGTCTGAAGGGACCTCTGGAGACTGTCTAGCCCAATTCCCCACTGAAAGCAAGGTCAGCTTGAATCAAGGTGCTCGGGGCTGGCTAGGTCCAGCCAAGCTTTGAACAGCTCCTGGGATGGGAGTTGCTTCCTAGAGTTCCCACAGGTAACTGAGGTACGGCTTCCCTCTGCAAAAACCATGGTAGTTCCTCTCCTCTGCACCATTCACATCTAACAGCACAGGCAACAGAAATGCTGGTTTATGGTTTCTCACATCACCCCTTGAGTTCTGGCCTGAAAATGGTGCCATGGTTCCCACTTTCAGTTCTTCTGGCATCAAGACCAATTTAAGCAGCAGGTTATATCCCCAAATCCGCAGTTCAACAGTATTGTATTTACATGCCTTTTAAGGTCTGGGTGAAGGCTGGTCGTGATGATTTGTTACCGCTCATTGCATTAGTTTGTTCTAAAAGTTTCCCTGCATTTGAATCTGACAGGGTCCAGCTCAGCTCCTGCATAAAATAACTGCTGTAGAAGCCTCCCTGAGCTACTCTACCATAAACACTGATACAAATCATTTCTTTTGTTTTCTTCAATTGTTTCTCCCCTTAAGTGCTCCTTTGACACCTTAGTCATCTGCTGGACCTCGCAGCTCTCCAGCAGGCTGGTAGGCTCTGGCAGACAACGTCCATGAGTGCTTTGGAGACAGAACTGTTTTTCACCATGGATCTCATTGGTTCCTAGCACAAAGGATCTCACCCTGGATTTAGGTTCCTGATGTTTACTTCTATTAGCCAATTGCTATTATTTCCATCCAGCTTTTGGAGTTATTAAAAACAAACAAACAAAACAAAACAAAACAAAACAAAACCAAAACAAAAACAAAAACAACAACAAAAAACAGTAAAACATACCAGGTCTGATCCCCTGCAGATCTTGGATTCATACACAGCAGGACAGCCTGCTTTTAGGTGCTGCATCCATCCGAAAAATATTTCTCAATGGTAACTGCATGAGGGAAATGGCTGTGGGCTGTCCCACACAGGTATAATTTTCTTTTGTGTGAAAACAGTTGGAAGCAATGGATATGCAAACACAAAGAGCTTTTTGTGTACCTCTCTGAATGAGCACATGCATTAGAGGAATGCGATGACAATAAACTTGCTATTATCTGCCCACACAGTCCCAGCCCTGCCCTGCACATCATGAAGCTCAAATCCAAGCCCGAGTTGGCAGCAATGACAGCTGAGTTGCAGATACAGTTCCAGATGCAGCAAGGGCACGGGGTCTTTCAGGCAAAATTACCGTGTTTGCACGTTGTGGGAAGCAAGATGCTCGGTGCCAGCTGGGTTTGGCATGTTGTTACGAATGCTGGAAAAAGGTTTTGGGATCACTGGGTCAGCTGTACCTGTCAAAAAACCTCTGTGGAAGTGACACCATCATATTCACAGCTTCAGAGGCAACCTAATATATCAGTGGCCATAGGTCAGCAGGCGGTGGGAGTTACTGCACGGACTTTCAGTGAGGGATCTTCTGGAAACGTGTCAGTGACCAAACTGGACAGACTAATAGAGCAGTTCATCAAGGACAGAAATTGCTGCCCTTCTTCACCAAATAAACAGCAAACTCACAACAGTTCAGATTCATGGATGAGTCCATTTTAAGCTCGTTTCAAGAAAGGAAAGCTGAATTTGAGAGTTTAAGCGCTAATTCAACCTTGTGCATGACCATCTGGCAATGAAAGTTAAAAGAAGATTGGCAATACATGATAACATAGGCAAGGGTTTTCTGAAATCTCATAGATTTTGAGAGACCACAGAGGAATCAAAGCAATAGTTCTTCAGTAATCTGACAAGAAAATAAACAGCCTTTTTTCACATCTTGATGAGAAAGTAAATAGATAATTTACAAAATAGAGTTTGGAAAAGCAGATCTAGACTCTTGTCACTCCATAATCAAGGTTTAACCTTTAATATCACAATATTAGAGCATATCTAGGCAGCAAAGTTGTCACCATTATGTTACACAGTGTAAAGCAACATATACATCTATAGCATAACGCAGGAGAAATGAATGTGCAGACGCACTGCCAAGTTTCTGAGCAGCAAATGTCATGCAGTGCCACCAGAAGAGCTCCATCAACATTAGATGTGTTGTAGGACACATCAGGACCAGACAATTGGGAAAGAATCAGAGAATTGGGATAATTGCTGTCTTTTATGAGGCAGATTGTATTTCAGAAAGAATAAAGAGAAAAAGGAGACCTATTTAAGTAAGACTAATAATCTTTTTTCTGGATTTTGGGCAGGCATCCAAGTATGCACCATGTCCCATAGATCATAACCACTTCTGTTATTAATAATGCATTCCAAATTTGTTTATAAGGACTTTACTGAGCTTGTATATATATAAAAGAGAAGCGAGGTACCAGGAATAGATTGTGCTAGAGATGGTGTGTCTAACCGTGCAAAAATAATTAGTCTAGAGCATGAACCCTGGTTTCTGTCAGCTCAGTGGGTGTTACATGACCAGGGTGTTGGAGCTGCTCCATACTATTCGTCACTGCTGGGCAATGTTGCGCTTTTTTACCTCTCAGATTTTTACATTCACATTTCTTCATGTGCAGTGACACAGGGGCAGTACAGGAAGACCTGTTTGGGTTAGCCTATAACTGATCTGAACACCCGAAGAAATGAGACATGCTCTACTAGAATGGCATCATCAAAGTGCACCTGATAACTGGATGCACTGCCTTCAAAAGATAGTTATCCCTGAGTGGTTTTATTTTTCATACTTTCATTTAAGTATAGGTCTTGGATGATTATCCCTAAGTGCTGGAGAGAAACCTATCTCACATTTTCATGCATGAAATTTACTTTGGCAGGGCAGACAAAATCAGCAGAAGTAGCTCTTTCCCTGCTTCCAAAGGTACAGTGGCTGAGCTAGACAGAAAGCCAAGATCATTGCTTTGGGGAAGAGCAGGCAAGGCGACCTGTCACAGCGGATGGCCATCTCTCGCCTGCTCCCTCCGGCTTTTGCAGCACCCACCCTTCCTTCCCCCACATCCGCGTCACCAGCACTTCGGATGGCAGTCCAGCAGCGACGGGCTGGTAACGCAGAGGCAGGTGTGGATGCTCTGAAAGCTGTAGCTGCAAAACTGTGCCGAGATGGCTCAGGGCCCAGAGTTGTTTTCTCCTGAGCTGAAGAGCAGAGAAATCTGACAGCCCTCCCAGTGACTGAGAACTTCAGTACGAGAGAGGATTTGGGAAAGCTGCCCTAAAAAAAAGTGTTTCATCTTTCCCAGAGCTGACAGGAACCTCTCATAAATGAGATGAGTCGAACTTTACATCAACGTATAGCGTAAGCACCCCTGAGGACAGTGGCTCACTCAGTAGGTGCGTGACGAGTCCCTTCCCCCGTAAGGAGCTAACGTCAGCGTATCGCCAGCTCTGGCAATCTCACCAAGGCTGCGGTGCACTCATAGCTGATGGAGGGCGCAGTGGGCTACGCGAAGCCAGACTGGTCCACTGGAACATGTTGCCAAGCTGATTAAAGATGATTTATGATGATATGATTGCATTCAAAATGATTTCTACCTCGCGCCCAAAACTCCAGAAAAAAGAGCTGCAAGGCCAGCCTGGTTCCCTGGTTCTGTGCCTGTGGAAACGTTCATCACCCCGACTGGGCTTCATGCTGGAAACCACCATTACAATTAACATGGAGAAGGAATTGCTGGTTGTCATCACTAACAAAGACAGACAACCACTAAAGCTATTACTTTTATCAAATGCCAAATGTGGTTAATAACCTGTTGTTTTGTTTTGTTTCGTTTTGTTTTGTTTTTCCGGAGATGATGAGTAGCAGGACTATAATATTTAACTAGGGCTCATCTAATGGAACAGCACACATTGTGAACAGCTTTTATGAAGCTTTAAAGCTTTCAGACATGAAAATTAAGTTATACCTGGTTGATTTTCTAAAAACTATAGTCAAGCAGGGGTTACTGCACTCACTACTTTCACGAATGACTGATACAAGAAGTCAAACTGGGCAATGGCATAGGTTCAGAGATCCTAGAAACATCCTCATCCAGGAGCAGCACTGGGCAGGAGGTCAGCTGTGTGCTTTGGCAGCCTCTCTTGGTTTTGCACATTCGGTGCTCTCCCACCTGCCCAGTGGGACAGGAGCTGCACAAATCCAGCACGTTTCTTTGCGTTCAGGGGAGGGTGGGAAGCCTGCCTGGCTCTGCACGCAGGGTACAGGAACATGCGTTCCCCTCCATACAATACGCTCTCCCTCCTTGGGTCCTGCTGAGCTCCTGACTTAAGTACCTCTGAGTACGACGAGCTGACTGTGTGCTGTGTGAAAATGATATTTTCCCCAGGTTTTGCATTTACCAAGCATCAGCTTCACTGAATGTCTTCTTATTTTTCTACTAGGAGAAAGCATTAAGGACTTACTGTTTCTAGCCTGTTCATAATTCATACAGCTGCAGCACATCCTTCTTACTCATTTTCTTTGTAGACCAGACAGTTTCCATCTTTTCAATCCATCTTCCTATGAAAGTCTTGCAGTGCCTTTAACCACTTTTTTCATCCCTCTCTATACCCACTACATTACTTTACATCACAGCAGGAAGCAGCTTTCTCCTAGTTAAGACTGCGAGTGCTTTTCTGTTTTGTAGCTGAATTTTTCAAGGTCTCAGAAGTACACGTTCACTTGTGTAACTCACAAATTTGTCATGAATCACAGAGATACAGGACAGTGCTGGAGGTCCAAATGTATGGCCATTAGAGACAGGGATTGTAAGATGTAGGTCCTCTCTGAAAAAAAAAAAAAGAAAAATAAGAAAAATTCTATGTTCCTAGTTAAGGAGTCTTATCTCTTGTCCTCCAAAAATGCCAGGAGTTCAAGATATACACTACGTAATCTTCCGGGTGCACAGTCCTGGAAGGATGCACCTGTGCTCTGATGCCGACAAGGACCAGGATGCTCAGTGCACGAGGGAAAAGGCACGGGCTGGGGACACGGCTGGTGTCACCCCAGGGACATTTGCTGCCTGGAGCTGTTGGTGGTCCCGGTAAGGGGCAATGCTTAGGCAACTGGTGCGTGTCTTGGCCCCCTTGGCTTGTTAGGGGGCTGCAACGTGACGCTCTCGTTTGTGCCGTGAAGTCATTCACATGGGTACAGATCTGATATCTGCTGCTAGCAAAGCCAGCAGGTTTGGGGGGCTGCATCCACCTCCCATCGCCATCACAGAGAGCAGGGGAGGATGTGCTGGCACAGCCACCCAGACACCAGCCTGTCTTTATAGGCTTCATGAGGCTTTTCACCCCTCTGCTAACCAAACCATTACACAAACCTTTTCTCGCTAACTTTCTTGGGAGTGCAGAGCTGGAAACCAGAGCTGCCTTCATGTGTATAAAACAAATCTCAAAGACTAATGTTAGAAAATGTTTTGCTGACACATATATTCTTAACTTAAGGACTAAAGAGAGGTGGTTGCAGATGCTTGTGTGAAAATGCATAGTTTGAGGGATGTCAGAGTAGGAGTGAGGAGGTGTTGGGAATATCTGTGGTTTGTACTGATCTATATAAAATGAAGTCAGTCTGGTAAGTCAGAAAAGATGTCTAAGTCCTTGCCTCTTTTTGTCTTTGTTAGAACAGAAAATTTCTCCTCTCTCCAGTTTGAGATTATTTAAGTGTTTTCTGTGATGTGAGATTTCTGCTCAGGTTTTAACAAAGGATGCTCATTAATAGCTGTCCTTTCTTGCTTCTGCAGGAGAACTGTTGATTGATTTTTTTTTTTTTCTCTGAGCGGTAGGAGGAGGAAAGGTGAATGCTCCCTCTTTCTCTCCCCCTACTTTCAGCTGTGGTAATGACAAACTCTGAGGTGCTGGGAGACTCATCAAGACCAACTCTGCTGACATTTCTGTTTGTTTTCCCACTTAGAGTGAAAGGCTTTCATTTAGAAATAATTTCATATAATGGCACTGAATAAAGAGAATTTCTCTCAGCCGCCCTTTGCAGGAGCACTTTCTTTGTGCTGGGATGCTTCAGTGTGTACTTTCTCAGAAAATCTTTTTTTTTTTTTTTCCTGGAGCAAAAGTTTAGCTTAGATCACTTGGTGGGATGAGAGGATGTCTGGGAGGAAATCACAGGCCATAGCAGCTCCAGCACTTTTTAGCTGTTAGGGATCTTAACAGAAAAATTTGTAGATGTGCATGTGTGTGCATGTGCACGCATGCAGGTAACGTGGTGGAGGTCCAGGAGAACAACAGATTGCAAAGCACAGCCGTGACAGGTTACTCACTAACGAGACAATACTAACATGACGGGATTACTTTCCTCTGCATGTTCCTTTTCACACTCATCTCAAGTTGCTACATGCCTGGCTCTTGGAGATGGCCAACAAAATCCCCAATGAGGGCCACTGCGTAGGCACCCAAGTACGTAGGAACTCAGGACGAGAACTTGTTATATCTTATTATGAGTTTAAAGAAGATTTTGTAGTTACCTTAGCTGCACAAGACACATGAACCTCCACCGAGTTATGCCACTTCTGTCTGTCACTGTTGAGAAAGAATGACAACACAAACATCTAACAAAGTGTATAAATTTCTGCAGGGTTTCTCCACACAACCACAGGACAGGTGCTCTCTGCTGGTAATTGCTTTTTCCAGTGAAGGGCTGATTTTTGGTGTTGTTCGTTGTTTGTTTTTCTTTACAATCTGGTGTAACCTGGTCTGTTCCTGGGGATAAGAACACGTCTGTCACAGTTGTCGCTATCACAGGGAGCTGTGCTTCAGGAAGCCTGGAGCAGGGTGACCTATTTGGGGGTATATGGACTTGCACTGCTACTCCAAAGACCTGCGTTCTGTGCCCAGCTGCATTACTGCCTGGGTATGCAATGTTCACCAAATTATTTCATCCCCTATCCTCTATATTATGCAGTTAGGCTGCAAGCCATTTAGGTCAAGGCCTGCCATTTCCTACCCTTGCACAGAATATCTTGAATGCCTGCAGGAAAAATGATACTTAAGGGGAAAACACACCAAAGTAGAAAGAGAATTCCTCCCCAACCACACAGAATTTGGGTGGTGTAATTGTAAGAAGGGGTCCTAGATATAGTCAGTTCTCTTACAGGGATTAGTAGGCTTCAATATTGTGTTGATCCCTTACATCCCTGATACTTAGAAGTTTTTTTCTCGCTTTCTGCAAGTGGTACTTGTAACCTGTCCCCCTCCACATAATAAGCTGGTGCGGCTCCAGGTTTGGACAGAACAGCTGTGGACCTGTGGCCCTCTCCATCTGTGCCCACGCACACTGGGCTGTTCTCTCCCCTTTGCTCCAGAGGACAACCTTTCCCATTCTTCTCCTCCAGCATCTGCTGCCTATTTTGATCAAGCCAAGCCTGCCTCTTCCTTTTCCTTTAATTGTGTTGAAGAAATGCAAAGCATTTGGCTGGGAAACATTTCCTCAGAAAGGCAAAAACATGTTCCCTAAGCAATGCTCAGCTTTCAGCTTCCTGCACGAAGCAGGACAAGATCCTTCCCTCTTCTCCCGCCCATCCCTCAGAGGTGATCTGAGGGCGAAGTGCTGCAAGCTATCAATCAGGAAGGGAGCCCATCAGCTATCCTCTCCCCTGTAGACTGATTTACAACAAGAACTTGAGAAAGGACCATTTTATACAGCACATATGTCTAGTGCCATGGGTCGTCACCAGATTTGACTAATTCTGCCTTCCTCCATGCTTCACTCCTTCAAACATATTTTATTTTAAGATTTTCCACAGACAGCAGAATAATGCCTGGGAGGTTAATTAAAGTTGTCTCTTTTGGACATTTTCAGGTTTCTTCATTGTCACTGGAACTGTGCCTTCAGGAAGATCCAGAAAGGATGTCTTGATGTCTTTTGTTTGTCTCCCATGGCTTTGGTTTTTTCCTCATTTGCTTTTGAGAGTGTTTTGCTGGTGAACTTAGGTCATCATGTTGCTGTTGTAGGCCTGGGTGACTAATTAGCCTACAATTAAAAGATGGAGCTTTTGCCATCGAGGTCATAGGCTTCACTCCAGTCTAGGCTCTGTGCTGTCTTTCTTTGCCCCAGTGGGATGATCCCTTCCCTCCACCCGCCCTTGCTAGCACAACCCTGTATTTCAGGGACACCAGTCTCCTTCCTTCCCCTCCTGATCCTAAAATCCAGCAGCCACCTCACAGACCCCTCTCTGCAGTCTGGGCAGTGTCACCCACCGCAGCACGATAGCAGGACCTACCTGAAACGCTGGCCTGGGGGCCTGGCTCACGACTGCCTTCTCAGCTCAACCACAGCCATCTTCTGTGGTTTGGGAAGGGCTGTTCACACACCACCTGAGGTAGATGCTCAGCTGGTGAAACATGGCAGGAGAAGGATGCACAATGCCAATCTGCCCCTCAGGGTCTGTTTTCCTAACCTTCGGTGTAAGACAATACCTGAGACGTGTGAGTATCTGTGCTACTATTTGAGAATTGGTGTCTGGGGCATCTGAGATTTGTTCAAAGGCCTGTGTTTATCCACTGCTATTTACCTAGAAGCTAGTATTACCTCCCCCTGGAAGTGCAGTGTCAGCTGTTCCAGGGATGGCACTAGGCTGCTTTATTTTTGACAGTGCTATAAGGTGGAGAGCAGCTGGATGTGAGTAAAATCTGCAGAGAAAATATGTGAGAAGAAACTTGTGTACTTTTCCTTGATCTTTGTGCTCCTGGACATCATTACCTCCAGAGCTATTTCTTATTGCTTTGATTACTGTCTAGAAAATGCCTCCATCATGTGCTGTCTGTGCAGCCATCTAGGCAACAGCAGCAATACCTGTCAGACAGTGGGATCCATGGGGAAATTAGCTTTGCACGTGCAAAAGGGAACAAACAGAAGAATGTGACAAGACTTACTGAAATGGAAACTAGCTGAAGAAGATAAACCAAGAGGCGAGGCTAACCTGCTGATGAATCCAGACCTAAAACAGAAGGACCTGGGCAGGATGGCAGTATGCACCTGCACAGCCAGAACAAGGAGGGATTTTCTGTCTTCCCTGCCACCATCAGGTGGCTTGAGATCATCCATGCTATGGGTGTTGGGGACTTCAGGTTCTCAGGCCGTTGCACCCTTCGTCAATGCGGCGGTAGCAAGGTGCAGGAGGCAGGCAGTGCTGTGCCTGCCCTGAGTAATGTGCCACCAAGAGCATGTCCCAAGAGAGACAAATTCCCCAAGGGCTTTGCAAACCCGCTGGTCCCATTGCACTTGATGTACACAGTAAGGCATGCCTTCCCCAAAACCGTAATGGGGGAAAGGAGAAGGAGAATCAGAGCTTTTTTCTGGTTATGAAACTGATGAGGTGGAAATCAAATGCGTGGTTCTGTGCCATCCTGCATGCCTACGCCCTCACCCGGGAGTGCTTATCAAAAGGATGTTACTTGCCTTTCCCTGTCATATGCAACCTTCGGATTATATTTTGCCTTTGAGTTCAGTGATATAATGTATGAAATGTCTCGCTAGCACAGCCAGCTTCCCCTGATGCATCTGAGGATTTCCTGCTGGCTGAGATTGCACTTCCCTGTTTTGTTTGTTCTATATATGTCTGTGCCTTTACAGTGCAGGTTATTTCAGGCAGAACAAGACATCTCCTCTGGAGGATGGCATTTGTGGCTGTCATTCGAGAAGACTGTTATGAGTATTCATTAGGGCTCATAACATGCTCTAATGCTAGACAGCACTACATACAGCATATCAGTTAATGCTGCTCCTGGATCTTCCCCTCACTTTTTCTCATTGGTCACTGCCTTCTGCTCACACAAGGTTTGTACAAACTGCATTTCCATCTGCTTGGCTTTGTGGACATGTGTCCAATTCCCTTTCCCGTGTTGAGTTACAGCAACTCTCCACTTAGCCTGTACCCACATCCTACCTCTTCCTTCTCCATAAGCTGGCCAAATAACAGAGCCTTTTGAGTCACTGTTACTCCCATAAATATTTTAAAATTTTGCTTGGAAACAAACCCCTGCAATTTCCAAACATTTTCATCAAATCCAAAAAGTCCCTACACACATATTGCTTTTCCCACATAAAAATGTTATAACAACATAAAATAAGCGTGTATCTGATATTCCCAGATCAGGAAATTGAGTGATGGCCAATTCAACTTCTCTCTTTCCTCTGCAATTTGCAGACAAGGGAAGCAGAGTGAGGGCCTGGAGATGCTGTTTGCTCATTGTCAGATATGTTTGCTTGCTGTTAGTTGGTTGCTAATTAACTTAGCTCTGCTTCTCCACTCCTTCCTTGGGAACTGCACTGCAAGGCACTGAGAAAGCTCTTGTTCCAGTGATCCAGACATCCCTGCTAGCAAGAAACTCATCTCCCAGCAAGACTATTCAAGTCAGGCAAAAATTACCATGCAAACCGAATGGTCACCAGATTTGCACTGAGCGGTGGATCAACAAGGCGTTAAAACCAGAGTGCTGTGTTTTAGGAGAGCGGTGCCCAAACCCAGTGCTATGGAGGGAAGAGGGGCAGCGCTCTCGCTGCTGGGGCCAGCTGCTCTCAGCTGTGTCCCTGCTAGCTGGGAGCTGGCCCTGCAGCACAGCAGCCCTGCCCCACACATCCTGCCAGCTCCCCAGACCCGCACCGAAAGGGATCGAGCGCTGTGCAGGGCCGCTGCAGGGCCGGGTCGGAGAGCGGGAGATACGTCGCTGGGTGTCTGCTTCCAGCAGTTCATCCGGGATTATTTCTCCTTCCAAATCTGACCCAAAAAAGCACGCTGCTGATGGCAGGGTGTTAGTTCTGTGGATTATGGTTGACATTATGAGTTGACCATATGTGGTGTGAAGCCACTTGCCATCTCCAAACCTGAGAATGAAATCATTAAAATAAGGGGCGGAGGGAGAGGAAAAGTGCATTTCCTGCAGAGATAGCCCCCCTCTCTATTAAACTGTGGCCTAATAACTGCTGGACGGCAGGCACCCGCTCCCTTGGGGCTGCCCTGGGGAGGTGATCCCTGTGGGCAGGGGATCCCCGGCTCTTTGCCGTGCTCCGGGATGAAGTCTTCCTCCCAGGAGCATGGCCCAGCCTCGGCTGCCCTCTCCGTCACTCTCACTGCTCTGATTCTCCTTGCCCTCTGAGGGGTGCAGGGTGGCATTTAGATACTTCCTTCCCAGTTCCCAGCCACATGTGGTCTGAGGGCTGCCAGAGACCTGCAAGCTGCAGGAATCCCTATACCTGCCGCACGGTACAGCCCCAGCGCGCTGTCCCCACTGTCCCCCTCCCACGCCTGCTGCCACCACTGCAAAGCTGCCCTGGTGCAGGCTGGAGCCCTGGAACTGGGCTGGCTTGTTTGGGAACTGACTGGTAAGAAAAGGCAGTGACCACAGTGGGTTTTTCCATTGTCAGCCTAAGTGGAAAATATTTAAAATGCAAAGAAAACCTCAAACCGCAAGGCAGACTGAAAGGAAACAACATGGCCAGCAGGGTGGGTTTTTTTTAGAAGTTGAAAACTGCACAAATATAAGAAAGCTACAGTCTAATATGTACATATTTTTTCAGTCTAAGCTGGTTACATCAGCTGACAAGTCCTCAGATATGACTTGTCATGTTTTCCTGCCTTTTCCTTTATGCTGCACAGGGCCACATCCAAATGCTAATGCCATGTGTCAGCTCTCATCTGGCGTGAAGAAAAACAACACAGTGATTTTGGTTTCAGTGGGCTCGTACCTCCTGCACAGCAGGAAGCCCCCAGTCACCTCCCCGTTACATCTCGCCTCAGTGGAACCGGAAGAGCACTCTGACAGGAGAGCGGGCGGGAAGCACCACGAAGGGTAAATATATTTCCTCAACCTACCTCTGCTGCCAAGAACATTGTGACAAGAGGACTGCGATTTGGCCGTGGCTTGTCACGGGACATTTGTGCACAGGACCTGGAAGCATCTACTCATCACCATTTTGACCTTAAGATTTTACTTACTGATTCTCTCGCTATTAGAGATTTTGACCTATTACTGGTAGAAAACACTGTGTAGGCAGACAGTGCTGTTTTAGCAGATTGCTTGTCTAATCAGAACCAATTGATGTTGTAGCAATAGCAGCAGCAATCCTGGACATGGCTTCAGACCAGAAATGTTAAAACCCTTTGACATTCTTGGTTCAGCAGTCAGCAGGGAGAATAAGATGCTTGTGTCCGGAGCGGCGGAAAGGGACAGGGGCCATGACTCATCACAGCAGCAGGGAAGTCCCTGGGAAGCACTGTTTGCCCTGGTCTTCTCCCCACCTGCGTCTTTCTGGTCTAGGCACTGATGCTGTCAACTTAGTTTAAGTTCAAAATACCTCTCCACTTCCTTCCACTAAGGGCCATCTGTGCTACAGGCTGCCAAGCAGAAAACAGCTGTACAAGCCTTCAAAGCAGCCTGGGCAGGAAAGGGTGGAGGAGGAGAAGGGTGACAGAGTCTGTTGAGGTGACAGAGACTTCCTGGGCACCTCTGTCTCCAGCAAAGGGGTCTTGGAATTGGGTGAGAATCCAAAAGGAGCTGGAGGAACGAACAGATGAGCCAGTAGACACATGGATCCTTGAACCTGAAGGTGGTAAAAGCACAGTGTAAACTAATGGAGTCTCACTCACCTTGATCTCCTGGCCTGTGTCTATAACACAACAGGGCAACTTTACTTGGTGAGTATTTTTCTTCTTCTATAGTGTTAAAGATATAGAAGCCCAGGGGCTGTGGACCATTTGATCCAGATGTCCTCTGAGCTCCTGGAAGAGCCTTGATAGTCACAGGAGCAAAAGGCAACTATTTGGGGTAGGACACTCTCAAAGACCTAGTAGTGCTGACATGCTGTTTGCTGCAGAATCCCTCTGGAGCAGGTGGGGAGGGTACCACAAATAAGTACGATTTATCATGAAACTCAGAGATCTGGTATGCATTTTGTGCACAATAAGATTGTGTCCTAGTGCAGTGGTCTGAATACACCAAGACACAATGTGTCTTTGCCAGCCTGGTTAGTAGGTTAGTTTCAAGATGTCACACGCCTGTTCCTAAAACTGTGTTTCTTCCACATTAAGGCCTAGTATCATTTTGATATGAGTGAAAAAAGGGTACTCTGTGGCTTTCAAAGGGACTCTGAACCAGATAGCTTGTCCCATCCTCTTTGTTCTTACCTCTTTTGCTTCTGGATCCTCAGATCTAGGTAAGTTTTTCCTAGCCAAATCTCTTCTGTGGACCTAGTGTGTCAGGAAAGCAAATCATCAGTTTCCTCTAGTTTCTCCAGAGACTAACAGCACTGCTTGTGCATCAGGTGGGGAGGGGGAGATGTACGGAACAATAGCTTGTTTCTCATCAAGTGTATGAAGTCATGATCTCAAATTCGAGAGTTCCTCCCAGATGAAAAGCTCCCTCAGAAAGGGAAATGGTGACAAATATGCTTGTTCCTAACCTGGTCAATCAGACACATCCAGACTGGGGTGTGGTCTGGGAGTAAGTGAATGAATGAATGCATGAATGGATGAACATACGTTGAAGTAGGGTGTGTGGTGCACCGGATTGGCAGGGTATGAATTGTGGCTGCAGAGTTCCTGTGGGCTAAATTTCCCAGGCAAAGCTATGAATATGAATGAGTGAATCCCTAAAGACCTTCATGGAAAAAGATGAAGGTGACCCTGCTGGCAGGCAGGCCAAAGTGTACTGACTGCCATTCTGGAGTATGCTCTTCTGGTGCTCCCAGCTCGGCGTGAAGCACAGACTGCTGGAAAGCTGGCAGGAACATTCTTGTACAGCTTCTTCTAGAGTCTCTTTCAGGCTCAGGAAACTTGAAATAAAGATGATAAGATCTACACACTGCACTGTCAAGGATCAAAGTCTAACATGTTGCAACAAGCTTCTCTAATCTTCATAGATCTGTGGTATCAAAGATGCTTGTCTAAATGAAACCTCTGAACTGTGCATAGTGCTACCTGACACCTGAAGGGAAAAAAAGGGAGGAAATGCATATTACTTTTAATTCTGTTTCTAATTTACATGTCATTTTATGAGTTAATGAAACTTCTTTTCTCCAGAGATATTAAATCTGACAAATATAGCTGACAATTTAAGGTAGTAGGAAAATAAAATTGGTGCATTAGAGGCAAGCTAGAGAGGTTTTGATGAACTGATGTCTTCATCCAGTAGGGTAGCAGCTGAGACATGTAACTTCATAAACCGCTAGTGTGATCTTCTGGGCAGATGCTTCCTTTTAGAAGGAAAACCATCTTAGGATGGTTTGGAGATACAATTTACCACTCCTTCGAGACAGTGTTTTGCAGCGCAACAGAGAGAGTACATACAATGGATTTTTAGCTAAAGTATGCTACCTAGAGCTAAGTGCCTGCAGTTTTGTCCTTTCCTGCTTGTTTCACAAACAGCTTACAAGTATAGTCATTCATTAAATACATAATTTCCCCTCTACCTCACTGCTGTCTGCTCCTGCTGTAATGTATCATATACTACAGTGGTGACTGTACTGAAATGGTGAATCTCTGTGGCCCACATACTATTCCTTCCGCTACAGCAAGTGACAGTGACAAGTTGTTTAAGATCCATCAGCCACACTATATTTAGCTTTTTTTTTTTTGATCAAAATTTGTCATGGAAGAACAAATTGTGTCATTCACTGAAATAATCTCTCCCACAAGGAGACACTTTGAACAATGGAGATACAATGAGTGCTATAATTATATAAACTGCAAATAATCAAATCACATCATATCGTTAGCTAAAACAATTTGTGCTAAATGACAAAGAGATAGTACAGGTGCATATATCTGAGCATCTACTGTGAATACCTTTTCCAGAGTTGCTCGAGGTATTTGCTTCCTGCCACACACACTTTGCACCCTTTTTTGTTGCTTTGACTCCTGAACCATTCCTAAATATACCCCTACAAGGACTGTCCAAGATAAAGACCAACGCAAGCTAATTGCACAGAGATTTACCCATCTTCTTGGTTGGATTTTGCTGCCTCCTGGGAATATGGAGTGGGCACATCAGTGCTATTATTTGGACCCAGTTACATAATTTCAATTGAACTGTAATTCAATTGAATTAGAATTTCAAGCCAGAGTACGTGTATCAATACCTGCCATTTCCACACCTTGACTCTATTTTAGTGTTACCCCAACTCCAGTGTGCTCTTTTCAGGAACTTTTATTCCTAACGTCTCCAAATGCGTGTCACTATGTCTCTATCAGGCATTGGGATATCCTTTGTCTTCACATACATGTTTGTTTCCTGAGGAGGCTGATAAATTGTAAGAAGCAAGCAGCAGAAGTTCCAGTCTATTTAGAGATACTAAGTTTGATGCCACCCATCTGTTTGCTAGGAAGCAGCAGGTTTCAGGGGCTATTTAGAGCCTGCAAGGAGGTAAAATTTGCTGAGGTTCTACCCACCTGGGACAGGTGTTATTTTTACCTGAAAATGGCAAAACTGTGTCAGGCAGAGTACCACTGGCAGACCAGAAGGGCTAAGTGGTCCCGTTGTCAGGACCAGGGGCTGCAGAAAGTCTCAAGGGTAGGAATATGCTCAGCAGAAAGCCTGCTGACAAATGCTCAGGGGAAATTTGATGCTGCACAACCAGAGCTTTAGGGGAAGGCAAGGAAGCGGAAAAAGCTTGGCACAGGAATAGGACTCAGCTTTTGGAAGAAAAGGCTTTATTCTGAGGCTTTTTGAGCTGGAGTGAGTAACTAAGTGAGGAGCAGAAGTGCCTGGCAGTGAGACCTGAGTTGGAGGAGCCTGTTTCTAAAAATACCAACTATTTCATTAGGCCTTGCATTGTGGTAAAGTCAATGTGATTTTTCACTTAATGCTTGTCTATTGCTATGGGTGATTTGGGAGAGTGGCAAAGCATCATCTTCCCTTTCTGCTGGGAGCGATATGCTCAAATGGGGCTAACGCTGCACACCCAGTGCAAGACCAGCAATACCCAGCAGCCTGCAGGCTGCTTTCTCTATTTGATAGAGCCCTCTCCCCGCGGGGAGCAAGCACCTTCTCGTACAAGCTAGGCAGGGAAAGACAGCCTGGATCATCACGTCTCTCCCTGCAATTTTAAGAGTAAGTATATTCCCATGCCTGGTTTAATAAGTTGCAAAGCTTAGAAAATGTTTTTTAGTGGAACTTTCCAATTTTTTTCTTTTCTTTTCTTTTCTTTTCTTTTCTTTTCTTTTCTTTTCTTTTCTTTTCTTTTGTTGAGAAGATATTTCAACCAGCCCAGGCTAGGTTCCCAGAACTGCTTCTGTGCACCATCAGGCTCCTTCAGTGTGAGGCTGATAGGGCTTCTAGCCCAGCCTGATGGCCTCCTCCAGCCGGAAAAGAAGAATTCACACTGGCTCTACCCCTACACCTGCAACTGATGCAGGGACAGGTCAGGTTTTGTTGTGTTTCCTCGGAAGAGATAGAGCTGAGGGCCTGAACAAGGATTTGGGGGGCGTGGATCTGATTTCCTGCTCTTCCGCAAACTTTGTAGGAGATGTTGGGTAAATCCTGCGACTTCTCTGTAGCCTTTCTGCCACTTCTGAAACAGTGCTTTTGTATCTTGAAGTGAAGTGAGGGCAACTACGAAAAGAGGTTGAAAGCATGGCCTCTATAATGCTGCTATAATGAGGGACGTAACAATACACATAAGAGGGGTTCATTAATCATAATTGCTTAATGCTGTAATGGTAAAAAGTGCATTTCAGGAAAGACAAAAATATCTAAGGACAGCTAACTCAGATACACCTAAGCAAGGGACGGAAAAGATAGGAAGAGATGGAGATTTACAAAAAGTGATATAGAAGAATGGAAAAAGGCTGGGATGAAAGCACTGTCTTTACTGACGTGATACCATCGTGCAGCTTTATGCTCCCAAAATGCATAAACCCCATGGTAAGGTCATCTTCAAGCATCTCTGGATTGTAAAGTAAGCGGTTTCCAGTACAGAGGCTGATCAAGTATTTTCGCATTTATGATCTGCCTCCTAGGTCCCCAGGGTACTCTCTGGGCTCGCTGCCCCTTTAGAGTATCTCTGGGGTTTGAATGCGTCCTTCATTCTTATGTGCAAAGATAACAGCTGTTTTTCCCAGCCTTTCTTCCTCTCCTTTGTCCATGTGAAATTATCTTTCTCCCTGAAGAATTGCAACGAGGAAGAAAATGGCAAATTTAGGCTTTCATTTTTTTTAACCTCTGCATAAAAATAGCTTCCATCAGTCTTGCCATGCAGTCATGTTTCTGCTTAATGTGCACCCTCGGAGACATATTTGTCCTTTTGGTAGAGAGACAGGGCCACAAACAGGAAAGACAGCCTAGCAATGACCTTCAGATAGAGTAGATCTATTTGCATGAGTATATCACTATATATATATATATATCATATGTAAGATACATATGCATCAGCATAATACCTATGGCAAAGATGACTTTCTCTGAAGTCCTCAAATCTACTTAAAACACCTCCTGCTTTGAGGATAACACTTCAAAGCCGGGTAGCAGGTCCTGCCGTCTCTCACAAGACCACCCTGAAATGCTTGTGCTAGCTTGACAAAGCAGCGTGTGTCCCTGCGGCACACGCAGATCCAGTCAGGATCCAGCTGCTGGCCACCAAACTGTTCTTATGTGGGCTCAGACGTGGGTCTCTGATGTGGTAATTTATTGCAGCTCTTTATCCTGGGCTGATTTTGAAGGAACCCTGTCTAGATAAAAAAGGCTTTGTACTTTGGCATCTCCACTGCTACTGTTTAATAGCAGACCAGGAAATACACTGGAGTGAGCAGAGCTCAATCCCACTTTAATGTTGTATAAAGCAGCAAATCTACAAGGGCCAGGGCTGGCAGCAAGCCCAAGGTTTCCCAGTACGCAAGCCTGCTTTGCTGTCTCCTGCCATCTGGACAACTTTTTAGCTTTTTCCCTGGTCACAGATATTCCAGTCTAGGATATTCTTTCTTGTCAGTCTGTACATTTTGCATTTAACTCAGCATAGGGTATGCTGTTGGTCACTAGCAAAGTCTTTGCAGGATGGGTTACTTTACTTAGAAAGTCTTCTGGGAGACAGAGATGAGAATTATTTTTTGTAGTATCCAAACTGGCACCACTTGCACTTTAATCATGAGAAAGCAGACCAGTACTGATGGACAGGAAACTGATGGCTGAAACAGAAATGCTGCCGACTGGGCAGGCTCCCAGATCCCCTCAGGTATGAGCCCTCTCTTATTTTGCTCAGCATGAGTCCAGGGCATAGTTGTGAGCTGTACTGCTTCATACAGGCTAAGACCCAACAAGGGAATCATCAGGCAAAAGAACATGAGTATCTAGAGGCTGTTAGTGCTCATCACTTTAAAATATCATATTTGAGGAAGCAAGTGAGGGTTTTTTATGTTTCCTGTCTAAATACCAAACCTGTTTAAAGGTTAATTCTAACTTTTTTGTCAGTTCCTGTCAAAAAGCCCTTGACAGTGGACAGAAGGCCACCAACAACTCCTTGAAGAGCACCTTTCCCCTCTTCTCCCTCCTCCACAGTGTCCTCACCAGACCACCAGGACATTCCCAGCGGGGACCCAGGAAGCAGCCCATGGGGTGACTTCAATGGGACACTTACAGCTGGAAGCTGCTGAAGACCAATGTTCATTCCTATGCAGATTCATATCTTTGGGTTTCTTTTTTTCACATCTCAATGACACAAGAAAGAAGGTGATTATATAAACAATGAATGAGAAAAAATAGTGTTCCCAAAATATCCCAAATAATTCTGTAAGAACATGCCAGAATGGCATGGGAACTATCAAAAATTAGTAGAAATGAATTTTTGTCCTCTGGAAAGGTCCTACCTGGACAAGGATGGCATACAGTGTGTCTGCGACATGTCCTGTGCTAGCCCTGTGCATCGGCTGGCAGCTGGTACCCATCAGCCTGACCCTCAGTTCCCACCTCTTTGGCATTCACCTCACTTCTCTGATACATCTCAGGGACCCTTTTCAGTTCCCCGGGCACTTGAGTTGTTGTTTGGTAGCTGAAGTTTGCCTCCCAAATGGGCTATTTGGAGAAAACCCTGTTTCATAAATCCACTGTGCAGGCAAACAAGACCAGCGGATGCTGAAACCAGCACACTGCCTGATGACACCGTGTAGTGCTACCGCAGCGGGAAATTATAGATCCTGTCACTTACTCAGATTTTTAAAAGGATTAAATTTTTTGTATGGATGGGATTTGCATGTGAAATGATACTTATTAGGAAATAATTATGAGATAAGGCCATCATTGTGTTTCCAGGCAAGGCTGTTTCCCATCTGCATCAGGAAGAAATCAATGCCTTCCCTCTCCTGGAGACGATCTTTGCTAGCAAGGTCGTGCTTTCACTACCAGTCATCAAGTCAGGGACAGGGCCTGCACCAGCAAGACCCCTGACCTGTCCTTAAACAGGGGTAAGGCACGTCCGCGAGGGACCCTGCGTCCATCCGGCTCGACTGCGACCCAGCGAGTGGCAGGTGCCTCGACCGCAGCTTTCGTCTCCCCAGGAGCTCCTGAGCCATGCTGGGTGCTCCGTGGGGCTGGTGGCCTGGGCGTTTCTCACCAGGAGCTCCTGCTCTGCCAAGGGTTTCTGGACACTTCTCCCCTGGGGCTGTGCATCAGTGGTGCCTGCAGAGGGGGACGGGGATGCAGGGAGCCCGTGTGTGCGGCGAGCCCATCCTGGAATAAGCCTGGCTGGAATAAGCCAGCAATGCCCAGCCTGCTGGAGCCTAGTGCCCCTCCAGGTGAAGTTGTTTCACTCTTCTCAGCGTGAGAGCCTTGTGGGAAGTCTTGTGCCATGTGAATTTTTTCTTTCAACACAGAACACCCAGCCTCCCCTGATTTTTCCAGTGAGAGGAATAAAAAAGAAAGGGAGAGAAAAGAATGACTCTGTGAGTACATTTAGAGGTGGCAAAGACCTTCTCTACGAGAAATGGGCATCGAAATACAATGAAACCTACTGCTAAGAGCACTAGAGTAATGCTGCCTTGCTTGCACTCCGAGCTCCTGCAGGGTTTTTGGGAGAGGGCTCTAAAGAAAACAAGCAAACCTTATAGTGTCTCAGCTGAAATGTAATGACAGCTCTAAAAGACCAGAGGAAACTATTCTGATCTAGCTTGTTTCCTGCAAAACCAGAATATGTGGAGATTTTTTCTGCAAATAATTACTTAGAAGACAATGAGTATTTGCCTGAGTCACTGAGTTTCATGTGAGACACAGACTGGCAACACGTATACATACATGTGCAGATCTGCGCAAGACAAGCTAACACACATGTGCACCTCCTCTCCACATGTGGGGAAGCCCTGGGTGACAGCCAGATGCCTGGCTGTCTCCATGTCCCATCCCAGCAACTCCCAGCCCTGTGGCACCTGACAGAGCTCGCAGAGCTCTGCATGGGCTTGTCTGCAAATGTCCCAGAGAGAATCCACAGAAAGAGTATAGCAAGGAAGTTAGAAAGGAGAGGTGCATCCTCCTGCAGGTGCAATGGCATGAAATACTTGTGAGAGGAGCACCGCTGTGGTAGCACCTCCCCCAGAACAGGGTTAGTGCTAGGGTCTGCCTCCCATCAGCGTGTGTTTGCAAATGATCTAAAAAACAAAATGAAAATAAAGTCCTGTTCAAAAACACTTTGAATGGCGTTATGGGCAGTGCACAGGTGTCAGGGAAAGGCAGAGACGTGAAGGGGCTGCAGGCTCCCCCACTTTCCTTTGGCAGAAGCGATCTGTGCCTTTTCAGCAAGGTGCAATTTAGGAGTGAAAAGTTTCGTCTTTCCTGCAGGTGGTAATGCAAGGAGCGAAGCGATATGGAATTTGGTCCAGAGAATTCATTCAGTAATAAATAATGGATTGCTTTTCATTTGAAGTAGACACATTACCATGACAATGCAGCGACAGAGACGGCTGTAGGAGAAGCCTGCCAGTGCAGAGATGATCTGTCTCTCCGGAGCAGAGTGAGTCGGAGCACGTGGATATGCAGTGAACACGAAACCCGGCTACCCGAGCGTCTGGACTGCTCTCAGCATCTGCAACAAGAGCACCGCTCCCTCCAGGTGCCAGCAGTCCCCTTCCTCTCCTGTCACCTCCTTTAGATGAGCTTTGCCTGCACATGGTGGACTCCTGATGTCCACCAAGGAGTGGTCATGGGCATCCCCTCCCAGCAGCAGCAACAGGTCAGTCACCAAACACATCGTACCTGCTGGGAGACAAACGGAATGAGGCCAGACAAAACTAGGATGCCCTGTAATGAGAGGAAAGGGCTTTGGGGGGAACAGAGCCAGGAGCTTATGCCCTGAAGGGAACAAATGTGCAGTGCTGGGGACAAGGTGCCACGCATGACTTCTGCACATATTTGAGACTTTGCTGTGGACAGGAACCTGCAAACAAACAGCCTGAGAAGTAAAACAGTTAGGATGTCTCTGAAAGGAAAGCAGATCACAACTTGGCACAAAGCTGCCTTTGTTGGCAGTGCATAATTGATATGAAATAAATTACAAGCCAAAAAAAAAAAATCAGCCTGTTCTTAAGGGCACTGCCTCTAATGGGGGTTGAACACTTTCTATTTCTGGCAGAATTATTCTGATGTGTGAAGTGTGACAGATTGAATTGCTGCCCGGCATCTTATTAGGTTTATTTACTAAAAGGCAAAAAACACTGGAAGACAAGATAATCATACCCGAAGTCTGCCTCTCCTCCCCACTGTCACCTTCACCCAACAGTGCAGCAGCACACTACTAATTGTATTAGAGATCCCTGGGAAACACAGGCAGCAATCAGAGGCAGAGACCCTCGTCTGTTGGGATGTGTCACCACAGCATCGCTGACAGATGCCCTGCTGCTGTCCCAGAGGTTGGGTGTCCCCTCAAAGATGCTCTCAGTGGGGAAAGCTTGTACCCCGTGGGGTGAGGCAGGAGAGGCACAGCCAGGATGCTGATGGTCTGCCTCGCTCACTGAAGCCCATGCAGTCACCCCAGTGGGAGGCAGGGAGTAGGGAGGGGGCTGTGAGATGGCCAGCTTTTCCACTTTCTCTTGTCTTTGAGGGCGAATTCAGACTAAATCCCTTCTAATGGGAGGCTGCTCCGCTCCGTACCCAGCCTTCCCCATTCTGAGAGTCCCCAGGTGCTTCAGATGCATCCTCACAGCCACACTCTGGATGAAATTACATCTGTACGCAAACCCAGAGCTCCCAAAATGAGGAGATATGCTTATTAAAAACATATTTATTACTTTAAAGGAGTCCTCAAGCAGCATTATTATTAGCCTGTAATATTGCTGCTTGCTCCCCATTGCCTGTAGTGCTCTTTCAGAAGTCTGAAAAGAACATTTCTTTCCCTGCCAATTTTCTCTTCTGGCTTCGCTAAACACTTAATGGTTAGTAGCGGTGCTGTTCAGGACCGTCATTTTTGAGGAATTCTGCACTGTGACAGGAACGATGCACGTACAAGCTCTCAGGCAATGCTTTTGTAAAGTTTTGTTCCAGGCTGTACCTAGATGAGGTCCTCAGCTTGCCAAGAAGGGAAGGCGTTCTCCTGGCACCGAACAGAGTCCTTCCCCATGCCAGCGGGAAGGCACCAGAGGACAACTCCTGGCAAGGCAGGCCACCCGTGCTTTAATCCACAGACGAATTGCACAGCACCTGCCGTGTGTGTGACTTGCCTGCAGAGTGGCAGTCCCAGTCACTGCATCCCCTCCCCAGCAGAGGTGGGATGGAAAGCAGGGACCACGTGTCCTCACAGCCCCAAGCAGAGAGAAGGAAAAGAGCAGGCAAAACTCTGGCCCCGAGGAAAAATCGAGGACTCTTTCTTTAAAATATCAAACAATGCATTAAAATGTTTCGTCTCCACTCCAGACTTGCACCCCTGTGCAGTTCAGAAAAGATTCCCCATTTTATGTAGCTAATGAAATTCTGTCTGTAAGCATGTGTGTGTCTCAGGGAGACAAATGCATTACCAGCATAACCAAGTTTTCTGCAGTTCTCTGGCTTATAGGTTCAGATCTGTCATTTCATTCAAAGTGTGCCAGGTACAGGATTTAAGTGAGTGTGCTTTTGGGTGAAGGCTAAAGAACAAAGCTGGCTTTTTCTTCCAGCTGTCTTTCAGACCCTGATCCTGGAGCAGATGTCAGATCTCAGGTTGCACTCATTCTCATCTAAACCAAAACAAATATAATTAAAAACATTGGCCATGTAATGAACCAGAAATACCAAAGGTCTTAACTCTGGCTTGCCCATACCTGAGATGAATGTTGTAAGCACTAGGCTGTTGGATATTTCTACAGGATTTATAATTCCTGGCTGTCCACCTCCAGGGCTGGTGGCAGCTGATCCAGGAAGAGGGATTGTGAGGGTCCCACTGCCAGGGGGCCTAATGTTGGGCAGGGACGGTGTGACATTTGCCTATGGCCCATTCTCCCAACAGATTTCTAGTTGTTTAAAACTCCCTGTGACCCTTCCAGCATTTAGATGAAAGAATTTAGCTGCAGGACGGGTTCGGTCTCCATCACTACAGTATGTTTAGCATAATGTAGGAAGACATAAACAAGTGTTGTTTAAAATATTCTGCTATCCTGGGTAGTCTCCATCTGTCCAGACAGAGGGTACCAACTAAGTAACCAAAAAAATGCCCAATGAATTGTTTTGCATTGTTCTCTAATTACAACTAAATATAAGGTCTGAGAGAGGAAAACTCCCAGAGATCAGCACCCACTGCAGTGAGTCCAGCAGCCAGCATCCCTACTGTGTCATGCCAGCCCTATCACAAGCAAAGACGACCAGTGAACAAGCCAAGATCTCAGGATCGTGAGAGCTCTTGAACTGCATCTCCAAGTATCTGGGCAGCCACTTCAGTTCAAAGAGGAGGAGATGATGCTTTGTGCCTCTGCAGCACGGGACAACCTCTGCCTTCCCTGCTAACTGGAACTACTGAGACATTTGAAGTCTGTAACTAGGTGCAGTGTATTTACATTGCAACCCAGTAGCCTATGTCAGCCTCACAGCTCTGAGGGACAACATTGACTTGGGAACAGAAAGGGATCCTTGACGGTCTTCTACGCTGCTCTGAGTTTCTGCAGATTTCTGAACTTGAGAAACTTGACATACAGTCTCTGGAGCATCCTAGTGCTCTTTGTTTATGAAGAGAGAAATACAACCACTTCTGCATGTGCAGTTATTGTCATACAGCTTTGTCTGTGAGAGCTGGAGAGGGAAATCTGGAAAAATTTTAAACAGATTTTTTTTGCCTTAAACTTACATTTCTATTGCACTATAGTCTACCCAGATGGCAGGTGACAAGGCAGTGTTAAAAACTCATTTCAGAGATCTCATTCTTCTTCACATTAATGCCTCTTTGTCCTTCTTGTAGTATTTTAAGGGTAGAAGAAATCAAACGTGTATAGCTACAAAGCTAAAAACCCACAGAAAAAAATAAAGTCCATAAAATTATTCTGCAACATTGTTGCAGAATCTGGATTAGAAAATCTGGATGAGAAAAACCATCATACTCACAAGCATTTTCACTCACTGGTTTTGCTGGTTGCATGTGCAAAACAGTGGGGCAGCAAAAGGAAGAATATGCCATGTTTTTTGTTTGACTCACTGCCTGTGAAAGACAAAGTGGCTGTGGTTATTCGTCTAATGTCTTTCACATGGACAAAGCAAGACCAGGACTCAACCCCCCACTCCTTTTATATTCATGTACAGTCGCGTGGGGAGCGAGGGCTTCAGGGACTACTGTGCCAGCATTTCCCAAAGGTCAGAGTCCAAGCTCTGGATTCAGGTGATGAGGGGTTTTTTGGGTGCTGGCACATGTAGTCTTTAGATTATTTTTCAAGCCTAAGAGCTGGCTAAGAGGTTGACAAGAGGCAGTGATATTTCTCCAGGGAGGATCTGCATTGGATTTTCCTGCACTGTCTGTGAGCCTGGAGAATTGCCCTCCTCCCAGAACAGCTGTCATTTCATATGCTGGGGAATATTTCTTAATAATTTAACTCAGTTAATGCAACTTTTATAATAATTGAATGTTATGGCATAGGTATCTACCTGAAAATTATGTTCACCATGGGTCCACCATTATATAGGCCAATTCCTCATTAAAGGAAGGAACTAAAGGAAAGCAAGCACCACTGGTTGGTGATTGTGAGCAGTCAGAGTATAGTGTAAAAAAACAGTGTTTGTAATTACAGTGCCAGCCTGCACAGCTGGCGAAAGATTGCTGCCACTGCAGACAAATAGCATTAGTAAAATCTCATTTCTCAAAAAGTGATGAAGACTGCCAGTGCCAGAGAAGAAAATACAGTTAAAGCCTACTCTCACTCTGCCCTTTATGATCTATCAATAGCACAGGTTCTGGTTCTCAATACCTAAACTGGGTATATTGACCATACCATGTGTCCTTGTCAGAGACCCAGATTTACCCCTGCCTGAAACTAACAATTACGTGTCCTCTCTGTGCCAAAGGAGAAAACTTGGATCCAGTGAGGTCATGAAGTGGTTTTGCTGCTGGTTTTACAGGTGACCAAGATTCACCCCATGCCTCTAAATCCTTCATACACATCCCTGTATGTGCTCATCGCCACAGTGGATCTGCCTGTCAGAAACTTCAGTGATTCAGTTCTGCCAGTCATCTTGCAAGACCAAAATACCTTATCATCATTGGACATGGAGGTGGGAATGGAAAGCTTGTAGTAAGCTTCATGGCAGAAAGTGAAAGGCGTGTGCCATAGCCTCTGCCCCTTCCAGCCTCCACCCAGAAGAGAAGTCTGACAAAGATTGTATTAGCTTCATTACCAACACATTAAAGCATTTGTAACAGCAAAACACCTCACACTGAGAACATAGTTTGCCGAGCAGTTTGTTACTGCTGTCCTGAATGTAGTTATGACAAGTCCTTGGTTAGGATGATGGTGGAAAGCAGAACTGCTGGGAACCAGCAGAGTCACCTGTCAGGGAAACTCTGCAATAGTGTTAAGCCCAGAAAGGCCTACAGACTATTGGCAGCTTGAATATGCTCTATTCTGCACGTGAATGCTGGAACAGTTCTTGCAATGGGCTCTGAGGACATGAAGAAGGAGAGCAATTAGAGGCACTGGTCTCAAACAGGTGTTTGCTGGTCTGAAACTGAAATTGCTGGTCAAGACGGTCTGGCCAGACTGCTTAAGCAGGTGGTCAGGCTGAAGTGCCACGGGCCTTCTGGCTTTAAAAGCTCGGAGTCTACAAATACAGAGGAGAAAATGGTGTATGAATTATTCCAAAAACATATGATAAAATTAATTACCCTTGAAGCAGAGCAATACTTTGCATATCTTATCTGCCACAGTCTAACCAGATTACTTGTGCAAGAAACTGGGCAGTAAAATGCCACAGGCAAGCAGGACCCAGCATCTTGCAGAACTGGATGCATTCAAGTGGACATTAGGGCTAGAGCCAAGCACCTTGGTTATTAATGCTGCCGTAACTTTTGCTGAGCCTAAGAACAGCTCTGGCTCCAAGAAAATCAGGCATGTTGGGGTTTGTTTGCACTGAGGTAAGAGACTGCTTTGAGCTCTACCGGTCCCTTTTCTGAAGCAAATGCCAGCCAACTCCAAGCAGATTTCGCTTGCCTGGGCTTGGTTCTGTCCTCTTCGGTCATCTTGCTGTCCTGAGAGACCTCAACCTGGGGAGGCATTTCTTGCTTTGTCACCTAAATCTGCTTGTATAGCTGTGGTTCTCCCCTCACCCCTTGTGGCCTTCCATCAGCGTGCTCTCCCTCCTCCTTCCTTACACCCTATGAATTTGCCATGGCAAATTTCTCCCTCTACTGTCCTCAGAGTCAATTAGTCAAAGTCACTAGTGAAAGTATTATGTTAACTTCTTTCATCTTTTCTTTCATCTTTTCATCTCCTCAACTTGCCCAGCTCACTGGTCTTTGTCACTGCTCTTCTCCAAAGGGCATGAAAAAAAAATCTGTTCTCTGACAGTAACATTATGAGCTACTGTGAAGTTTATTCTCCTTTTAAAATCAAGAAATAATTTTCATGACTTTTTTTTTTTTTTTTTTTTTAATCTGAGAGACTTCCAAAATCTACACCCAGGCACAGCATTTACCTCCTTTTCTGGGCAGGTTTCAAGGTGATGGCTGTTTAAAATTAGGTGAGAAATCCTTTCAATAAGCAGCTATAGAAGTGAACTTTGCCATGACCAGCAACTGCCTTTCCTCATGGCTTTTAATAACCATGGGAGCAGCTTTTCCTCTCCAAATGTACGGCACTGAGCACTTACCCTGTCTGCAAGGAAAGCAGCACTCACCTTCCTCGGCTGTCTCCAGTCACTGGGGAACAGCGGTGCTGTTGGGTCAGTCCAAGAGAGCCGTGATCTGGTTGAACCACCTGGGAAAAAGTAACACCTGCTACCACTCCGCAGCTAAGGCATCAGGGATGCATTGCTCAGTGCGAAGAAATGCATTCCTAATAGAGAGCCCAGCACCTGCTGCTCTTCTTATTATGCCAGTGTTTACTGGCAATTTAAACAAGAATCTTGCTTGCTGAGGCTGCTGGTCTTTGATGGAGGGCTACAAAAAGGTATATGTGGTCTTTCTGTCCCTTGCTGCAATGGTAGGGTCCTTCTGCTGCTCCAATGCTGGAGATAGAGATCAGTTGCTTCTGAGGCCCACAGGATTTTTTTCAAGTTCTTCTCCTCTCCTCTCCTGCCAATGTTTTTTCCCAAAAGCTCTCACACTCTATGGTGACAGGGAGAGGAAAATAATGTAAAGAAAACTCTGCTTTTTAGTGGTAACACACAGGAAAGGTGCAGAGAGTCTTCTTCCAATGCCTATAATTATTTTATTCCCATTAAATATAGCATTTTTTGAGCACAGAGGCTCTGCCCAGGCTGCTGTGATTGTCCAGCGCTGAGGCCCTGCTGAGTTCCCCATAGCACATGGCCATAAAGGTCCAAAAAGCCAGGCATGTGCCAGAAAGGGATGAACCAGGAGCACCTTGTGCTAGCATTTTCTGAAATGGAGTAGGAGGATGGTTGCCCAGGGTAGGTCAGTGGCACCACTCCCCAGGGAGAAGTCCCACTCTCTTTGAAAGCCACCGGAGTCAAGCACGTTGCCCACCTGCTCACAGCTCAAGCTCTGCTCTGCATGGGTGGAGGAACTCTGCTGGTCCTGAAATCTCCTAGGGCCAAACCAGTGAGCATCTGCGTCAAGGAACTCCATCATTAGGTGGTAGATTTCACCAAACAAAAAAAAAGACATTGAAGAAAATCCCTCTGAAGGGCATGAATCAGCCAAGTGCAAAGAGGAGAAATGTGGGAAGGGATGCCAGTCCAGCAGAGAAGAGGAGGTTTTCTGACCATAACTATGTAAAAGAAAACAGAAAATCATGTTTAATTCCTATAGTTTTTCTTCTTCAAAACAAATTGCACGTATGAGGCTCTTCTGCTTCCCGCACAACACATCCCAGTTGATGCAGCCTCAGCAGGGCTGAGTTTTGTCCCTCCAAAGCAGCAGCAGCACAGCCACCCCAGGCAGACCAACCACCTCAGCTCTGCCTTTGCCTACATGGTGAAGCCCAGAGCGGAATATGATCCCCTGGGAGGAAAAGACACAGCAAGGAAAGGCCTGAG
This sequence comes from Chauna torquata, assembly GCA_013399475.1. Classification (NCBI taxonomy): domain Eukaryota; kingdom Metazoa; phylum Chordata; class Aves; order Anseriformes; family Anhimidae; genus Chauna; species Chauna torquata. The sequence goes on from VXAL01015089.1 coordinate 467,586, forward strand.
GAGGCCAAAGGAAATGATCTGAATTGGTGTGAATGCAAGAAAGTAAATGGAGGAGGCAAAAAGAGCAATCCTAAGCCACAATGCTAAATTCCCTCCGGGAGGACACACCTCCCCAGGAGAGCTGGGCCATAAAAAATGTTTTGCTTTTTTCTTTTCCAGAAGGTACCAGCTAACATTTGCCAGCGGGAAGGCAGCCTCCTAGATAATACCACAGCCCTGGTTCGCACACAGAGTGGAAGCCCAGCTGGGTGGTTTCCCTTTTCAGCAGATTTCTTTAACACATGGGTATTTTTTCACCACTATCATCAGCGTTTAGCAAATGACAGATCTGCTGGAGTGCCTCACAGATGGTTTTGATTCACTCAGGGCCCAGCTCTGTTTCCCTGAATCATAGCTGCTGGGGACAGAAAACACCATTTCCTCCATCTGTCAGGCACAGAAGTGCTTCTTTTCCACCCAAGAATATATTTTTCCAACATTTGGTTCCTCTGTTTTATAAGCCTAAACTGATGAGGCTGTCCTTATTCTCCTGTGGTCTTCTACCAGCATCTCAGACCTTGGTTTGGCCTAACCCTAAAGTTTCTGACCTGGGAGAAGTTCCCACACATTTGTGCCTCTTCGACCAGTGCTGCTGTCACCAGCTGCAGTGCTACCACCTTTAAGTGGTATCTCTTCAATTCTTTTCCACCCAGTACAATTTCAAAGTGTTTGCTGGACTCTAATACAAAAGGGCTGCTTGTGGATTGCTGAAATAAGAGTAGATCTTTCAGCTCTTCCATAAAAATTTTCTTCTGTATGCCCCACCTCCATTTTGGAGGAAGATGAAGATCACCAGCCCTGTCCTGTAGGTGGGGAAATTGATGCATAAGGACAGGAAAATTATTTTCCTGAAATCCCACAGCCATGGCCAAAAGCAGACTGGGCCCTTTGAATCCTTTGGCCATGCTCTGTCCCGCTGATCCCTCCCCAGGCCTGGTGGACCTGCTTATCACTCGTGCTAGGCTGCAGTACTCTTCCATCTCCTTGTTCTGTGACGAATGGTGCTATCTCTGGTGCTACCTTTGCCCAAGTCAAACATAAATTTGTCCCAGTACCAAGCCTGTTGTTTGCACAGGCTATTCATTAGGGATAAGTAGAGCAGGGAGCAATGAATGTGACTAATTGCATATAATTATAGATCCCAATTCTCTTCTTATGCTGTATGTGTGTGTCTGTTTATAGGACAATTACACAGAAAATAGGATACAATTAGAGTGATCTATGCTGAAGGGCTGCACTTGTATCACTGAGTGCTGAACTGGATGGACTCCAAATGGGGATGCCATTGCCTTTCACTGGAGTTTCCCCAGAATCAAGATCTTGGCAGTTTCTTCAGTTTCAGCCCAGATCCTTGAAGGTAATTTTCACAAGTTTTTCTTGTTCTACCACCCTTGATGCAAACAGATATCTCAGTAACACACCATCTTTGCTAACTCTCCCCTTCTCCTAGTTTTGCTTTTCCTGCCATCCCTTTTCTCTAGGCTAAAGCATACTTACTACTCAGAAACATATGTTGCAGCTTCAGGTCAGGGTCCTGCTAAAACAGGATTTTGGCGGCAGCCTACATAGGTGGTGAGTGACTAACTGATGCCAGATGTTCACACTGTTCCCAACACAAAATGAGTTTGCAAGTCTTGGTGTCAACAGAAAAATCCACCGTACGTAGCCACAGTTACATTGGGAGTCAGAGGAATGAAAGATGTTTTTGTCTCCTGGCCCTGCTTGCCAGAATGGAAGAGGCCATCAATTTTTAAAGCACTCAGCAGAGGGTATGTAAACTGGTTGGAGCTCCTAAACACTGCTTCACTATGAATGTCACATAATAAGCATAAAGCTGGAAGAGAGTAAAGGGAAGGAAACATTCCCTGTGCTGTCTTTTGTCTCTGTTCAGTGAAGAAACAAACCTCAAGTCCCCTCAGTTGTCAATCCAGCACTTTTTGCCAGAACTAGCATCTTAAGCAGTACAGATGATGTTAGGTCAATAAAATCTCTGCTGAGGATAGCTGTGCAAACATAGCTTTGGGCCCTCTACAACATCTACTTGTGAAATTCTCACATCCTATCTACCGAGGTTACTCAGACAGGCACACTGTTGAATACAACCACTTTTTTGTCTAGGCAGGAAAGCAAAACCTGAATTCAAGTCAGACTTTGGATGGATCAGAAAAATGTGCCAGATGAACTCTGTGAAAACTTCCTGGTTGTAGCTGAGGTCGGATCAGCCATGATACAATCTGATGGGTTTTTGTTTTCCGCCTTGAGCTTTTACTGTAATAAATCAGTACCTGAGTTTAGTTTCTACCACAGAGGTGCTACTGCTGGCAAATTGAATGGCACTGAGATTTGGAAAACCACCTAGGACAGAAAATTTTTAAAAATCAGATTTCGATATTTCTCAGCCACAGGTCACTTGTTTCACAGAGAGGTTTCTGAATTGTTCAGTGCGGTCTGTTTGGGACTGCTTGGCACAAACAATTCTTTCATAAACCCCATGAAGGGGATCTGGAGGAGGAGTTACCAGTTCATAACATCCCTTGAGTCCAAACTATCCCAGAAGGCTGCTCAAAGGAAAAATCAGAGATCAAAAGGCCTTCAGGCAGGCCTATCCCTCACCTCCTAGCAAGGATTTTCAGGGAAGGTGAAAGTCACACCAACACAGGCCAGAGCATAGGGAAGATGCAGGTATTGCTGCTTCTTGGGTGCATCCATGCTTGTCAAGTGAAATGAGCTCTAATTTTCAGGCTTTTTAGCTTCATACCCTTAAAGGTTGGACAAATAAATTCATGCATCTTTGGACTTCTCACCATGCACTGAAGATCTCTGCTCAAGCAACCCTTATGCCCTTTCATCTCACTGGAAATGGGTCCATGCCATGCCCACATCTCCATGCTGAAGTTACGGAGACATCCACCTTTACATCTCCGTTCATAGGAAGGAACTTGGAAAGTTAGGAGGCCCTGGGATTGCTAGCCCTGGCAATATTGTTAGACTGGTCTGCGTTTGCTGTGGTGAGAAAGCAAAATGAAAATGCTTGGCAGGGTACCCATGGTCACAGGAAAATCCAGGACTGAGAGAAAAGAGCGTTTCTGTGAGATGTGTGAGCAATCTCTATCCCCATTGGAAAAAAATACCTGAATGATGGAGCCCTGTCCTAGTCCATTTAAAATCCAGAGACCAGCTTCCAACTTGGGTCACAGCCTGGGTCACATCCTGGCTCAGCCACTTCATCTCTGGAAAAGAGCTGGAATGATGCATAACAACCAGCAGGCATAAATTCAAGATTTAATCACATACGTGTAGGAGCTAAAGCTGGACAACACTAGCACCCACATACTTTCATAGGCTTGAGCAATCCTAGCTACTGGGAATGAAAAATTGAGGTTTTCTTTCAGTAGGCTGCAGTTCTGCGCATAGATAATTGCTTAAGAGCAATGTGCCCTGTTTAGGGATGCTTCTCTGCCTCCCCAGTGATTGCTCTCTGATTGAGCAGTAAAAGAGCTTGGCTTGGATAGGCAACTGAAAAAGGAAAAACAACTCTGATGTATTAGGAGAACCACAATAGCCTGAGATACTGTGTAGCCCTGCCACTGCTCACAGTGGAGAAGACTTGATTTGCTTTCTGTGGGGGAACCAATAGAACAAAAGGATGTGAAACAAAAAGGGCATTAGGGTATCAGAATAATAGTTGCAATCATTTTCATTGTCAGACTAGGTAGGGATAGAAGTGTTAAAAAGCAAGCTGTAGCTGTAACTCACACTAAACTGCATAGCCTCTGCATTGAAATCCCCAAATCTCTTTGACTTCAGAGGGGTCAGAATGCTACACTTCATATGTCAGGACTGCAATTTTTGAAATTGCTTCATAATCACTCCTGAAATGAAACTATTACACAGTCAGAGGCTTTACAGTAGCTATATAGACTCATCCAGAATCCTTCTTGAGTTCATTCCAACCCAGGTCACAGGCAGGATCCCTACATACATGTTGTTTCTAAGGTGAGGTGATCAAAACGCATTAGTGACTTCGGAAGCTTTGTAAGTCTGGTCTTTGAACATTTGAAAGCCCAGCGCTACTTTGAAACTCTGTGAGCTCCGAACCACCTGAACTGAAGAATGCGCAGTGACCTCTTAAGATGTGCATGGGCTTGACCTGAGTCAAGTCTGGCACAGCAGATTGTCATCTTAATTCATGACCTTCTCAGCGTGTTCCATCCCGTTCCCTTTTCAGAAAGGCTTGTTGATCTCAATCCACCTACCTCAGATGGCTCAGCATATCTGGAAGCTTCTACCACACACCCTGCCAGCCCAAGCAAAACTGCCTGACATATGGAGATTACCTGTGAAACTGCTTTTTGGCAACTTAAATGGCAAACCCCTTCTTGCCTGACTGAAAGATGATACCTTACTTTCCCCAGGGAATATTTCTTTCTTTTATAAACACTGAATGGCTCTTGATCATGCTTCAAAGATTTGCATAGCAGGAGAGGAAAAAAAAAAAGAAGGTCAAGAAAGAAAGTGTTAGCCAAGAAACTGAGAAAACCTTACAAAACAGAGCATGAGAGGATTCTAAAAGGAACTCTAATGGGAGGTCCTCTGCAGCTCCTGTCGTAAAAACTGGATTACCGTCACATTAGACCAATTTTTTTCCTTGAAACTCTCTTAACTGGAGGTTTTCTATCCCCAACCCAAGTAGAGCTGTCGTAGGGAGTGCTGAAGTTCAGGCCTGTGATGGTTATGCCTAGAAGACCTGGGTGTATACTGGGCATAAAAGATTAATGTTCTTGCCAGCAAATGTCCAGTTAGGGGGCTAGCCATGAAGCCTAGCGAATCTAATGTCCCTCTTCAAGGAGTTTTCTTCAATGATTATAGACGGACTCTGAAGAAACCACTTTTCTTATCCCATCTGCAGTGTCCATGCTGCCATGATTTTAGTGATTCAAGCACTCATCCTCTATTGCAGTGATGCCTTTCCCCTCGCTTCACAGACAGCACTATCTGATCAAAGTGACTTTGTCACATCCCATCAAGACTAGGAATGCCAACCTAGAAATGAAAGATTTTATTGCTTGTGCCCAGCAGCACTACTTTCAGTCCTGGTGTGTATTTCAAAGGTGCCCAAATGCACAGGTGAGCAGGGCAGGCTGGAGCAGAGAAGCTCAGCAAAGAGCTGCAGTATCTCTGTGATTACATTTTTCCTCTGAAAGGAGTGAATTCCCTGCCATGGCACTGCAGATCCCTTTTATCTATTTCCCACAAATATTTGAAGAAAGCACATAAAGAAAAGCTTGCATAAAGAAAATGTCATGCATCTGTTTGTGCAGGGCACATTCTCACATCTGTCTCAAAATACTGGAGGGTAGAGCAGGGAGCCTGGAGTTGAGGGATGTGGGTATCATGCTCGCCTGGGAAGAAAAACAGTAGCATACCCACATTCCCATGGTGCAAGTATTTGGAAGTCATTAATCGGCACAGTTAGAGACTGTCCATGTTGACAGTGTCCATGCTGATGTGTTCACAGGACCCATTTGGCAAGCATTTCAAAAAGAGAAAAAACAAATATATAATTTTTGGTGCTTCACAGGTTCAACAGGAAATCAAATCCTGCCAATGAATGGATCTTAGAAATGAGCTCGGGCTTATTATGCCAAAGGGTCAGAAAAATACCTATGGATATCTCCATTTTGAAGATATCTTTCAGTAGGCCTAAAACCAGTAGGCTGTAGCCTTGTATTGTAGATAAAAATGTTTATAACCACCAGACATAGAATGTTATATAAATGTGAGTAGTAGTTTGGCATGAAAACTGTAACAACTGTAACAGGCATCTTACATCATCTTTGCTTTAGTTAAGCTGAGTGGAACTTAGGTGACGGACAAATACTGGAGGTGAGAGACAGAGATGAGTCAGGACTTTCCATGAGAAAAAGGTCAAATGAGCCAGCTTGCTGGCAAGTACCAACAGACATACTTTTTACCTTATTTAGGCTAAGGCAAGATGGTAGGAACATTATTAGCTCATCTGAGGTTCAGTATTCTATATTATTGATTAAGATCATAAAACCAGGGTTTTGCATTGAGACTGAGTTCCTCTGACCGTGCACCCGCATCCCTGAACAGGTCCTTGTTTGCAGTATCTGAGCCCTTCCCAGAACCTAATATCTGAGCTTAAGTGAGGTAAGTCTTTCTTCTTAGCAAGGATTCCCTAGTATTTCTCTGAATTAATCTTTACTTTTGATTACTACATTTCTTTCTTATTCTCATTCTATAACCACATCATCTCCTTTTCTGTCAATTCCCAACAGACCAGCACATCAACTTGATGTGTCACATCTGCTGTGCATTACTCTCTGCTCCTCAGTGTACCGCGTGGTCAGATCATTAGGTTATCTTCTGCTTGCCTGTTTCCATGAAAGCCAACTCTCCTTGAGGTGGCTTGCTTGGACTTCTGCAGCTTTCCAGCTCATGGCTGGGGGTTAACACATCTCTCCTCTTGAGTGCCACCTGCCTTGAGGCAGGACATAGTCTTTAAACCCTGGAGTCTGAGATGAGCACACAGCTTCATGTCCCTACTCATACAGATGTGGCTGCCTCTCAAATACAGATAATGAGATATTTATATTTACATCTGCATGAGGAATCAAAGGAATTGTCTACATAAGCAGAGACCCTACATTTTATGGGCTAGCTTGGGTCCCCTCTCCCTCTAAAATGTTAGCCTCTGGTAGCTTCCCTGAGGGTGACTTTGTACCCAGAGCAGTTATGGCTGTAGATTAGAACTAACAGTTAATTACAAATAATAAAGAGAATGCAGGAAAGAACTCTGTGCTCTGTCCTTTTGGCATTAGGCAATTACTACCCAGCTCATTTCAGAGGTTAATGCTTTTTTCATTTAGCACTGCCTGCCTGATTTCTCCTTGCGTGGAGCATCGGATACCACCAGCACTCACCTTTTAGCTCAGGAGCCCTCTTTTAAACCTGGTGCTTTGTGGCTGCCTCTGATATATACATTCAATAAATATTTAAATTCTGGAAGAACTTTATACTCTGTGCACTTAATCTTTTAAAATCATGTTGCTGTCAGAATGCCCCTCCCATGAAGTGCTGGTGGCAAAGTGCCTTATCTCCTTTGAAAGCTTTTTTGACTCCCAGCTGTACTCTCTCTTGTTTTTTTAGCCAGGCTTTCAAAATGAAACACACAAACAACCAGCTGCTAGATATTTATGTGGAACATTAGCCTTGCAATTAAAGGGAGAGAAAAAGAAGCTCTACTTTGGGGTCCCTCAGAGTTTTATTACTGCCTGTTCTGCTCCATTATTGCATTTCTTTGGAAAGTGAGCTGCATTAGGGGGCCCAGCTGCAAGCAGGTCCCCTTGATCACCATCTGCCTAAGGAATTATCCATACCAAGCTGAACGAATAAAGTCACGCTGAAGGTTAAAAGTGTTGCCCCAGTCCTTTCCACAGCTTCTTCCCTCTGGTCAAATGAATGTGGTGAAGAACGGTCCCAGGCTGGAGGTGGAGCATATCTACAGAGACAGAGGCTACACTAACATTGCTGTCCTAGACAGGAGGAGGCTGCAGCTTTGGTGCCTCCTGCTCAGTTCAGACTGATCCGTGCTTCCAGTCCTGCCATTTCAGCCTGCACCTCTTCTGGACAGAATTTAACTTGCCAAATTTCAGCCCACGCTGTTGAAAGCACTAGTTAAGCATATATCAATCCATCCTAACCAAGTTCTTGTGGGCCCAGCAGGCAGAGGTGGAGGGAATGAACTTTGAGGAAAAATGACTAGCAATGAAATGTAGACCAGAAAATCCTGTAATCTGAACCTTATGCCAAGCACCTAGGGAACGAAAAGGTTGTGAGGACTTGCATATTTTTCAAGAACCTTGTGGTAAGTTTATTTGCTGTGATGCTGCAGCAACAGCTGAGGGATCAGGAGTGAACACGTCTCCCAGCAGTGGTGTATATTCCAATTTCAGACAGAGCTACTGCGAAAGAGAGAGACTGCCTTGTTCTATACATTGTCAACCAGAGCTGGGGAGGAAAGGGCTCCCCAGGTCAGCAGAAGAGGCCAGCCTGGTGTTGTGCATCCGGCATGCAGAAGGGATTCTCCCATCTCCCACCAAGGGATGCTTGAAAAGCTCACTGAGGGTAGCCTTGTGGCTGGCAGGAGTTCTTGGCACACAGTACATTAGAAATGCAAATGATATGTTTCCTTAGGGCAAGAGATTTGAGAGCCCATTCCCATTCACCATGGTCAGTGGAGAAGGGGAGCCAATGTGAAGCTGAGTGTGGGGAAGAAAGTGTTTTCCTTGCAGCTTCCAGAGAAAACTCATGACGCTCCCATGGTAGCTTTTATTATTCCCATTTCACATAGGTGGAAAATGAATGACACAGTGGCACGTAGAGTGAAAAATAAGTTTCCTGGTTTCTATTTCTGGTGCTACTTCTGGCTATTTGTGTGATCTCCAAACTAGACACTTAACCTAATCAACAGCACTTCTCTGCAAAATAGGAGCAAAAAAGAGCTGCCCTGTAAGGGGACTGTGAATATTCCCTTCACTGCATTTAAAGCATTTCTTGATTAGCTTTGAATGGTTCTGTATGTATGAAAATAATTTAATTATTATGAATTTATGCTTTGCAAAGAGAGAGTTCGTATGGCAAATCAATGCAGTCAGCAGTCCCTGCACCCACTCTCCAGATCTCATGCCTGTTGATGGGATGCTTTCTGCCTAGACCATGACATAATGGGTGTTAGGACTCCAAAAGCTTTGCCATCTGGCAAGATTTAATTAAAATCAGCTTCCACACATCAGGGTGGGCCGTTCCCCCCACAGCACTGGCGGGAGACCTCTCTGCGCTGGGCCATGCTGGGGCTGGTCGTGAAGGTAGAGATCTTTGGCTCCTCTGTGCCTCTGAATCTTCTTCCTTGGTTCAAGGCCAGGACACCTCCCAAAATGCCTGGCAAGTGCAGAGGAGGTTCCTCGCCTGCAGCAAGGCTGGCAGGAGGCTTCACTCAGCCTGATGGCCAAGCAGTGATGAGACAGCATCAGAAATCACTGTCTTGTGAAAACGGAGATAACTAGTGGGAATATTTCATGTCAGTTTTAAGAAAAACGTGGATTGCAAAGGTTTCCAACTTTCTGATTTCATTGTGTTTTGATTTCTGTGAATTGTTTTGCTGTCTTTTAAAAAGCTTTAACTATTATTTGATTTTAATTGTGTGCATATAACAACACATGAAAATTGATTAAGAATGACATGTTAAATTTTTATATATACTGTTGTATGTTTACACTATTGAAACAAACTATTTTAAAATTTTTAAATGCAACTTAACTACGTATATTTCTGTTGTTCTAAAACTGAACAGCTGGGTTTTGCCTTTCCATAACACATTTTGAAACTACATGTCATTGCAACTCAGAAGCCAGCTATAGACCTTCCTCTGCTCCAGGCAGCTTGGCTTTCAACCCTTTGTCATCAACAGGTGGGTCTTTCAAAAGTGATCTGTGATTAGGAGGGTGTGGAAAACACAAATCAGATATCCAAATTCCCACAGGTTTTACTTCCAGTTACTTGAGCTTTGTTCTTGGCTTCAAAACAAAAGTTTGTGATGCTTCCACACCCCTGGCCCACCAGTTATTTAGCCGAGGCACAGAGAGTGCACAGGCTCCAAAGCAGACCTCAGTGAAAAGCTGAAGAAGTTTTTAGCAAGTGAGTTTCAGGACAGAAATTGTTCTGTTTGGATTCCTTTCACTTTCTTTCAGAGTCATTATCTACAATTTGTGTATGGAAGGCAAAGCTTCTAATTATACACTGCAGCGAGTGCATTTTTTATAAATAGCACCAATTGTTCTGCAGGGACATTCGAATTTGAATCAGCTCCTCTTCAGTTTCACATTCTCTGTCTTTCGTGTGCAAGGAGGATATTTTTTACTAACGAAACCCAAGTGGATCATGTGTGACACAGAGGCTGAGGCACTGGAAGGAGATTTGGGAAATTTGGATTCTGCTGGGGCCAATGGTTGTTTCACCCGCTGACCAGAGGCCACTTCACTTCCTTGTAATTCTGCCCCTTTGTCACTTCAGTCCCTGGTACAAAGCTATCTTGATAAGGGTTGCTCTTGCTACCACATCCAGTCTCACTGCACATGCAAGCATTATTGTAATACCAAGAAAAATAACAATTTCAGAGCATTCTTTGGTGCATTCCCCAGCTCTTGTCTCCCACAGCACATGTTCACACCAGCATTTGGAAGCACCAGTCCTGAAAAATCTGAATTATGGGGTGCTTTGCTCCTCACCATGCAAGAGAGAACATTTTGCGTGAGCCCTTGCCAATTCTTCTGGTTGATGAAAGAAGGATGCTGCTGGGCTGGTGGGAAGCTCTGATGGTGTGCAAGAGAGGTGGTGACCTTCAAATGGAAGGTATCTGTCTACTACAGCTCTATGGCCAGCAGCTGCTACCAGTCAGATAGCACCCATCCCAAGAGTGCAGCTGGTGGGACTTGCCTGTAACTTGCCATGGTAAGAAGCTGCGTGCACAGGAGAGGGGACAGATGTCAAGAGGGCACAGAGAGGACCTGGCAGCCGTGGCTGTGCCCCTGCAGCTGGGGATGGGCAGGATTCACATGGCCCAGGGCCATGCCCATCTCACCCCGGCAGGTCCCCTCGGTGGCTCTGCAGAGCCCTATCCTTGCCATAAAGCCAACCCAACCCTGATGCAGCCTGCTGTATAACTGTGTTGGAGGCTGCCTTTATGTGGCAGTGAATATGTCAAGGAGACAAAATCTCAAGCATGCTTGGGGCGAGTGATTCAGAGGCTGCTCAGTTTATAAATACGGCTCAGCCAGGAGTGTACGTTTAATTGCTCAATGTACTGTAACACCCGTCGTTTCCTGCATTATCCACTTGCCCCAGCAATAGAGCTGCCACCTTCTCAAAACAGTCATTTCATGAAGTGAATTTCCTTTCTATGATTATCTTTTTATGCAATTAATATTTTCTTAGCAAATCACAGATCACTGCCTCCTCAATATCTAAAGCAATTAATGAGCCCCAGCTGGCAGCCATGGCTGAATGAGTCACTCTGCTGGAGGAAAAGATATCACTGTTGCATATTCTCTCCTCATGCTGTCATTTGTCGGTTGATATTTTGGATTGAAGGTACTTGTCTGTCATTCCCAGGACAGAGCTGGATCAGCTCTTCCAACCTGCCAGGCCACCAGGCTGCACATTCAGAGGACTTGCTCCCTTCTCCCCACTCATCCTGGCAGTCTCCTCTGCCCCAGCCATGGCTGGTGAAAAAACAATGCTGCAGACTCACTCCTGGCCAAGCTATACGTGAGGAAAGCACCAGCTACAAAATCACAGCCCACCTGAATTCTCCAACAGGGTTTATGAAGTTTGGAGAGCTACTCTTGCCCCATAATTTGTGAAATAAAGCACCTCTACAGCCTTCCTCAAAGACAACAAACTGGAACATACCTGGGGTAGTTCATCGGTCTTTTTACACAATTTTTTAAAAACATAGCTGGCCAGCCCTATATACCTTTTGATATGTATGTCATAGGTGTGTTTTAGTACATTTCTCCATCCTGCTCCATTCATGCCCTGCTGCAGTTAGCTTTTCTAACTGAGGTCAAAAAGTCCTTTATTGAACTGTCTGCAGTGATGCCTTGGTATCTTCCCTACCTGGCAGAGGTAATGTGGAAAATGTTATAGTGTACAAACTGTTGAAGAGCCTTCCTGCACTGAGCCTTTGAAAAGAAAAAAAAAAAAAAAAAAGACATTGAATGTCTTTTGTTGCCATTTACCCATCCAATCCTACTTGAAGCTGTTTTGAGTCCTCTTTGATCTTTATGACTTCAAGAGACAGCTTTATCATCAGCATACTGTTTGGTCTCTCTATTCACTTAACATCTTAATGAACAGCAGGAATCTGATTTGTAACGGGACATCTGAAGGAGATGAAGGCTCCTGGCTTAGCTCGGGAAAGCAGTTGTGTATGTATCTCAAGAAAGCTGGAGACCTTTTTGCATCTGCAAGAAGCAGACAAGCAGAGTTTAGGCCAGCATCACGAGCAAAGAGGACAGACAGCCCAACATACTATGGCTGCTGATGAGTGGGATAGACAGAAGTCCTGGAAGTAAGGATGGGGTTGAGAATTTTAAATGATGCAAAAGGGGTCCGTGGCAGGGAGCAGGCAGCACAGTCAGCACAGGACAGGAGACTGAGCATGGCTGGAGAACTTGGGGGGAAGCATCATGTGGGTGTTAGGAAAGCTTGGAGAAGGAAAGCCAGCCAGAAGTGGAACAGATTTCTTGGGTGACAATTTAGCTGGCAAGCAGAGGAAAATCCAGAACTAGAGAAATTTAACAAGGAAGAAAACAAAAATCCAAGTACTGACAGTTAAGATTTGCTGCCTGACACAGTTTCAAATAAATTTTCCGCCCAAGATTGTAGTGTCACATCTCCAAAGTAAAAACGGAAGAAGAAATGCACATAAGCAGAGGTAGCAATGAGCAAGGGACCCTCAAAATCTACTGAGTCACACCATTGACATGTTGAAGCTTTGGCTTCAGTCGTGAGAATATTGCAAGTCTGCCAAAATGTTGTGTGGAATTTAGTCTGAAGCTGTTAGCCATGGTTTCAGGCGGCAAGCAAAAAAAAAAAAAAAAAAAATCCCTCTGTTGTTCATAGATTATTTTTGTAGATGGGATTAGTGGTGAGCCCATCTATATTACGGTTTCTTTCACTCAGGAAGTTCTCCTACAGATCATCTCCCTGCCCCATACAAAGCAGGGCTCAGGAGGCCTTGTAATGCCCTTCCCTGGCTGCCTTTGTCATTGTCTGTTGAATCAGAGATGTATGTTAGAAAGATACAGGTCAGGCATTAGCATTAGCTTCCTCCTTTCCCCAGCTCTCGACAAGATCCAGCAGAGTAATACAGACTCCTACTTCCCACATGGCCCTTCCAGTTAATGTTTCTTCTGGGAGGGGAGAGTCAGCCCACCATTATTATTTATTAACATCTACTTCATGCCAGATCTGTATTTCTGACCTACATTTTTCTTGAGCAAAACCTTCATTGAAGGAAAATTTTGCCTGGAATAAGGACTTCAAGTTTAGGTCTATAAATTATTAATTGTTCTATTTATTTATTAAAAGCCACTGATGAAATGGGAATATGGGAATATCATTCCTCATGAACTCATTCTCTCTCCTGGTCTCATATGGCTTTGCACATGTTCTTCCTCAAAGAAATAAGTCAAAAAGTGTGTGTGTTTGTGAAGGGAGAGGGTCAGGTTTTTTGGCAGGCAGGTCAGGGTACAGTCACATTTATTCTTCTCACATGCTGCTTTGTAGAACAACAAGCTGGCAGATAGAATGAAATATTAGCTTCATTTCCTGTAGATCTGAGGAAAAAAATAGCCAAGGATGGAAGAAAGTGAATTTAGAACAACAAAGACCAAAGCTACAGAGACTCTGCCAAAGAAAATCTTTCACTGTACTGATTTATTAATTTGGAAGATGTTGTAGAAGACTCTTTCCATCAAGAGTGTTCACCCCTAAGCTCATTTGGTTGTTCAAGGTTTGGACGATATTTGTGCCAGTCAGCAACACTCTTAGGTCTTCTTAGTGTATGCTGCCTCGATCATGTTTTCAGTTTCCTGTTAACCCAGAAAAGCAGGAGTCCATAACCTTCCTTTTTGTGCTTTCCTTCACATGATCTTAGCAGACTGTTGTGTCCTACAGCCAAGCCAAGGAGGCGACAGAGGGGAACAGCCCTGTTACGTGCCGCAGAAAACAGCCACCAAGAACAAGCCTTCCAGCCCAGCTGATGTGGGACAGGGAGCAGACAATCCCCGGTAGGCATCACTGTGAGCTCAATTCTTCTGAAGAAAGAGCTCCCACTGCATTGCTTGCACACTGAAGAGGAGAAGAAGCTGTTTCTGAGCCTAGTTTTGAGGGACCACTCCAAACACACATCACAAAACAAAACTAAAAGACCTCTGAGAAACAAAACACTCTGGGTGCTTTCAAGGAATAGGGGCAAAATCCCGTACCTTGAGAGAAATGCAGCCAGATCTGCCAGGCACTCAGATGCGATGGCTAGGCTAGTGTATGGCTGCAGAGACAGCAAATACTGACGTTTTCTAATTTAGATCCTTGTCCTCCACAGACATTTCCTGGGGCACAAAAGCGTTGTATTTGTGTACTTAGTATCACCTACTAAGCCAGGAAGAGAAAGGAACCTGCCAATGTCTCCACTTGGGTGGTACTTGATTTATTTTCAAGGCAGACAACCCATCTGCAGTCTGCTGGCCCTCTGACACCTGTGAGGTTGCAGGCATCAATATCAATAATCCTCATATCTCTCCTCCAAACAGCACCTGAAACATCATGCAGCATTTCAGCCCAGTATCATATATGATGCTCTATCCTGTGTTCAGGTGTGACCAACTGAGGGCACAGACTCGAGTGTGCTGTATTCCACCCTCCCAAAGGTCTACATATTGCAAGGCTGCTGTGTAAATACTGCCCCAAGGGGCATCCCTAGCAGCTCCTGGGATGAAGATACTTTCTTCCTCACAGTGCTTCCCATATTGAGGAAATAAACATGAGGTTTCTATCCAGAATCCTCTGCTTTGTTTATGGGTGTTCTGGCAGCTTAGATGAGAGAGGATGAGAAACGTGTCCCCTCCTCATGTGCTGCTGCCAGCCTGAACTTCTGTCTCTCCCTGCCACGTCCTGCAATGTTTGTTGACCCCAAACCCCACCAATTACTCCATCAATAAGCTGTTTGCTGCCTGTGACACAATGTGTTACAATGCAGTTAGGAATAAAAGAGAAGGCCACACATCCCTTTGGCAGGATGCTTGTTTCAGTTTTTTAATCATGCACAGGGATTCCCTGAGTATGTCAAGGGATTATATACACCCCCAGTGAGAGCTGCAGATAAAGACATAACTGCAGGTAATGGTCGTGTACAGAGGTGCAGACAAGGCCACAGATGAGGACTCCATTCTCTGAAACCAAAGCAGGGGAATAATCTTTCAGGGCTAGATCACGGCTCCAAATATCTGCCTCTTTGGTTTCCAGGCAAAGAGCTAGTTCCCTTCCTCATCTCCACGCTACCTGCCCCAAACCAGCGAGGCTGCTGTGCCTGGGCATCTCAGCCCCTGAGAGCTTGCTGAGATAAAGCAGGAGGCTGTGGAAAGAGCAGCTACCAGCCAGCCAGAACCCCAATGGCTTGGCATCACCTTCACAGGGTCTTCTCAGGAAGGACTGTGTCTCACAAACCTTCACCCATCACGCTGGCTCTGCAGTGCTAGAGGTAAAAATAACCAGTGCTGACAGACTGGACACCAAAATGCTGAGAGAGAAAGAGTACCAGATCAGTACCTTCTCTCACTTCTGGAGACTCGGTTTCTCTCTCAGAAAATGTGATTTCTCCCTCCTTCCAGAGACCCCCATCTGACCAAGAACACAGTTACCAGCACAAGGGAGCAGGCACTTGCCTGGCCACAGAGCCCTCCCACAGAGCACTCAGTCTGTAATAAACTGCAGAGAGAAATGCAAGAGGCACCATCCATCTGAGCAGACAAGCCCCTGATGTCCTGACCCAGGTCTGCGCCGCTATGCTTTAACCCAAAGGCAGATGGTTAAAACATGTGAACGTTACACACAGCTCTCCTCTCTGACAATAACAGCACTCTGCCTAAGTGTTGGGCTGAACAATTTCCAGCCCACCATTTCTTTTCAGATTGTTTTGTCTATATACGTCACTGTTCGTGCCTGCGGATGTATAACTGGTCAGTAGGCATTGTCTCCTCTCTCTAATTGTAGGCTTGAGATTTCTAATCTGGAGAATAAAGACCAGCAGAAGGTGAATACTGAATCTCATGCCTTTGGTATCAACTTCCAGGCGCATAATAACTCATGCTAGATATAGTGGATCTCTAAGAGTTTCTGAGCACCTTCTCCACTACATGCTCAAAGATAGAATTGCTTGGATTTGTCCGTTTTTTGTTTTTCTTTTTTTTTTTCTTTTCTCTTTTGAAAACCCCACATTGCACTCAGCAAGTTCCCGTTGGAAAGCAGAGCTTTGGAGTTTTCCTTACCACTGCTACTGTATGGGGCTGGTTGCAATTTCTGGGTTCTGACAGCTCTTGGTTGCAGACTAAAACTAGAAAATTTCCATCTGAAAGTATATCTCTTTCAGACAGTTTTTAAGAGAAACATGTAAGCATGCTCTGTGCATGTTCCCTGTGTGCATGCATGCATGTTTATATGTGTGAACATGCAAAAAGCAGGAGCCGTGGCTCGTGCATGGTATAAGCATGTAGGACAGCACACTTGAGGGGTAGGAGAGCACTGCTGCTGCTTTGAAGGCACCTTCCTGGCGCAAAGCTCAGACCTCACAGCCCACCCTGAAGAGCAGGAGTGATGAGACCTCTTTTCAGGGATGCAGCTGGACACCATCACTGGCTGGCTTTGCTGGGTGGCCCTCAGGGACCAGGAAAGAAAATCAATGCTCATGGGATGAATGCCCTGTTTCCTAGCCTGTTACCTACAGCTGCTCTTGCAGGAAAGAGGGGCAGGTTGCTGAGTTAATGGCCAGAATAACATGTTAGATCTTAGGGTGCTGGAGCTGCAGATGCCAGCACACGTGGAGGAGAGAGAGCATTAAGCAGAGAGCTGTTAGATGTGATGGCAGCATTAGGAGCAGGGTGATGACAGGGTACTGGTAAGCAGCCCCTGAGCTGTACATGGGGCCGATGAGGTTGTGAGTGTAGGTTGGAGGACATGTGCTTCCCAACGTCCTGGAGCTTCCTCTGCAACCAGCTCCTGAAGGCAGGGTAGGCAAGGGCTGCCTGGGACCCTGGAGGTATGGAGGGCTAGTATCTATTATATGGCAAGTGTTGGCTGGGAATGCAAAAAATGCCATCTAGCTTCCCCAGGGGAAACCTACTACATCAGTGTACAATCTCCTTTTGTCAGGGAGTGAGAATTAAACAGCTCTCATAGGTCCCTTCTGGGCCATTTCCCTGAGAAAAGCTGGGGCAGTGTGGGGGAAAGATTATCTCTTCCAGCCTATCTTTTTCTGTCACTTTTTCAGTCTTATTGAAATTGGGCTTCCCACCTTATCCCTGTGAAGCTGTCTCACAGCCACACACACAGAGCCTACATGTTGCTTCCTAAACCTTCCCTGTGCCTCCTGGCTTTAGTGCTGCTGTTGCCAGCCAGAAGTTCCCTGGACCTGTTTGCTCATGTGTGATCTGTCCAACACTGTGAGATCCTGCAGCACGAGCACATTGCCTCCCTGCAGCTAAAGGAAGGTGTGTGCAGGCATTTTTTGGATGACTCAAGGCTGAAATTTCCAAAGCCAACCAGAAACGTGGCTGTACTTCTCTCATGCAGCAGTTTTAATGGTAGCTGTGTGGATAAATCCCCTGGACTGCTTTGAATCCCTCAGGAAAGATCTTGAACAGTGAGTCATCAAAGAACTGTCTGTATTTCCCACAAGAACTATTGTCCTGAGAGAATTCCAGATGAAGAAAATACGTTTTGCTTCCACTTCTCATTTCAGCCGCACGCAAGATCTAACACACCCTGCTCTGATGTTGTCGAATATTGCTGATCAGCCGCTGTGGGCTGCTTCCAAATACCCTTACTGTCCATGAAGGTGGAGCACATCAGCCAAAGATAACCTCCACCCCTGAGAAGGGAAGGGTGCCACCCTACAGACTGGCTCCTCCTCATGGTTCTTTAAAGCCTCCAAGAAACGACCATTTTCCCCTACTTTCAACCCATTGCTTTGTCGCTTTCCACCAATTTTGGTCTGTGGCCTCTAAATATCTTCAGCTGCCCTGGCAGACAGACAGCTGCACAGAGGATTTAAGCGGGGCCTTGGCCTAGTTTTCCTTTGCTGCCTTTCGTGGGTCTCACAGAAGCAGCCTGTGGACTTACGGGCCTGCAGACCAGGGGCAGAAAGCTAAACCAGCGAATGCTGCTCTGGGTCATAAAGTAGCAAGCCTTTTCACACAGTGTATCAAAGCCTCTGTTCCTCAGAGAACAGAGAACTGTAAAGGCCAAAGTTTGTTTCCATTTTAATCATATCATAATTTCAGTAGGTGTCTGTGAAGCAAAAAAGAGTGTCTCTCTTCCCATTATAGGGAGCTGAATAATTCAGACACCTTCTATAGGCCTCCTCCTCTCTTCTGAGATAATAATCGTCCCACATTTTAGTGCTGCAGCAAAACCAGCCACCCAGGACTTCACCATGTTCACTAGGCTTCATACTGACAGGAGGAGAAAATGCAGAAAAGAGAATTTTATTTAATTGCTGGAACACGAGGCCTAGGTCATAGCTGGGCATTTCAGGTTCCCTTAGAGAATGGGCAGTGCAGACACCACGGGTATGTGCTCACACGTGGGAGTACATTCGGGAGGATGTTTACGCAGCCCGAGACCAGGAATCTGGCTGAAATGGGAAAAATCTTGCTGCAGGTTTTCCCTGTGGTTTCGGCCACATCACTTTGTCTGTCTGTGAATCATTCTTCCACCTGCAAAGAGAGCAGTAAAAGCTTGGGCCGATGAGCATGGGTGGATGCAGCCGAGTAAATGGAAGTTCCTGGGCTGTCAAATTATACCTTTGTATATTATATATGATCAGAACAAGGGTAAATTTGTGATGGGTGTACAGACTATAGTCCTTGTCTGACAATGTAAAAACAGGCAATGCCTCCAAGATAAAGTAATTATGAGGAAAAATGGTCAGGAAAGGAAAAGCAATAGTTTAAAAAAAAAAAAAAACCACCTCCCGTAGATATTATACAAGTTACCACAGCTTTTCAGTAACTAAAAATATTTGTTCTCTTAAAAATATCCTGACTGAGGGGAGCTCTGGAGACAGACAATTTGAGTAATGCGTGTATAGGCAGTCTGCGAGTGCCAGTGCAACTGCATAACAAAGGGAAGAAGAGGAGGCTCTAACTGGAGCTGGAAGAAGCAGTGGCAAATCTATGACTCAACAATATCAAGACAATATCAAGATAATGTGGATAAAAATGTTCTGAGAACAAAGGAAATCCTGATATTGCTATAGATCTTCTATCAGATTAAGTTATCTTCTGATATATCTAATATCCCTGGAGGGAAAAAAAAAAAAAAAAAAAACCACAGGAGCATCCAATAAATCTTTGTCTTCTGTGTTCTTAAAGATATGAGGTGGCATAGTAGTATCCTATGAGATTAATGAATTATTCTACTCTATTATACGTTAACAACCAAAGTTGTTAAATATCATTTTCTAGCGTTAAATATATCTAAGTCAGGACATTGAGATAATAATCTAAAGGTTTCTAAAAGCTCTCTGAATACCTCTCCAGATAGTTAATGTCAATTTTTAATAAAATTTGGAAAAACTGAGAATTGTCTGCAAACTGTCATTCTATTAGCACTTCTAAAGTATGAACAGGACAACAACGGTACCTGTAAGCCTGCTAACCAGAAACAAATTCTAAGCAAAGCAATGAACGATACAACACAGGATGTGGTGAGTGCAAAATTAACCAGTGGGAGTGCCAGAGCATATATTTTGAATAATATTGATATCAAAACAAGCATAGTCAGGGTGTGAGGTGGCAGTGGAGGCTGTGCATTTTCTCCTTCCTCCCTCATTCCTGTCTCCAGTTACCCCAGTGCCACGCACAAACACATTCCCTTTCCCAGCCCCCTAGCGCCCACTGCCCCTCTACACCACTGCAACGGGCAGGGCGGCACGCTGCTGGACCGGGGGAGGAAGGGAGTTAGGTGGAGGCTGCCTCCAGCCCATTCCCTAGGGTAAAGGATCTGAGGAGGAGGCAGCGGCATGTGGGTCTGTGTTATTATTGCACAGAGCAGGGCACAGAGCAGAGATTACAGATACCGTGATGTTTTGGTTGTGTCTGAAGTCATCTGGAGCAAGCAGAACTGCAAATGAGCTGCTGGCCTGGAACAGTGCCCATCACTTAACTGGCTAAATTACACCGGGTCCCTGGGGTTGGTATTTCTTAAATTGCAAACTGACTGATAGACCTCAGAGCATATTCACCAACCAGGAATCATCAACGTGATGTCCACTATCTCAAGAGATTTTGTAGAGGCGCCTTCCTGTCCTGCTGCTCTCTCATATGCCAGCAGCTATCTGGAAGGCAACTCAAAAGCGTGGCCAGCAAAGTCCTCAGCTCTAACTACTTGGTAGGCTTGTAAGTAATGAAGAAGACTGCATACTTGCACAGGTAAATTCTGGTTACAGTGAAAGAGGAAAGACTGCACTCTGGAAGATCATATTTCTGAACAGCGCTGTGGGAACATGAGCACACACAGCGTAACAGTTATGAGCTGCCAAGCGCTGCTATGGCCAGAGGTGGAAAAATACGGTCTTTGATATACAGACGTGGTCCTGCAGAGCAGGTGCCCTGGCTGGATAATCCTGCATATGGATGCATGAAATATGGGCCAGACCTACAATTACTGGGCAATGTGGACAGCTAAAAAGCTGGCAATTTTTCTGCAAGAGCAGCTTTTCAAAAAAGCTCTCCTTATTTCAAGACATTCCTGAGGTACTGAATTTGGATAAGGCAGATCTTCTTAAGCATTGCAAGAAAAAGCCAGTGGGGAAGCAGTCTGCATCCTGCAAAGGACACAGGCACGGTGAGTAGTTGAGATTTGGGTTCTCTACACACAGCAAAGCCTAGGCAACACAACCCCATGTGCACAGTCAATGCTGGCAGAAGAGGGGCTGTGGCACAGCCTGGCCACAGGCACCTCTGGGAACTGCCACAGATCTGGTGCTGCATCTTCCTTCAGTATTAAGGCTTCCTCTAGTTTTGGATACTGGTTGGTTCTCAAGGTGCTCTGGGGTGCCAACCTTCCCACGTGTCTCTTTTCTTCTCCCAGCCACCTTCCTCAGGTACCTGACCTCACACGTTCCCTTGTAAAGTGGAACACCTGGACATGGACCTCGTGGCTAAATCTAAGATAAATACAGGTATCCCTTATTTTACTGCCTACCCTGCAACTCCAAACAGGTGAGGTTAACCCCTGCCTTCCTCTACCCCAGGGCTTGGCTTGAATCCATAGTAGCCGTCCCCTCTCTCTTTGCTCAAGGTTTCTCAGGTAGCTTATGGGTATCAGGGATTCTGGCACTGAGGTCATGCATTAACACATGAGAAAGAAGATGGTCCTGCCCTTGTTTTTCCATGATGCTGGGAGCAGCTTTTGCTAATGGGCACTTGGAGAGGCTGCACATAAAGGTACACTAATGCACTTGTACAGAAGAGAGAAAACCTCAGGTTTCTAAGGCACTGGGAGGGGTGTGAGGAAGCTATCTGTGCACAATTGTGTGTGAGGCACTGCCAGAGAGGATACATTGCTCTCATTCGTGTATTTGAACACTTGCTATTTCTTTCGATACTTACTGTTGTCGAGCTTTTTCCCTTTGCCTGCAGATTCCCTGCTCCCCCCTGGGCATGAGGGCTGACTTATCTACCCACTGCATCAGCTTCTCCAGGCAGAGAGGTAAACACAGGCCCAGGGGAAAAAGCTTTGTCAGCTTTTGACAGGAAGATTAAATGCAGGCAGTTACCAAACCTAAGGCAGGGCCTGTGCCCAACTCATGAATCTCAGTAAACACCACAAATACCTCCATTTCAGAGGCTGCAGTAGAGTGAGAAATGTGTCCCACTTAGCTGTGACAACCAAGCTGAGCCCCAGGGAGCTGAAGCTCAGTCAGCTGTAGTGCTCCTTATTCTCTTGCCATGAGTATTGCTTGCCTGCCCTACACCAACACACTTACCGCAGGCAGCTGAGGATGTGCCATCCTCTGCCACCCTGCCTGGTGCTTCTGACAGTATGGTGGAGAGATGCTGGGCCCCTTTGCAGTTCCTTCATCATCCCCACAACGGCATCCAGGCTCAGACTGGACACATGATGTTGTGTGTGCGAAGGCAATCAGCTACCATGTAACGTGTGCCCACATCTTCAGACGTGGTGATGGTGTTTTCCAGGACAAACGTGTTACTGGGGAGCTGGATGGACATGAAGAGAGGGAAAACTGAAACAATACTCCCATGAAACATCGCTCAGGGCTTTTGCAGCATTCACTGATACCACTTTGGGTGGGATTACGGCTGCTTTGAGGCTACAGAGGTCAGCTGGCTGTTCAGAAAGTGAGAGGAAAGGTATCACACTTCAGTACAGGGGTCTGTGAAACTGTATCATAAGACACACACAGAAAACATGGAGCGTTATGCCACCACGAGTACCCAGAAAGACTGTATGTGTCTCAACAGTAATGAGAGAGGAATACATTATTTTCTTGTCTACTCCAAATGAACCCACCTTTGAATGTCCTCCTGACCCAAAGCGGTGTAAATGATAGCATGGGGGTAGCATCAGAGAGCAGCTTGCCAAAGTATCTTTAGCATTCATTTGATTCAGTCCTTCTAAGTGGCTCAGAGACACACAAAACTTGCACAACCTGGACTTCAAAGAGTAGCTTTTAAAAAAAAAACAGTGAAGCAGCTTCAGGCTTCAGCTGAAGATCTTCTATGCCCCTTGCTGGAGAAACTGTGCAACAACAGAGCTCTGGACAAAGTCTGGATGTGAAGAAAATAAAGAGGAGAATCAAAGATGGGAAAAAAAAAAAAAAAGCCAAGCCCATCGTGGATCTATGTCCCCACGGATAAAGGGGTTTCCCAAAATTCATTTCCAGGAGTAAAAATTAACAAAGAAAACCATACAACTTAAGATGTAAACTAGGATATGCCTGCCACATTTTGGCACTATGTGTCTGATGAAATACAGTGCAAATTCTCATGTTTTTAAAACCAGAAGGAGCACTTCAGAAACCTGCACTACACAGGAAATTACCTTAGATGTTCAAAAGGGATTTGACATAGAAATGGTTTCGTTGTAGTGTAAAGGTATTGAAATTGGCTTCAAAATAAGCAGCTGGTGTCCTGGTAGCTATTTAGCTATCAGGTGTCCTGTTAGCCCCTGTTGGGCTCTGCATTGCCCCAGGCTGTTTCCATTGCTCGAGTTAGCAAGTTCCAGGCCAGCTCAGGAGTCTCTGCTTGGCACTGGTCGTAGTGCTGTGACTGCAGCATGAGCACGTCCCAACTGTCTGAGCAGCTCCTGCACACAGACAGCAAATGCCAGAAGAACGGTAGATAACTCAAAAAGAGAAGTGTTTTTGGATTTGCTGCAGTTGAGAGGAAAAAGTAAATGCTATAAAAAGTTCTACAAAAGTTAATGAGTTAATGCGACTGCTGTCCCAGAGGGTGGCTGGGGCTTGCTGTTGGTTGAAAGATCAGCAAGGGGCTTTGCAGGGTTCAGCATCACCATGTGATGAGACACTTGCGTTTCCATACTCAGTCAGCTCCCATCAGTGTTTTTTGTCCCTCTCCACTGCTCCACTTTTTTCTCTCTCATGTACAGGCTGTTGCAGTCCCCAAATACCTTCCTAGCAATTCCCTCATGCTCTGACTTGTTTTACATTCTCAGGGAGACACCTTCTTTGGAATTGAGCTTGATTAGAAAAATGGGGAAATCCTTGTAAGCAGAGTCACAGCTTTGTTCGTAAATCCATTCGCACCTGCTGATTCTGCAGAGGTGAGAGAAGCAATGCCCTGCTTTGAGGGGGGAACACAACACTTCCCTCGCTGTGCATCAGCAG
This sequence comes from Chauna torquata, assembly GCA_013399475.1. NCBI lineage: Eukaryota > Metazoa > Chordata > Aves > Anseriformes > Anhimidae > Chauna > Chauna torquata. Next base: position 491,359 of record VXAL01015089.1, read on the forward strand.
CCCCAGGAGTGCCTTGCGGGAACCCACGTTGAGGCTGCGGATCTGCATGCAGTCTTCAGGAAGCTTGAAGAAAGCCCACTTTGCTTTAAAATATCTTTTTTATTATTATTGTCAAACATAATTGTGGTTGTTTGCTATTTAATGTGTTCCTAATGGAGCATAAAGTGAGTGGACTCATTTTTTAACATTTCATTTCCTCCTTTCTGCTTTGCCTCTTAGTAGTGACAGTAACCAAGCAGTCCAGAGGGAATTGGTAATGAAATTTCTGTAGCAATCCAAAACAAAATTGTTTTTAATCTAGGTCCTGCATAAACAAATTGCTAATTTTCTGATGTCCTTTGTTTTAATTTTTAATTTTCCAAAGTTAAAAGCAGCAGTAGCCATGCATTTCTGACAACTGCAAGGGAAGAAAGGATTTTTCCTCTCAAAAGACATTCCTGCATCCCCTGAGAAGCTCTCACGTTTCCTAGTTTTATCAAATAATCAGAAACTTCGGTAAGGAAATAAAGAATCAAAAACTGTGTCTGGAAGATGCCTGTCAAGTAGGAGATTGGAAAGGAGAAAACATGGTTGAAAATGGCACTGGGAACCAGCTAGAAACAAAGGAAATAACCAAGAAGGAAATACTTAGGAACTGCCACAAATGTCTCCTGCAGGAGTTGTTCTAAGTTACGTATGTTGACCACGAGAGAGGGAGATGCTTTTCCAAACCACTTGACAGTATAACACACCCCATAGCTCAGCGCTGTCTCTTGGAGACAAAAAGCCTCCTCTGGTAGCACAACTGAAGAGCTACATGCCCAAAATCACAGCTACAGAATCCAGGTCCTTCCCTGGGTCCTGTCCCAGGCACGTAGCAATGGAAGTTACAAGATGATTACATCTGCTTTTTGTAAAAGAAAAACAACACCAGGCTGAGTTTTTGCTCCCATTTCAGCGCTGCTGAGCCATCTAAGCCTCCCATCACCATCTCTCCTTGGCACACAAAGGAGTGTGCGAGGCTGTCCATGGCTCCAGGGGTATCTCCAAGCATTTATGGTTTGTGGGCATCTGTAAGGATGATGCTTAGCCTCCGCCTGCAAACAGGATCATGTGCCTCCTCACAGAGTGCATCATGGGCAGCCCTGCTTTCCTCCTGTCACCCAGGACTGTCACCGCCCCCATAAACTGGAAGGCCAAGGGAAAATAACACGCAAATGCAGAAAGCTCAGCCCCGGCCGGTCTGAAGCCACTAGAGTCTTTTGCCTGCCAGGGATTGTGGGCTTGCTGTGACATTTTCTCAGCTCTTTTTTAAAGACCCACACAAACGGGGGAAATTGCCTGAGTGCCCATACTAGGGGAACAATGAAAGGGAATATACACAATGTGCTATCATATTCACAAATAAATTGAAAAAAAAACAACAACCCACAATATTTTTTCCTCCCACTAAAAGGGCCACGTACAAAAACACAAGACAAACAATTTTCAGACAAGTCTGGGCAAAACTGATAGTGCCAATTTAAAAGAAAATGAAAACATTTTTAGCCGGAAAATCCACCAAACCCACCCGGTACTTTTAAGGCATTTCTTTGCCCACACATTCTTAGAACCTATCAAAACATGAAAGTCCACTTGGGTGAAATTTCTTTATGCATTGAAGCTGTTGTAATCTCAAAATAGTAAAAAACAAACAAACAAACAAACAAACAAAAACCACAGATCTTTTACTGACTTCATTTCCATTTATATCTATTTTATTGAAATCGTTGTTAAAAACACTTCTGACATTTTCTATTAGCCAAATACCCTTTCCTTTGATGAGCAAGACCTTAACAATGTTACTGGCTAAAAGAAAATAGCATCCAGCTTTTGGGGGAAAACTAAAGCTTTCACTTGGTAAAAACACAGTGTTTTAGCCAAGAAATTTTGATTTAAAAAAAAATCAAACCAGTTGACATTTTCTTCCTCCTGATGCAGTTTGAAGCACACCTTAAAAATTAAGCTCATGCATTAAAAAAGGAAGGGGAAAGCAAATGAGACAAGAATGTTCAGGTATTTTTTGAAATACCTTGCAGTGGTAACTTCCCCATGGAAGCCACCGCTTTCAGTGTTTTTCTCCCGCTGTTTTCAGCTCAGCGGGACTTTGATAAAGTTCTTCATCTTGAACAGGATCTGTACTGTTAGTGTTCATGCTTTTGATAAAGTAGTTTGTTTGGCTTTAAAAATATCCTGCATCATAGCCATTAATATTGCTTGTATTAACGTAAGGTCTAGAGACTGTAAAAAGCCCCCGGTGCTGCACATATACACAATACAAAAGGTGGTTCTTGCCTTAAACACACTGCAGGATTGCTGGCAGCATGGAGAGATCAGAAAAAAAAACAGCCAACAACCAAGCAGCCAGAACTAGCTTTAAAATCATGGCACTTAAAGAAATACAAAAAATATAGTTGCCTTTTATTTACTTCTGGCTTGGGAATCTTTAAATATTTTGTGCGTAAGCTCAGGCTTTCTGCAACCTCTTAGCCAGAGGACAAGAAAGCACTATTTTTAAAATGAAAGCTGAGAAACCCAAGTAATCAGAAGCTTTAAGGAAAATACCAAGTGTCATGAGAGCTGGCAAAACTGTAGTTCTGTGCCGCTGTTGGTTTGTTTTTTTTTCAGATCCTGTTTTTAATGCAAAATTAAGGCTGTTTTCCCCTTACATTGTTCAATACTATAGTTAAGGGCAATGTGTTGCCCTCTAAGCAAACACTCTTTTTACAAAGCAATTTGATTATCTTCAATTATGCTATTATCAACAGCTGAGAGCAGCAAAATATCAAAGGTTTACAATTATATTCAATTTTCCTCTCATTACAGACAATAAGGTCTGGATGGTCATTTTCCTTTTTGTTTATAATTAGTTTCCAGTTACAATCATTTTCAGACTGTGATGCATTAGAACACCATGAAATAGTTTGGACTGCAAAAAAAAGCAGGAGACGAATTACTTGCTAGAAAAGTCTTTTTTTTTTTCTCTCCAGGACTTCAAAACCACACGGAAGTATTTATTTGACATAGACAAATGCTTCCTTTAAATAAAACTTTAATTCAAAGCTAAATTTGATCTACATGTCTCTAGTTTGGAAGAGAGAATCCTGAGGTTTATAGATCATGTTCTCATGATGTACTGCTCGTAACATAATACGCCAGGGCAGCAGCGAGCGGTGGGGGCTCTGTCCGCAAAAATCTGCTGGAAGTATTTGCTTTAGTCCTCTGGTCATCCAGTTGAATTAACTTCTTTTAATAAAGTAGCCTGTTAGGGATAACATACAGCTAATAGATAACTGCTGCATAGACTGTCTATAACATACTGTCTTAACAGCTGTGGAGGTGCAACACTCCTGCCACCCCTCCAAAAAAATGAAATATTAATAAATGACATGTGTGGGAGGCATTCGGTCTGGCTGCGCGTTTCAAACTGTAAGAGCTTGCTGACCAGCGCTGTCCTCTTACAATGCAGTGAGCCACTAAGGGGGTCCCCAGCCCTCCCAACGCAGCAGCTGGAGAAGAGCTGCCGCTCCCTGGTACGAGGAGAGGGTAGAGGATGCAGAAAGGCCGATATGGAACAAAACTACGGGATGTACAGCAAGACTTGGGCTGCAGCAACGACGACATCTCGCAAATTGTGTCCCCTGGTCAGCAGCTCAGCCTCAAAGGTACCGTGATAGATAAAATACTGGTGAGGAACTGATAAATATCCCAGGGAGACAAAATGATGCAGCAGCATCTGGACCTACCCCATACCATAGATGATGCTGTGGAGCTGGAAGCATTCCGAGCTCTCTTCTCAGTGATGTGCTGGTCCCACGGGACTGAGGAACAGGGGGTACTTGTGTCCCACACTTTGGTGTGCAGCTGGAGCCAATGCAAGGAGTCCGTACCAAGAAATCCCCGGGGGCAGGAATAAACTGCACATTAACACTATTACAGAAACCTGGTAACGTACTGCTGATGACATTTTAATTAATCCAGAATAGAATGATTTATATTAATAATGCATCCATTAACTAGATTAAGAGCTGGTTCCTTTTAGATCTCAAAACTTAATTGTCGGTGGAGAATCCCCAGCAAACAGAGATGGTGCTGTGGCAGAGTTTTTAAAGGAGGGGTATTTACATCTAACCTATTCAGTACTTTAATCGGTAACCAGAAAGTTAAATATAAAATTACTGCTGATAAAATTCACAAGTGACATGGAGATTAACAAGCTAGGGAGGAGGCGGTGTTACGCTATCCGATCTGGGAGTGCTTGATTTAACAAGCGTGGGCCCATTCACAAAAACTGGTTTTGAGGGCAGTGCAATGCCCAGCAGTGTGGGCACAGACCATTCCCACAGCGCGATGGACCATCCCTGGGCAACAGCAGCTCTGGAAAGGGTGAAATGATGAACAAGTCATTGGGACCCTGCAGTGTAATGACATGACAAAATACGAAGGTGATCCTGAAAGCAGAGAATAAAGAAGCCACTTGTGTATATATCTGTTTTGGGTTAAGTGGACCTAACCATGGTTTAAAAAGGAAGTTGAAAAACTGAGCAGGGTTCACAGCAAAACCTGGAAAGCAATATCAAGACTGGTGAAAATGTCTTTCAATGAGAGGTTTAAAGAGATCGGTTCATTAACTTATACAGAAAGAAATACTTTGTGTTGACTAGACTACAATGTAGGTATATCTTCCCAAGAGGAAAGTACCAGGAAGACCGTATCAAAGAATAAAGGAAAGCATCAACAGAACCAGTGGCTACAATGTGGATGCAGTCAAAGTCACACAGAGAATTAATGCTCATGTTCATAATGCGGAGGGAGGGGGAACGCAAGGATAAAGAGAAATTCTCTCTTGATTCCTGCAGATCAGAACTTGGTGCCTTTCCTAAAGTTAGCTTTTTAGTTAAACGTAAGTTATTTGGCTCAAGACTGGGCTGCTTGCGATATATAGAAATGTGCATTCCTATGGACTGCCAAAACACGTGACAGATGCCTAGAAACAAACCACTGAATTTTCAAGTGCTTGTGAGTGGAGACATTCCTCACTCCGCAGTCTTTGGGGGAGCTACAGAGAGAACGTTTCAAATGGAAAAGCAGTTCTGAAAATTCATTAAGAATACACCAGCTCAGATTCTTAGGCCCCAGTGTTTTAAAAAGACACTATTTGTATGTGTCTCACTTAGACTAAAAGATTTCAGGACTGGTCTTGGGCAGGTCATTTCTTCTGGGTTTCTGGCTACGGTTTGAGTGCTCGCTCCTACTGCCATCCCTGCAGCCCTGTTGTGGGACCATGCTGAAAACAGGACCCAGGCACCGATCTGGGCAAAAGGCAACCGCATGCATGCATCAATGCTATGATAACTAAGCGGCTTTTTTTTTTTTTTTTTTTTTCCCCTGTGGATTATTTTTAACCTGGTCCAGCTCGCTGCTCCAGTTCACGGCCTGCAAACAGCTTTGTCAGCACAGCCAAGGCTGGGCAGAGCAGGAAATCCTAAAGCCAGCACTGCCTGGAGGTGCATGGATGCTGAGGTTGATCTGGGGTTGTTGCTGCCACGGGAGAGGTCCTGCTCTCCTCATCTCCTCTGAGAGCAGGGTCCCACCACCTCCTCTTTGCTGGTGTTGGCACTTGTCTGACTAACTTTCTGCTGGGTCAGCCAGCCATTTTGGAGAGGACAGCAGTGCCCGTGTAAGGGGCCAGTCCTGCTGGAGCGACTCTACCTACTCGCAGCATCACTCCAGTTTTGATAAAACCACAGCTCCGAATTCCCATATAGCTCTATGGTGCTCCCAGGCAGGGCTCCCTGGCTCCATACACTGACCTAAACCCCAGACAGGATCATCCCACCTTCCTCGCTGTCCCTATCTGTGCCTTGTCCTCCTGGCACAACTGCCAGGGTCCAGAGAAAAGAAGAAGTTGGAGGGGGTTGCACCCACCAATCTGGATTTAGATCTGTGACCTGGAACCTCACCCACCAGCTTCTTGCTTTGCCATTGAACTCAGCAGTATTTTGTGGCCTCCCTGGGGGCCTGTTCATCAGGCCTAACCCAGTGACATTCATAATATCTTCGGAGAGCACTGCATTGCCAATGCACTCATACTCCTCTGCCATTAATGGTGGAAGACTCATACACCAAGACAAGGAAAAAGACACAGCCCTGCTGGGTACGGGCGCAGTTCCCCACAGATGTGTGCTCTTCAAAGAGCTCTTCCCCGCGCCTCTTTCGGGGCCTGTCCCACCCTGCTGCAGTCATTGGTAACCGTGAGTTTCTGGCTGGGTTTCCTTCTCAGTCATGTAATTTCCTTTTTCTTTTCTTTCTTGGGACATTTTCAGATTTTCAAAGGGAAAAATCTCTATTCCGATTCTCCATCCAACAACCATTAGCGCAGAAGAGAAATGTCCTTAATTTTCACGTGGCTTCTCCCTGGTGCTTCTAAGGCTAAAAGCTGGCTGACAGACTCACCAAGCAGCTAACTTCACACTTCATAAGAGCACCAGCGTGATGGTCTTGCCAATGTGAGTCCTTCCCACATGAGGAAAAAAGTGTTGTTTAGCTAATGGCAGCATAATTTTCCCTCCTGCCTGCAACCAAGTGACCTTTCCCAGAGGAAGGGGCAGTCTGGCCCTGAGGAACCTGCTTCTTGAAGCCTGAAGAGCAGACGTGAGCTTCCTGGTACCGACACCATGTCCTGTTGTCACGTAGGAATGTGGCAGTCACTCGGCATGTGGACTTGTAGAAGAACCTGAATGCTTTTCCACCTTTCCTTGGGTCCCCTGTCAATGCCAGCCAGGCAGCCCCAGGGGAGCCAGCAGGAGGCACTCCCACCCTAACTGGCGTCCCCCCTCCTCACAGTCTTGCGCTGGAGCCCCTGAGTGTTTTTAGGGAATGCTGTGGCACAAAGCACATCCAGCAGCTTGTGCACCAGGGGTCAGACCTTCCAGCTGCAAGAGGTCCCCGCCAGCCCACAGCATCACGAACTCTGATGGCCGTTTAAGTGCAGTTATTGACAAGCTGGATTCTGTTTCATCCACTTCTGAGCGCGATGTTTTTTATGCCATTGGCTAAAAGCTCGGTGTCAGTAAAGGAACCCTTTTGTCTCTCTGGGAGACCATCCAGCACTTCATGGAGGAAGAGATTTGACAGTCCAATGCTGGAAAATTGACACCTAATTACCTCATTCCTAACTGATGTTGCCGTTTGTAATGTTTTTTTTTCTGACAGCGCAGCAGATGGAGGGGAATTGCTGTGGGTGGTGGAGTTGGGTCTGAACACGACTGAGCCCAGCAAGGAGAAGTGCAGAAGCACTTGTAAGAAAAAAATTAATCCTATGTCTTCTTAATAAGGCAGGGGGCAGTTTGCTGAAGAAGGGGGTGCCTTTCTGAGTCAAAAAGGTAATTTTTTTTCAGAGACACTACAGTTTTGTGCTGTGTTCCTTATGTGACTAGCTTCTCGACAAAAAAAATAACTCTTGTTCACAGGGATTTTATTGCCTTACTATTGAACGCATAGGGACAACAGACACACTTCAAGACAGAACTCCCTCCCAATATATTAGCATGCCCATGTTTGCAAGGAGACATAATAGCTGTTATTTATATTGTACTTAAATATTTAATTTTCTTTGTAAATAAAAGCTTTATGCCTCTCTTTGAGCCTGCTCTTACAGCCTTAGATTGTAACAGCTACGACAAAACTATTACTTCAAATTAACATGGCATTCAGCGTGCATTTGTATTACTTCCATGATTTTTATTGTGTTTTTAATTATTATTTTTTCTCGCAGTTCATTCATCAATCATATTTACAAGCCCATTGTCGGACTGGCTGCCAGTGCAGTGTTCTCATACATTTCAGCACATAGACAGAAACTGCAAACTAGAGCAGCTCTGCTAGGATCTCTAATATTTCTGAGGAGTCTGAAGGTGCTGACAGCTTATGGTATGTCTGTCCCAGGCAAGTGCAAGTGCCTCAAAGTCCATCTATCTGTGGTTACGGGTGAGGGGTAAAATTACACAGCATGTTTACCCTCTGAGAAGGAATCCTCTGTGGAGAGGTTAGAAATGGGGAACAAAAAGGGTACCGCAGCTGGGGATCTGATGACCGATACTCATTTGAACTTCAAAATAATCATCCGTGCTGCCGTTGTCAAGCAAGCCTGTTTTGCACTTGAGTTGATTACCTTCCTCATTGTTTGACCAGACAGATTATCTTTAGCTAACTCAAATAATATACCATGACCTGATCCTCAAGTCCTGCCAGCCCCAAACCCTCGGTGACAGCAGTGAAAGCAGCTCAAGGATGGCAGAAGCAGGCCTTGATTTTGCTTAGCCTACGTCCTGTGTTATCTCATACCCTCACTTATTATTCTCCATTCCACACCTCATCCCGTTCGTTTCCAGCGGGCACCTCAGGACGGAAAATATTAGGAAAGAATTTTATTTCTTGGGACTGCAGACAACGGTATTTGTCAGGGCAGCAGAAAAGGGGAAGTAGCTCCAAGTACCCAAGCATGTACATTGTCACCACATCCCTGTTCACATAGAAGCTCATTGTCAACTGAAGGAACTGAAAAATTATGGCTATTTATCTACCTCTCTCTTTACCCCCCACTGTGCCTCTTTTGGCAAAGCAGCTAAGCAGTTTGCATTGTTTCAAGTTTAATGCTTGCAGATGGTTTTATTTAGAATTTGTTTTATTGGTGAGACATGCTTCCTCTGCTTATTAAATTATGCCTACTTTTTGTCAGTCATCACGCTGCCCATAATTTCTGCGCAGAGCTCGGGGGCAGGGTTTGTTGCTGTTGTTGCTGCTGTCGGGTGGGTTGCTTTT
>VXAL01015089.1:501492-544034 GCA_013399475.1 Chauna torquata
CGGGAGGAGCCTCCTGGCGCCCTCAGTTCCCCGCCTCGGCGCGGGGGAGAGTCGGCGCTGGCAGCCGTAGGGTGATTTCCAGCCGCGGTTGTGCGGCGAGCGTGGGTGAGAGGGTGCGGCGGCCGCCTCGGACGCGGGAGTTCTCCTGCCGCAGAACAGCGGCGAGCTCTGCGCTGCCCGGCCCGGGCGAAGGCTGCTTTCTGCGCTGGCGGTTGGCTGGTGAAGTCCATCTTGCCCGCATTTAAAATTGCACATCTTTGCTATTCCCCTCGGCAAGGGATCCAGGGGAAAAGTTGTAATTGCACCGCCTAGCCCGAATGGTTTGTTTACTCATGTGGAAAACTTTACCTGGTCTGAGCCGAATGCCTGTTTTTGGCACTGTTCCCTCTGTTTTTCAGTTAATAAATCTTTTCGGCTTCTTCACAATCACTCCAGAAGAGCCCGATGTTTGAAGTCGTGAGGAAACCCAAGTCCCGCGTCCCATGGTGTGTCCCAAAGGGAGGGGGGCTGACTCTGTCATCCCCTCGCAGATCCCTGGCTCGCTGCCTTCAGAAAGCTTCGCTGGTGCCCGCGGGCAAAACTGTTGGCTCAGCACTGCTTCCTCTTTTCCCAGTGATTAATGTCTTCCGCTAGCGGGAGAAGATAAAGAGCTAGGTTAGAAAACACCAACCTGCCTGTACGACAGCGTCGGCTTCTAGCGCCGCAGGTGAGCGCAGCGTTCTGCTCCAGGTGCTGCATGCTGAACAGCCCCAGATATCCAGCAGCCCGCCCCAGGCGCTGCTGCTCGTGGGGTTTGACTCCCTGTGAGACCGGTGGAGCCCAGGCGCGCCGCTTGGGTTGGGCTTTGCGTCCCCTAAATTTCCGTTTGTGCAATGGCAAGCCTTATAAGCAATGAAAGTGGAAAGGGAAATGACTCTTTAAACTTTCTAATATATTGTGTATAAACCACACAATAGAAGTGCATCCCCGGTAAGAGCAGCGCGTTCTTGTTTTCAAGTGCAGGTTATAATCGGAAAGTGTTAGGACGGTGCGTCTCTGCTCCTTGCGAGGGATGCTTCGACCGAAGGTACCCTCGCTCCTGCTCCCACGTCAGGGCGATTCATGCAGCCGGCAGAAGGGCTACACTGGCACCGCGAGCGCTGGTTAGCTGGATTCGCCCAGCAGGGAGGATTTGAGGTAGCAGCAGGGGATACCGAAGGCTGCCCTGGTCTCATCTGACCCCAGCGCTGCGGTGGGCAGTGGCAGGAGCAGGGCAAGCTGATGTTCGATGTTCAAATACTTCCTTGACCATCAGAAAATGCCTAAGGTTCACTGGAATAGCATCTTTAAAGCAGTTATTGCTGATGTGGTGGTGGTGGCATTTGCGTGAAGCTTTGCGTGGAGGTGCTAAATGTTGTCCCAAAGACAAAATGACTGGGGTTTTTTGGTTGCTAACCAAGTAATAATACGGTAGATGAACTGAACTGGGGGACCTCCAGAGTGAAGAAATAAGCTGCTAAAACTTGATCTGGAGATTCAAGGCTGGATAGCTGTAAGAGGCAATGACTCTTGTTCCCACTGGCGTGAGGGCAGGTGGGAACTGTTGATGCCTCCTTAGCATTGGAAACATGTATGCGAGACCTATGAACAACCAGTTTTCCTAAGAAAACCAAAACAAGCAAAACTTGCTTTTGTTCCGCAGTTCGGGTTGCAGCTATCTGGCATTTTAAGAGACCTGGAGTCAGCTGGATTCTTTACAACACGCATCTGGGTAGGCTTGAGGTGTTTTCTTATTGCAGCGTGGAGTTCTCTGAGCACGGGTCCTTCTGACCCCAGGGCTGAGAGCTGCTTGAGGCAGGGATGTATGCGGTGAAGGGGAGCCAGCAAGTGCCACCACGCTGTCATAGAGCACGTCCCGGGGCTCCTCAGAAAAGCTGCTGGTGGGCAGCAGCGCCGTGGCATGGGCTGCAAGTGTCCCTGCTGTGCGTCCCTCCTCTTGTTTCTCTGCTCGTTGAAGTATTTTATCACCAGCACTTCTGTACAGCACTTCTGCCCAAAGCTCTGTTGTGCAGGGGGAAATTACTTGGACCAGAAATCCAGTGCCGCTGCAGACAGTTTTAGTGTCTCCTTTTGCACTGACCTTCTCTACAGCAGTCAGGTGAAGAAGGCTTTAATTTCACAGGCACTGACTCTTCCGTTCTCCCTGTGACCTCTTTTCTGCTACTGAAGGCTCTTTTAAATGGAGGAAAAAATAAAGCCTGTAGAGCAATGGTCCTTCTAAAACTACACAGTGAAATGTTGCTTTTCGAGAATCCCTGCTAGTTGAACTTGCCTGTGAAAGTGGATTCGAGTAGCAAGTCCAACCTCCTGAAAAAAAAACAGAGAGGACAAAGTGAGAGACAGGCTGTTGTCGCCCCACATGGCATCTTCAGAAAGAAGATGATGGAAAAGTGCTCTAGAAAGGGAGAAAGTTTGCAGGTAGAAGAGGCCAAACAAAGAGCTGTGGAAAACGAAGAACAGTTGTGTGGCTTCCCTGGAAGGTGAGGGCAGCCAAGGTGGATGGAGGAGTATGCAGGTGAGGAGGGCAGCACGTGCATCCCAAGTTAGAGAAGCTTTTCTTTTAAATGCCTGTTGTGTGGTAGGCACTACACTAATAATAGAGAGGATTGGGAAGGCTGAGAGCAAGGAGGGGGAAAAAGCAGAGGGAAAGTGGGACCTGTGCGAATTTTGACTTGTCATCTGGAAGTGGGTTTGCAGTGTGGATTTTTAGAGGTCTAGTCACTGTCCTCATCGTGTAGGTTTCTGACTTCAGCTAGAGTTGGTGAAGGTGGTGCTAGCACTGGCATTTTTCCTCCTTCCATCCCAAACTGTGCACGTACTTGCAAGAACCTACATCTTGCTGCTGAGAGACAGTAAAGCAATTCAAAATATTGACACTTAAACCTTTGCCATTCTGCTTCCCGGTCAATGCTGCGCTTGTGTGAGCGGGATAGCCCACATCCCTGTGAGCTGTTGTTCAAAGGGCCCCTCTGTCCACAACACGGGGAGGCAGCGGTCCAGCCTTTCATACTCGGAGCGGCTTCTCTGCAGTCAGAAGGTAAAAACATTATACGTATAATTTAAGGTTTAAGCTGCAATCTGCAGAAACTGGCAGCCTCCAGAGAGGGATCAGTAATGCATACTGCAGAACAGCATTTCAGCACAGTCCCTCGGTCACAAACAGCCATCAATAAGGGGCCCATCAGAAGGGTATCGTAAGCGAAGTCGTCCCATTTGAGCACTCTGACAAATGGATTTGTTTCTCTGCGCCCTTTCTTTTCTCCTCCTTAGGCTTTGGCTTTTCAGCCAGAATAGTTTTACTTCCATTGTTTGCCCAGCAAATCTGTGGTCTCTGTTAGCGGACAAACCACACCATGTCCTGCACTTTGGTAGTTATATGTAATTTCTGCATTTTCTGTGAGAAATGTGCTTTAGGCACTTCTATCATAATACGAATTACTGGCGAAGGAGCTTAAGTTGGTGCAGCATTAACATGGAGAATGAGTGTCTTCCCTTTAAAAGCTTTATAAGAAGTGTTGATGCCTTGGCTTGAGACTGTCAGAGGAAGGTGGAGGAAGGATTTCCAAAATTCAGCACCTCTTATCAGGAGCCCCCTCTCCAGGTACCGTGTGGCCAGTGGTGCTGCAGGGAGGGTTAGCCTGAGGAGGAGCTGAAATAAATTTCAGTGGCGAGGCCAAGCATTGAACATCGCAGCTGCTCCCAGGGGCTCAGCAAGGTTGCCAGGATGGCTTTTAGGAAGGGGATTTGTTTTGGAATTTGTTTCAGGCTTGCTGTAGTTGGCTCCTCCGGAGAGCCAGCAGCATCCCCGGCTGGCGCTGGGAGCCTGTCCAGCGTGCATCCTCTTCAGGTCCGCAGGGCAGGGCGCACCTGCGTGCCTGCGAGTGCTGCTCACACCCTTCCGAGCACGAATCGGAGCACTGCAGGCACGCAGCTTTTGCTGGCTCCCAGCGAATGCTGTTTCAAAACGTATCATGTTGAAGGCCAGTAATTGGAGCTGACGTTGGTCAGGGACATCAGCTGTTTCCAGGCTGATAATCGACTTGAAATGTTGTCCGGTGCATTCCCCCTCACTACAATGAAGCTTTATTTTGAAAATGTGTCGTATAAACTATATCACAATAAGCTGACTGGAGTCAAATGCAGTCCTACACCTGGAGAGTCGAATAGCTCAGCAGGCTGGATGTACATACCATCTTCCTTGAAAGGCGTCCTAAGTTTGGCTGGGGTTACCTTTTCACTCCTAGCACATCCCTCTTTACACCTTTCATTCAGATAATCCTTGACTTCCCGGTGTCTGTGTACTTCATGTGGGTTTTGGTAGCTTTTTGTTCTTGTGTTTTTTGTTTTCTTTCCAAAGCTGCTGGAGAGTACTTCATGTGGTCTGCTGCTTTCCTTAAATTGGAGACATTTTGCTTGGAAAGGCTAATGCAGATGTTAAATATGCCACAGTTTGCGGAGTCCGGTCTTTTCATCCATTCAGAGGAAATTAATGAAAACACTTGGAAACTGGCTGAAGGAAAAATCAGTACTGATGACATACTTTTGCGAACAATAAAATACATTCTGGAGTTGTGTACTCACCTAGGTGTGCAGTGTTTGGTTTTGGGTTTTTTGAGTCCGTATGAGGTCAATCAGCTTTTGAAGAACAGAAACTTTTCAATTACTGAATATTTGTTCCCCTTATGATGGCAAAGAAAACTTTCTTATGTATGTATAAGTTGTTTTGTTCCTTAACAGATTTTTCCTAAACCGGGTAGTGAGGGACAGACTGATGGGTAAAGCAGTACCTGACTTCTTGTGCGGAGCCTCGCCAACCAGCACTGCATTGCTGTTGCAGAGATGGCACCTCCAGAAGAGCAGATCCTCTTACTGCGTCTCCTAGACGTGTTGAGAGCTAGCACCAACTAAATCAGATGCTAACATGTGCTCCTTAGGTCTGATGGACTTAACTGATGGTTGTGTTTCTTTTTAACCAGGTCTCCTTCAGTAGTCAGGTGTTGAAATGTTGCCTTTGAGTTCTGTTGGGGTAGTCGGTGAATTTTTGTAGTCTGCCTGTGACTTGCATGCGTGAAGTCACTGTGATGTGCTCTCTCTTCTTTTTGCACTGGAATTGAATGAGTTTTTCTCTCCTACTAATCAGTGTTTTTAAAATGACCATAGTGTAAAGGCTTAGCTATTTCTGTGCAACCCGATACCTTTATGTCGAAGACACACTTGATGAGGGGATGTTGAAGGGATACACCAGAGGTGCTTGGCCCCTGCTGGAATTTTTTTTGCTGTGTTAGGATATGCAGGGTCCAAACACCCCTCTCTCTGTATGGAAGGGAATGTGCAGATCAAGTGATGGTGGTGGTGAATTCAGCACACGGATATCTGATTTCTTGGCAGATCTGACACTGGGAGTATCTGGACTGCTGCCTGCACCAAGGAAAGGGGGTCGGTGTGACCCATGCTCAGCCAGTACTCATCCAAGCAGTGTAACACGAGCCCCTAACCTGTAGACAGATTTACCAGCCCTGAATAATGTCTGTTGTACTGTGAGATCTTATCTCCCTAATGGCCTGCAAGAGGGTACAAACCAGAAGAAATAAATATGGCTCTTGCTTTTGCTTTCCCTGCGTTTTGTAGAACAGTTGATTTGTTCTCATTCTGCCTGGTGTGTTCATTAGTTCTTTTCGAGGGGTGAGCTAGTTTGTTAGAATTTTAGGAGCAGCTGAAAATATGATTTACTGGTACCTTCTCGTTTTTCCCCCAGATAGCTTGGAGGGGATGGGGGCAGAAGGAAGGCTGAGTCTGTAGAGAGAAAGGAGCTGCTTGGAATGTCCTGTAGCCCAGGGAGAGTGACACCACTACAACAGACATAGAGGAGCCGTCATGTAACGTCCTTCAACAAAAATGACATGGTACCAACTGGACAAACAGTACCAGAGCAGGATTTCATATTGATGTTATAGCTGTACCCACAGGTCCCGACTGAGTGGGGACCCCCCTTGCAGCTGAGGCTGCCTGCCTGGAGATATCAGTGCTCTCTGCTGCAGAGGCTTTGACAACTGGCTCCTGAAGCATTGCCTTGGAGTGGTGGGAAGGGGCCGTGCTTGGTAGCCTGGTGCCTACTGGAAGTCCTGGGGTCTGATGGAGGCGTGGGGGTATCTCACCCATCGTTAGGGTAAAGAGCTGTGGGTTGCGATCTGTAAGGAGTACCGGCTGCTCAGGAAACTTGATGTCACGTGGCCGTATCAAGGATGAAATTGTGTTTTGTGGTTTGTGCTTTTTATGTGACAGAATTTAGGGACAGTTAAGGCAGACCACTGCTTGATGATTGCTGTCAAGTGCATTGCTGGCTTTGTGCAGGAAGAGGGTGCTCTGGTGAGATGCACTGAACTTTCTGACTTGGTAGGATGGCTTGAATTTCGTGCATAGCTTGGCCATGCTTTACACGTGTGTGCAAGCCTGTCTGTCCTGTCAGTCCATCCCATCTACCACCACTAAACATTCACCAGTGGAAGAAAAAAAACAGAGTACTGCAGGTAGCATTTAAAAAAAAAAAAAAAAAAAGGAGCTTGAACTTCTAGAAAGGCGTTGAGTGAACGGCTGTGTTGTTATAAGATGGATGTGCTCGCCAGAGGGGCTAATTTAGACACTGAGGAAACGTATGCGAGGCTGATCGCTGGCCGGATGCCAGTCACTGAAGGGCACCGGAGGCTGAAATGCCAGGCAGCGCTGGTAGTGCTGGCACTTGAGCCCGTGACGGTTGGGTTGCATGAATTATCTCTCTGCCTTCCAGCTAATTTTATCCTGTTGATTTTTCATGAATCATTTCCCATCTTTGTGGGCTAGAAATTGAAGTGGAAGTTTGCTAGCCAGAATAGCCACATCTGCTATTTAGAAAGCAGCGTCTGGGGTTTGCTTCCTGCCCGCCCCCACGCTGTCCCTTTCCTTTCCCTTTTTACCTCCGCCGATGTTAAACTTCGTGAAGCACCGACATCGCCGACCCACGGGAGGTTTTGGGTTGTGCGGGGCGAGGCAGGCGCGGGGTGGCAGCGGGCGCTGCTGGCCGGGTGCTGAGCGCTACGTGGCAGGGTCCCAGGCTGGCAGGACCCGGCGGGGCGGCTTGAATTTCCTGCGCGTGCCTTGTGAAACGTTAAAGGCACTCCAGTGTCTTTTCCCTCTCCCAGCACAGCAGAGGGGGAGAGCTGCGGTGGCTCAGCCCGGCGCCGAGCGTAGCCTCGCTCCAGCCTTTTTGTCTTTCCATGGATGAGAGTAGTAGAAGGTCATCTGAGCACATTCCTTTGAAGCCAAGTGAGCACTAGATTAACGAGGGGATATCTCGTGCTTGCTGATGTTCATTTTTCATCTCTCTTCGTGTATCACAGAAAGTCCGGGAGACTGGAAGAGTGATTGCATTGGGACAGTTCTGAAAATGGCCATGCAGATGGCCGAGGAAGTGATGGGTTGGATAGCATGCCACCAGCCATGGCTAAACGTAAAGTGGTTAATGCTTGAAACTTGATGTTATGGAAAGTGTCTTCTACTTCTGAAACAGGTCTGGTTTTGTTCTTTGAAAAGCTTACAGTTGGTTTAAAGAAAGCTATGTAGATGTGATATACTTAGATATTACATAAGGCAGTTAACTGAGTGCATGAGAACCCAATTAATATTTAGCGCTAAAGAATACCAGTAAATTACAAGTGGCTTAGGAACTGAAGGTAGTGATTGATAGAGAGTCAGAATCCAATAAATAAACTGAAGCGGCAGTATAAACAGTAGGAGGATGAAGGATACTCTAAGCTAAAGGACAGTATTAGCACACAAATAAATCAACCGTTTGTGGATTAACTTTAAGATGAATGTAGAAAACGTTTTTTCACCCTTGAAAGATCGAGTCTGGCATTGCCACCATAGACGAGGGGAGCAAATAATCCAGCTATTTTAAGCTAGAGCTTGATCATTTTACAGAATAGTCTCCGCAACGTGATATGCAGAGCCTGCGCTTTCAAAGAAGAAGACTTAGTGACCCTTCCCTTGAAGTGAGGGGAAGAAAGAAACCAATTCTGTTTGACACCTACTCAGTGACGCAGAAGAAAGCGTGACTCGCCACTGGTGAAATGTGTAGCTGAAACAGGTCTGGTGAACTGTAGCTGTCGACAGGGACAGGACAGCTATGCAGAGTAATGCAGTTAGTTTTGGTAAAGGGACCCACTGAAATAAAACCATTTTCATATAGATGGGTGGAGAGTTATGAACCTGGAGAGGGATGGTCTGAACGTGATGAGTGAAACGGGAGGCTGCGTCCTGAGCCATCCCTTGCAAGAGCATAGGGGTCAGAACAGGCAGGCAGCTCTGCAGAGGTTTCTGTGCCAAGTCATAGCTGAAAAAGACTACCCTGAGTTTGGACACACCAGCAGGGAGGTAATGAGCAGGGGTAAGGAGGGCAGTTTTATGTTTGTAGCCCTTATGTTTACTTCAGATTCAGTCTTACATCAGTGTGGCCTTCTGGTGCCAGCATCTTAAAATAACATAGAGCAAATTGGAACAGTGACACAGAAGAAAGACGAAAATTGTTGGAAATCTGAGAATGCTGCATGGGGACATATCCAGGGCTCATTTCAGTATATGTTTTTACTCAGTGCTCATCACTATGGCTATCCAAACACCTTTCAATAGTGCCTTAAGGAGCGAGGCTTACATCTTGTTTGTGTTCTTGTTCTGTCCTTGGGGAGAAAAATGTTGTGGAATGGCATCTTGTTTCAGTACCAGATTTTTATTCCTGTTTGTTTTAACTTCATACATGTAGGTATATATTTATGTGAGGAAGCCAAAGGCAAAGAAGTGCAACTGGCACTCCTGACCAAAGATGGTGAGGTTTCTTGCAGCCATTAGCCCTGGAAGCAATTCTTTCCATTTGCTCAAAGCAGCCCCCCACAACGTGCTGGCTATTTCACAAAGTTGCAGGGCCCTTTAAAAGAACTGCTGACTGGTGCCCAAAACTAGAGAGATTCATATATAACTTGTCAGCGGCGGTGATTAACAATTGAAATGAACTTCTGTTGGCTTCTCTTCCCCTTGCCAGACTCGGATGGAGATTTCGTCCCCTTTATAGGCTAAAGGTAAGGGCATGTGACTTGCAGGGGATCAGTCAGGTTGACCTAATTCTCCCTTCCACCCTTAAACTATGCATCTGGGAGATCAGTGCAGAGAACCGAATACACCAAAAATGAGAAGTTTCCAGTTTAAGGGAATTATTTTCAATATATTTTAAAAATCCAAATCACTTGCAAACCCTTCTAGCTGCAGTGAGCAGCTGTCTTTGCTCCGTAGCATGCTGCACTGTTTCAGAGGCTTAGGTTGCATGGGAGCTTTACTTTGTCAGCATCCTGCTGTGGAAATATGTCCTTACTCAACGTTTAACTTGGAGAACTTGCGCCAAATAATCCAGTTTGCAGAGGCTTCTGTTGAGCCATGACACTAGCTTCCTACTCTTGGGTCAGCAAAGGATAAATGCTCTGAACTGACCGTAATACAGAATTTTGTGTTAAATTCTGTAAAGTCAGCAGCATTTTCCACCTTGACTAGGAGCCACCATGGGTTCAATAAGACAAACTAATTTAAACTAACTTAGGGATTGTTTCTTTTCCTTCTTCCCCCTCCGAAATATGTCTATCCTGAGGTAGATCATGGCAGGTTTTGCTGGCGTGTTTTGCTAACGAATTGTGTAAGAGCAACAGTGAGAATGTGTCTTGCGTCTACTTGAAATGAAAGGAGGAGTTCCAGACTGGCAGATGGGAATTTCCCTGTCCCCTGCCTGTCTGCAGTGGGGATGACACTGGGAACTTGGTGTCACGGCACCTAAATGCTGTTTGTCATCTCAGTTGCCAGTCTTGAGCAGCTCGTTGGAACCACTGGCAGCTCTCAGCCTTCCCTGCTGTAAAACAGGTTTAAGTCCCATGGTTTTGAAGGTTGTTCTCAAAAGTTCTTCAGAAAGCTGCAGCAAAATTGGTGGTGTTTCCAGTAATCTTTCTTGTAGTCCTGATCTTCTTCGGTGTTCTGAGAATTAGAAACTCAAAGAAAATGTGTCACACTTCTCTTCTGGTGAGTTTATGGCTACTGATTGTAGTGAAGTGATTGGCAACATTGGATCAAAACAAGTCCTGTTTGCAGCGCGTGCTGCTCAAATCCTACATTGCCCATGCCAATATAATTTTCACTAATTAGGTTTGAGTTTGTGAATGCCTCAGCTTGCCTCCAGGGGCACAAGGTTGCGCGCGCGCTCAGCCCTGCTCTGTGGCTGTTGGGGAAGAGCCTGGCATTCGCTAGTTGGCCTTGGAGCAAGCGAGGAGGCAGGTGACCAGTGTCACCATGTCGGGACGTCGCTCTGCTGTGCCGCCAGCCGCAGGACAGCTTCACCCGCAGGAACATCATACTTTGGCAGGGGGAAGTTAAGCCAAGGCCGTGGCAACTGTTGACCTGGAAGCAATTTTCCCATCATAGTATGGGGTTAGTGTCTGTCTATGGACAGGGTCCTCCTCTGAACAAACTGGTTCTCACTCTCGTGCTGTGGGATCTGTTGGTATTTACGCTGGTGGTGGCCATGGGCTGTGTATCCAGCTGATACTTAATAAAGTGACCTGAAATGGTTGGCATGGCCAAGGGCCTTGGTAAGTGAATGCACCTCAAGGAAAACGGTCTCCCCGCGTTGTTCATTGCTCCCTGGGGGGAGCTCAGAGCCTTGAATGCAGTGCTTTATTCCCCTTCTTGGCTCGTCAGTAGCTGTGTTCTGCATTACTATTTCTGGTAATAATATGCAACTGTAGAAAAAGCATATGAATTAAAGTTCATCTTTAACCATGGGCCTGCATTTTAAAATGTTATACAAGCTATGCAAGATCTTTCTTAAAAGAAGAGGCGATGACCTCTAGAAGGCCAGCAGTGAGAAATGGAGGGAACGAGCTGTGTACTGAGGAGGGGATGGATTCCTATATGGCTGTTTCACATGCAAGAATGTCCAAATCTGGGAAATGCGCCAGTAAAATGTAAAATTAAAGCTCTGTTTTGGAGCCTGATCCACACAGATAAGAGTCTGTGGCTGTTAACTAATAACTACAAGAGGGGCAGTGATAAAGACAGCATTCTTGAGGACAGGAATTCACAGGTTCGTTCATGCTTAACCCCATTTGGACTTTTTTTTCTTCACGCATTTGAGGTTAACAGCTCAGATGTGCTTGTGTTTTGTATTTCCTTTACTGTTAGCAACATGGTAAAGCCACTGGAGATTTTAATGTGAGTTGTGCAGCAATGTTACAGGTTCTTGCCTACTTTATAATGAAAAAGGGAGAGATTACATGGCATTGCCTGTGCCTGTTGGGATTAGCAGCAGCCATGCTGGTGTCCCAGGCCTCCCGAGGGGTGTTGTGTCTCATACCATGAATGTCTTTGCTGTCCAAAGGACTTGCTGTTGTGTGCAAACAGCACCAGGATCTTCACAGCATCCCTCTGACCTAGGGATTGTCTTCCCTAACATGCTGCTGGGATTTTGCAGTAGGCTGTGTGCACGCTGACATTAAGAAGACCGACTGTCTTGATGGCCGGAGGAGCATGCACATCCTGGGAATGCCTTCAGCAGTTAACCAAAGCAGCCTGTACTGCTTATGCTTACACATTGCTTCTCTATGTTATCTGAAATCTACAGAGGAAATTCGTATTTGGTTGTAAAAACCAACATAGGTATAAAAATTGCCCAAAAAATGAAGTGGAGGAAGGGAGCGAAAAGTGTAGAATGTGAATTAAGAATCTTGTAATTGTGGAAAACTAGGAGAAAGGGCAAGAAAGAAAAAACAGTGGGCAGTAAAATTAAGAAAAATTAAAAGCAGCTTTACGTACATCAGGAACTAGAAGAGTCCTAAAAGCATGGTCGTCTGCTGGCACCTGAAACTGGAGAAGTGGTGAATGTTTCTTTCCTGCAACTCAAGGAAAATCTAGGGAAGTTGGATGATGATACCAGTTACAGCAGCAACATAGTGCTCTCTGCAGTAACAGTAGCTTGGGAAATTACCAAACAACAGCTACTAAAGCAGAACATCTTTAAGTTGGCTGTTTGGCTAACTTGAATTGAGAGATTTTAAAAGTGCTGGCTGAGCAGCTCTCTATGGGCCATAAATGCTAAAAATATATTTTTAAATGTATTCATAATGAGTTAGACTGAAAAAAATGTTCTGTGCTAGTGATTAAGTCATAAATAAGTAAGCTAATACCAAGTTTAATCTGGCCAAACTGGGATATTAGGAAACCTTCTGTCCGATGTTGGCTTCTAGTAAAATAATGTAATAGTTGATAGGGAGTTGATTGGTTATGATTAAAGGGGGCATTAATTGTAATAATCTATCTGTACAGATTTTTGGAAAATAGTTCTTCTCAAACATGGTGTAATTTTCTGATGTTGCTATCGTTTTGCTCAATAAAGGTAAAAGTGTTGGTATGTCTGAAGTCTTTAATGCACAGAAGTTGTACCACAGGTCGTTGGAATAAGCACCTAGAATGATTCAACCTGTCACACTGAAAAAACAGAAACCTGACTAAATGAAAGGTCACAGTGTGACAATGAGAAGAGAACCATGCTTGATCGGGTGTATTTCTAGTACTGTCCGCTGTAATTCAGTTTCTTGGCTCGGTGCTAATCAGCAAGCTTATCAGTGTCCTGGAAGAAAACACAAAATTAATTTTGATGTTTGTGGACAACACAAAGTCTGGGAGAGTTGCTAATGAAGAAAAGAAACAAGTTACTGATAGGGATGTGATCTTAAGTTTGCCGAGTGAGAAAACAAGTTAATGAACGTGTGTAAAACCGGACACCCAGGAACAGCGACAGTAGGTGGGCTGGTGGGGGTGGTGGCCTGAGGGCTTTGCAGGAGCTGGGACTCTTACAGCAGCGCGGTGGTTCACTGAGCGCAAAATCCCAGCCGGGTGGGGTGGCCAGAAAGCAAATGCGCGACTTGGACACAAACATGGAAATCTTGAGCAGGGAGGGCATTATCTTAGTGCAAGGTACTGCTTCAGTCCGTGCAGGAACACGGCTGTCGGTGGTGGGCCGCAATGTTGGTGATAAGTTGCAGCGAGTTCAGGGAGGACCATGAGAATGAAGGGCTGGAAAATGTGCAGTACAGCAAAACGAGGACCTCCGCTTGTAAAATCAACACCAGATTTATTTTTTTTCCCCCACTATTCTTGGAGGTATTCTGTAGTTTAGCCAGGAATTCACGCAAGGAAGTGCCCGGCCTGCATTGCGCAGGAGGTCAGACTGCACAGTCCTGGGGTCTCTCTTGCTTCATAACGCAGGAACCTCCTCAAGGAAGAATGGGAGAGGAAGAGCCATTGTCTGTTCGTGGGGGCATGTGTCTGCAGCTCTTCCTACTACAAAGCCTTGGGGTTTGTGGGCATTTAAATTCCAGATGCCCTGTCCGCCAAGCTTCCCAAACGTGTGATTTTTTTTTTTTTCAGACCGTGTTCGCTGCAGAACATCTGCCCCACAGCCAGCATCCGCCTGGCCTGTGCCAGCACAGGCCCTGCAGCTAGTCAGCTCTGAGGCAGCATCCATCTCTTTGTTTTTTAAGCAATGCCCCACGTACACACAGCCACTGCTTTTTTCCTTCTGAGCTACTTTTCTGCAGACTTCTCAGGAAAGACCTTTGCTTCTCTGAGAGAGGCCAGTAGCCTTGGCCATGGAGATGGGACCAGAGTGCTTTCCTCTCGCTCTGGAGAATGCAGACCAGGGGCTCAGCCTGCTGAAATGATGAGGCACCCCCATCACTCCTTCTGACTGTCTATAGTAATTCTAAAAGAAAATATATCTTGTGCTGGACATCTCATAAAGGCTTAAAAGTGTGTGTGTTTGCATGTATCTGGTTGTACTTACGTTGAAGCTTTGCTTTCAGAGCTCTGTATGAACATTAACCAGTGCTTCCTTGATATATGCATGATAAAGGTCTTTCTGGCTGCACGTTGGCATGTGAGAAGTTGGGCTGGAAAAATTAATCATTTGTCCCTTGGCACAAAGAAGAGCTACTAAGGCTGGGAGTAGAGTTCCTTCTTATTGTAAACAGGGTACAAATGCAGACCAGATTTCCATGGTGCTCAGTCCTCTACAAGCGTGTGTGGCATAAGAAAATTCCTGTCCTCAGGGATTTGTGGCCTGAGAACACGAATTTCAGGATGTCCAGAGCCAAGTCATGATGGTATGGACTCTTCCACCAGCTTCCCTGACAGAAAGGGACTGATCAGCTGCTGATGCCCCTCTGCTGGGTGCTGTGTATATACAACGTGTCATCAGGCAGCAGATGTAGAAAAGAGAGGTCACAGGAGACTTTGTGGGAGCAGCCATGAAGTCTGTCCAATTTGGTATCAGGCCTGAGAACAGTTAGTTTATGCGCTTTAGAGGAAATCTTAAGACAAATGTAAAGAAGAGATGAGTAGCTCTCTGCTTTATTCCTTGTCTCGAGCTGTGATGCGCTGATGCTCAGTGGCCCTTCCAAAAAATCTTAAGATTAACTAAACTAATTCTGAATTATCATCACTTGCCATGCCAATGTTTTCTCTTCAGCAGCACCCTGTGGCAAGGGGTGTGAGGGGTTATCAGTTTGAAGCTTGCTGTCTTTAAACATCATTAAGCAGTTCCTGGCTCTTTTGATGAGCTACAGGAGAAGCATTTTTGTTATGGCGGCCTGCGTTCCAGAAGGTTGATGATAGCTCAGCTCCATTCATTGCAAGAGACAGGAAGATGAGAACATGACTTGTGCAATTTCGTTTGGAGTCCTGCAGAGCACTGTAGGCACTCACCTGTTTGTCAGAGGTGCCCAAAGCACCCAGAAAGCTCCATCTTCAGAGCTGTAATATACCTTGCTCTGTTCCCAGAAGGAGACTGACATAAGTTTTATTTCTGAACAGAGCTGAGTTCATGCCACCACCTGTATTTCTCTTTCTTGACATTTTGTCCGCAAAGGCCTGCTCTGAAATAATTGTGCTCTGCGTTTCAGTAACACATCCCATCAATCAGTCTTAAATTCCATGCACAACATTTTAGGTGAACGCGGTGGAGCATACTTTGCATTCTGTGTGCCTCAGGTCGCTCCATGGTATCTGACATTCTTCACCTGACCCGTGACTGAACTGCTGGTTCCTCCCCGCCGCAGGAAGGGGTTTCCACCTACGTGTGCGCGTAGGTGCCCCGGTGTCGGCGTGATGGCTATTCTTGGTGCCGGGGGGGAAACCTGCTGGCTGGATCCTTGCCTCAGGGAGGAAGGCTGTGATTTCCTGGCCACTCATTTTTTTCCTCCCTTCCTTCATTCTTTTTCAGAACATGAGTGAAAACTTGAAGGACTGTTTGAACCAAACCCAGGCTTCCTTAGGGGAGATGGTGACGATAAAAACAGAGGCCTGCTCTCCACACCAGGACCAGGAGTATGGACAGCCTTGGTACGCGGCTGAGCTTCGGTCAGATGCACTCTCCCCTCTTCTCCTTACTTCCCCCTTAGCTTAAAGTTGGTTTTGAGGGATATACTTGAACCTTGCAAAGTTGCTAAAGCCCTCACTTGTGAGATCTGCCTTGAGGTGCATGACGGGGACGGTCACCCACTCATGTGCTAGGCACGTCTGCTACATACGCTAATTCACACCCAGCCTTGTGGTGCTGGCTTGTGTTGAGGCCATGCCTTGCCTTTGATGAGCACGTTTTGGGGGCTGTAGCAGAGCAGTGCAGCCTTTCTGCTGGTGGGAATCCCCTGCGCCAGTCTCCAGTGGGTGGGATGGGCCAGGTGCATGTCACGTGTGGAGGTGCTCTAGCTGAAGCCACTAACTCCTGCAGGCTTTATAGCCTTAAGGCATCTCGAGTACTGGCTTTTGGCAGCTTAGGCGACAAGTCAAATAATTTCTCTGCTACAGGTGTGGGGACTAAGAGTTGTTCAGCCCTCATGGGCTCATCGCCTCTGTTCCTCTCTCTTTGGTTTCCCAGGTCTTGTTAAGTTAAAGTCGTCTTTCTGTTGTTTTCTCCCCAGCTCTGGAAGGCCTGATCCACAGTCCATGGATGTGGAGCCCAAGAAACTGAAAGGGAAACGGGATTTGATTGTGACGAAGAGCTTCCAGCAAGTGGATTTCTGGTGTAAGTGTCTTGTTAGTGGGGGAAGAGTAATGCCTCTGCTTGTATAGAGTTCAGGCTTTCCTAATTGGCAACCTGTTGGTTTGGAGTGGGAAGCAGGCAAGGAAAGAGCCAGGGACAAATGTGCGTACTCTCCTAAGAAGACACATTTGTTAAGGAAGCTGTTGCACAAAAGGGGCTTGTCAGTCATGGGGCTGCGCAGTGGTAGGGAGATAGGCGGTAAGTGTGCTAGAAACATGAACATACAAGTTTGAGTGACATGGAAAAACCCCAGGAGTTTGCAAAAACCAAAGGTGCGAATCCTGAAACTAAGAAGGGAGTACAGTACGGACAACAGCTCTTTGCCCTTATTCTGGGAAAGAAAACAGGTGCCAGTTACATTGGCATACCCTGAATATTGCAGGCCTAAGTCCTTGTTTGGCCACAGGGTCAGTGCTTGGGGTGCCATATTTCTCTGCAAAGCAGGGGACAAAGGCTGTAGGGTGAGGGTATTTCTTTTCAGGGATGTTGGTTTTCATTTCGCTCTGGTATGCAGGGAATCAAACTTTTTGACTAGAGGAGATCACTGCTAATGGGTAATCTGCAGAGGTCTCCCCACTCTGTCCCTGCAGACAGTGAATGGGTTTCTCTGTGCATGGAGCCGTCCATGGCACTGCTGGTGCTCACCCGAGGAGCTGGGAGAAAGGGCCACTTTTTTTGTCAGAGCGCACAGGTTTGAGCCAAGCAGGTGTGAGCTGGGGCAGAGCAGTTGTCAAGATGCACGTGACAAAGCACGTGGCAAGTCTGCATGGTGGCCAGGGCCACAGCTCTGGGGAAGGGGAACAGCCCCTCCAATTGGCATGGCCTCGGCTGAGCCAAGGGTAGAACAGGGAGCTGAGGCAAGCTGGCCTCAGTGCCGTGTGTTGTACAAGCTGGCGTGGGCATCACATCTGTCCGACCTAACTCCTGCTCCCCTCGCACCCACAGTCTGCGAGTCCTGCCAGGAATACTTTGTGGATGAGTGCCCCAACCATGGCCCGCCAGTGTTTGTCTCCGACACGCCGGTGCCCGTCGGCATCCCTGACCGGGCAGCGCTGACCATCCCACCTGGCATGGAGGTAGTGAAAGACCCCAGCGGGGAGAACGACGTGCGCTGCATGAACGAGGTGATCCCCAAAGGTCATATCTTTGGGCCATACGAGGGGCAGATCTCTAGCCAGGACAAGTCTGCAGGATTCTTCTCATGGCTGGTAAGTGAGGTGTCTCCCTAACAAAGTGATTTCCCAGTCGCACAGGTCAGAGCTGGGACTCGCGGGCCCATGGAGCCAGACCTTAATCATCTTCCCCCTTCCCTGAAGCTCCTCTGCTGACCCGCGTGGGCAATAGGCAAACATTGACCTGCCATAATGATTAGTGGCTTAAGGTTATAGATAGGTGATAGGAGATCAGGTACCATGATGCTCAAGTTCAGTTCACTGCTGTAGGAAGCAGAGCTTGCTTCTCCTCTCCCTCTTGCCATGTTCTTCCATCCCCGCTCAGTCTCAAAGACTCCTCCAGTACCTCCTCCACTCTGATCGTCACTTTGAGAAGAGAGGAAAGATCATACCTAGAGATTGCAGAGCTCACTCTTGGGCCTTCAGCATCCCTCCCATCTAGCTTGAGCAGAGCAGGTGGCCCAAGAGGCCAGGAAAGAGGAGATGCAGCTCTCCCATTCTGTCAGGAACTGATCTACATGCAGTCTCTGGCAACAAAACTCATATATTTTATCCTACTACAGGCCTCTGTTAGCCTGTGAGGTAGAGGTATCACTAGATCAACAGATATTAAATATTGTGAGAAATAAGATGTGGGACTTGAATTCTAGGTGTGAAAAAATGAGAGCTTCTGGTAGGAAATGCTGCTTACTCTCTTCTGTCTGTAAAATAAATGTGTGTCTCAGCTCTGCCCTGAAAGGGAAGTTAATCTTCTGTATCTCGGGACTTAACCACTTTGTCTGCTGCATCCATAGTTCTGTGTTACAGATATTTGTACATGGGAAGGTCTCTTAGTTCAGAGTAGCCTCCACACAAATACCACACAGTGCAGCAGTCTATAGTACTAGGAAAGATTAGATTCACGGCGTAGTTTCATGTCCTGACTTGAGGCTGGAATTGAAGCAGATTTGAAAGTCAAAGACTTCCTCCTGTCTGAACCAGCTAGTTCACATGCTGCATCTATTCTGTTCTGCAGATTGTTGACAAGAACAACCGCTACAAATCCATCGATGGGACAGATGAAACCAAAGCAAACTGGATGAGGTGAGTCCAGTTCTCTTCTACCTTCCCTTTTGGGGCTTTGTGTTCCAGAGAGAGGCCATCAAACACTCCTTGTTTTATGTGACAGAAAAACAAACCAGAATGACACAACCACTTCGATAAAGGGTTTGCTTGTGCTCTTTCAGCATTTGCTGTGTTGAGAATCTTTCAGAGTCAATGACAGGAACTAAAACAAGGATGTGTGTAGAGCATGGCTATTTTCTGGAATAAGGACAAATGATAAAGACGAGCCTATTTATCCACTCTTACAAATGCTGACAGACCTCACTCCATTTTTGTTTTCCTTACTTTATGTTCAAATATTTGCAAAATGCTTTGCATAATACCCAGGGTAGTATTTATTCTGCTTGGGTTTTTTTTGTCCTTTCCCATTTGACAGACATTGAAAGAGGTGCTCTCTTTCCTTGCTGGGCTTCACTTCAAACAGTTATCCGTGGTGGCTGTCATTGGTAGTGTCAGCTCTACTGTGTCACTAGAAACATGGAGTGAGTTGCTGCAGCTCCAAATGTAGAAATCATGAGTGTGCTTGCGCTCCCTCTGCCGGCCCAGGGGCTCAGGAGAGCTAAACCCAAATACCAGTTAGTCCTGAACCAGGAGTGTGGGTGGCTCTGCTTTGTTGACTGCAGCAGTAAGAGAAAATGTTTGAAAACAAGGCAGTGTTTCAAATATCTGTGTATGTAGGTCACTCTTTTAGTCTCCTGAGGCAGAGGAAAAGCACTAAAGTGCCCTTGTGCATGTGGTGAGTCACTGGAATGGGACATGGCTGCATATTGTGGCGTGTTCCACATTCGGACCAATTCTGCTTTCAGGGGTGAATTTTGGAAGCTGTTGTTGTCAAGGTGGCATTTTGTACAATAGTGAGTTAGTGTGGGAGTTAACTGGTTCATTGGCCTGGATGCCTGGGATTTTCAGTTGTCAGTCACTACAGGAAGAGAGAGCGTGAAGTACAGATAGATAGATGCAAGACGAATGCAGCTGATCAAAGCTGGTAGCACCACTTCTTGCTCCATTTGAGTCCTTGCATGCATAGCAACTGTTCTGACGCTGATGTTTGTAAAGTTAAGCAAACGATCTCATTTTTCTGTAAGAATTCCAGCCATTACGGTTGTTCACTACTGTATGAGAGAAACTGCTAGTCCTGTGCTGAGACTGGAGTTGTCACTCCAAAAGAAGCAGTGGTACAGTGGACAGGTAGTGGGACACATATTTTGAAGTGAAGAATACGAAGTTCAGAAATCAGTGAGATTTTTCTGCTTGGATTATATCACCTCTTTATGTGATCTGGATGACAGTGAAACTGGGGGAAAGCCGTCTTGGAAAGCAAAAATCATACGCTGAGCTTTTCTTCCTAGTACCACGAACATAGATTTGATGTCTGGATTTATATGGACGCTACTCATGGTCCCAGCACCAAAGAACAGAATGTTCTTGTTTAAGCATGTATTTGCCATGGTTCAGTCTTAAGACAAGTGTGATCTGTGCCATTTTGTACAGCCTTGAAAGGCAAGGAGGTTACAGTTTTGTGAGAAGGGTAGGGACAGTGAAGGGGGTGTTTGTACCTTCTGGGGAAGGGTGTCTCAGAGGACCTGTGCAGGCTATACTTGCTGATCTTTCTGTTCTTACTCTTGAAAAATGCTTCTAGTAGCAGTACTACTTGGAGTCTGACTGACAGTACAAGTAGAGATAGTGGTCCTCAAAAAGTGTTGCTTTTGTATGTTACTAGCCTTCAAACAGAGATGCACTCAATATCCTGGGCTAGGATATTACCTGTCACAGAGATTACCCACAGAAATCGTGCTTCCGGGACGCTGTAGACAGCGCTCTTTTTGTTTTTCAGATGGTGCTCTTTGCCATCACTCACAGATGGAGTGCTTTGCAAAGCAGATCTACTCACCCTCTGGGTAGGTGGGTATGGCACGGGGAGGCAGCTTGGGCTGACTCCTCTCTCTTCTTGTAGATCTGGCTATTGTTTTTGTTGTTTGACTACCACATCTGAGTCCATTTTCATGTTCCCACTGAGAACAATCTGTACACCACAGCACTTGCTGTTTTAATTTCAAGTCCCTGTTTACCCAGGGCAGTGGAAGGAAGGAAGGAGTACAAAGCATAGCAGATGGCATGGCAATGGTAACATCCTCTTGCCCTTTCCCTCTTTAGTCAGTCAGTCGAGATGCTCCTGATGCTGAGAGCATGTTCTCCTAAGCTGGCCACTGGCACAAGAGTAATGCACCCTTTATCTCTGTCTAGCATAAAGTGTTGTTGTTTTCAATACTGTATGAAACCCCATGGCTTTGAACTGCAGGGATGAGTGTAAACCTCTTCCTCTGTTTTCTCGTTTCTGGGGACTCAGTGACCAAATACCATGAATCACAGCAAACCTCAAACAAGATCGTTGCTTTCTTGGACATAAACCCTAAACTGCTGATGCTGAGGTTAGGTCTTATGAAGGTTTGCACAGAACCAGCTGTTGTTCCTGGTTGCTTCTGAGGAAATTCTGTTGCTCAGTTGTTGGGGTTCCTACTTTAAAAAAACAGATCTGACCAAAATCTGAAAGTCATTCAGAAAGTCGAGGAAACATCCCCCTGTGTGTTTATCACTTTGCCAGACTGAGGTGCAGGATAGGAAGCACCTGCAAACTGGTGCTGCCTAAATGGACTGTTAGAGTGCAGTGCTGCATATGTGGGGTTTCCAGGCTAGTTTTGGCATGTGTAGTCTCTGTCCATTCTTACATGTTACTACCTCGGTTCTCAGGTTTTTAGCACAGTTCAAATTCATCCTATCCCTCAGCCCCTGTGGAAAGGCTAGTGCAAGGTTTCTTCATCTTTCTCCTTTTCCTTCCTCTCTGTCCCTTTCCTCCTCTAAAACACGATGACAAAGAGGCCATGTATCTCTTCCTCTATCTCCTTGTAATGGAGATGGCTGCAAGTTGTTCTACTTGCAGTAAGAGAGCTTGGAAGGGACCTCTGGAGGTCATGCATTCCAATGACCTGCTCTAAGCAGGACCAACTTGGGTCAATAGAGCTGCTCTTTTGATTTTACAGGACATCTTTAAAATATATATATATATATCAGGGTTACTGTGACCATCCATGTGTTCAGGAGGAGTGAAAGCCACGAGCCTGTGCACAAGTCATTTTGCTGAGCTTCATATACTAGTCTCTGTTACCTTCTAGCAAGTGGCACCAATGTTCTTATGTGTTACAGACTGAAAACTACGCAGAGCAAGTGGATCCTAAAGCACTGCAGGAGTGTGATCCCTGTAATTTTTTTTTCCCCAGGGCTCTGAAACGATTATGTGCTTGCTTCTTAGAGGCAAAGGCTTCTTAGAGGCTTAGAGTTGATTGATGTCTTTGTGGGCTGATCATTAAGTGCCTGCTGTTCATGTAGCTTACAACTTCACTTTTGGTTTTAAAGAAATAGCTGTACAGTCTTGCACTTTCAGATTGACCTGGGCTGAGGTGCAAATTCAGAGCTCCACAGCTGGGCCTCCTCTGGAGCTTGGTAAAACCCACACAGCATCCTCAAAGAGGTACTTGCAGCTAACAGTGACTGCTCCCGGTGATAACCTGCATGCTAGGGGAAATGCATGAGCAGAAGAAGATCTCTGACAGAAACCAGTAATACTGTCTGCATTTTTAGGAGGATGAGGTTAATATGCCTGCTGGGAACCTGACATTAATTGAATTCATGATTAAAACTGGCTGGAACTCATTACTCTTTGTGTGGCGAGTTTGCTGTTGCAATGCTTGTGTTGTCTTAAATAGTTTTGACCAAAGGTCCTGCTGGAGCAGATGAGGGGAAAGCCTGAAATCTAAATAGCTGGGTCTGCCACAGGTTGTGCTAAATGCGCTTGATGGGGTACCCTGTCTGGGAAGAGTAAAAAGGAAGTCTAATTCCTCATCGGTGCAGCTGTGCTGGTGACAGCAGCCATGGGTTCAGCAGGGTAGAAAGGGCACAGATTTCCTGACCCCATCAGAGGCTCTGAGCAGCTCCAGAGAATTATGTTCTGCAAGTTCACCTCTACCAAGCGGCACTTTGCAAAATACTGTTAGTCCTTTTTTCACCAGAGCAGCTTGTCAGTGCAGGTTGTTTCCACCACATGGAGGCACTGATGGTACTGTGCAGTTGTGGGTACTTGCAGAGGATACATGTGAAGCCCACTCTTGCTGGGTGTGGTAAAAATCAAACAGTAAACATTTCCTTGCTCATTGTTTCACATAGTCTTTTCCCCCCTTTTTCAGTGTTGAGCTGGGAGAACTCCATTTTCCTTTTAAGTTTTTGTCCTGAGATGATTGTACCAAGTGCTTTGCTGGCTCCCCGTCATTTCATTACCATCTTCCCTAAATGCTCCTTCTGTCCCTGCATAAATGAAGTTCCACCAAAATAGTATCTCGAGGATTAATTTACATTTGTCCTGGTGAAAGGCTTCTGTGCACTTAGCTCCCAGCTCTCCCTGTGTGCGTCCTAGGTCCGAGCAGCCTTTCCCACTGGTGCTTCAGCTTTAACCAAGGTTCTATCCTGATGGAAGGCAGCAGTGTCAGCAAGATTTGTTAAACAGAAGTGTAACGGTGCTAAGGAGAAACTAGGATGATGGCTGACAAGAGTCGCTTACCTTTCCGTAGGTTTTCCTTAGTCTACAGTCCACAAGCTCCTTCCACATGAGTGCACCCCAAACCACCTGTCTTCTGCTGGGCCATGGCAGTGCTGAAAGGCTAAGGGTGCCGGCAGGGCCATCACCAATGCAGGACGAGTGGGAAAACTGCTGAGGCCTTTGGCTCATACCAACTTTTCAGAAAGTATTTTGGGGTGTCTAAAGTCTATCTGCGAGAGAGAGAACATCCAGCCAAGATTTTAGGATTAAATGTACTTTCTTGAAAGAGGAGGGTCTGAGCTATCCCAGTGGGAATTTTTTCCCCTAATATCACAATAATGCTAACAACAGCATCTTTACTTTCATTTAATTTGGAACCATGAACAGAAAACTTAGCGTATGGGGAAGCCAATAGGTTTTCCCACCCATGGTGTCACTTCAGAGGAGCATTAAGGTTGTTAGGTGTCCTAACTATTAAGATGTTTTATTTCTTCTGTGTTATGTCTTGATATCCTTTTCAAACATTAGTTTTCTAGGTTTGTAGTAACAGCTTTGAGGAGTGATTTATGTTAACACTGAAGTCTTTTACCTCGGATATGTTGTGTTCTCAACAAGAAGTCCATGTTGACGTAGATTTCTGAGAACTTCCTTTTAAAATACTAAGAATTGTATCACATGAACACCGAAAAAATTGACCTCTCTCTCAGAAAAAGTCCCCAACGTACCTACTTTTAACTGTTTGAAGACATGTAAAAGCAGTCTTTTCTAAAGTGTAACAGTAGAGTAACCATTTTGACCTTTTACTTCATTCTGCTATAATTCAGATCAAGCAAGGCATGCACTAAGATTTCCCAATGGTTCTGCTCGTCCATGGCTGCCTGATCTCTTCAGTGCTGCGTTGCATGCTTACACACAGGTTTCCATTGCCCAGGCTGTGGATTATTCCTCTATCCACAATCCCACCCCATTTAAATATAGAATATTCACACAGTCTGTTTTCTCCTTCCATAGGGAATAGATCTGCTCTTCCCCCTCCCCAGTAAAAAGCCATACTTAGGGCTAATATGTTGCTTATTTTTTAAAGTTTCCTTTGACTGTGGCTGGAAAAATGAATGCTCCCTGACAGCCCTCCCCCTCGGAGGCACCACACAAAATTGCTCATTCTCAGAATGGCTGCTGCTCCTTCTTGAAGGGCTGAGGCTGCATGTTGTTCTTTTGAAGCACCAGAGGCTAGGCATAGGCTCCTGTCAGCAGCAGTGACGGCAAAGCCTCGCCAAGAAAAGCAAGTGGGTGGCCTCATTCCTTTAGAGAACAATAGGAAATGGCAACCATTTCTGGGTAAAACAAAAGCTCCCTATGAAGCAGAAGAATGTTGGAAGCTCAGTACCTTGGTGCTCAAGAAGAGACTTTTCCGTAGGAAAAACAGATTACAGAACTTGCCCGTGAATCTGCTGAAAATCTCTCTTCCCTGGAAAAAAAAATCCAACTTAGTGTAGCCTCTGCATGAGATTCTGTGAGTTTTAGCAAAAACAGTGGTGTAAAAATTTCCATTGCTTGTTCTGCCAGGCAGAACAACAAGATATGTTTCAGGCCTCTAAATTTCCTCAAGAACCTGTTTTCGAGCAGTGTCACCTTAGAAGCTAATTCATGAATTTGATTGCGAGTCCTCATGCTTTTTTTCTGTACACAAGCTGTGGCAACTGATATGAGGCTGTACTGAAATTCTCATGTAAGCTAGGGCATCAGGCTAAGTGTAAAATTGCATTTTAACTGTAAAGCTGAGAAGGCTCCTAGTCTCGCTTGGTGTTTGTCTTTTTTTTTTTTTTTTTCAAGCTTGAAAGTTGCCTCTTAAAACCAAAATGGCTGCCTTTTCCTGGTGCAATTGAGGGAAAACTGAGAGGTTGTTGGGGGTTGAGGGGGAGCTGGATCCCACCAAACTCCTCTGCCCAAGTGCAGCACTGGTCAAGTGGTTGGATGCAGGGGGATGCTTTGCGCTGATTTCCTTTCACCCAATTGTGCTTTGTGGGATGTTCAACCCAAGGAACATGGCTGAACGAAAGAGGAAGCCCAAGTTTTCCAAGGAAGAACTGGACATTCTGGTCACTGAGGTGACCCGAAATGAAGCCATGCTGTTTGGGAGGGAGACAATGCGTCTATCCCATGCTGACAGGGACAAGATCTGGGAAGACATAGCCAGGCAAATCACATCAGTCAGCCAGGTCCCCAGGTCTGTAAAAGACATTAAACACAGATGGGACGACATGAAGAGAAGGACCAAGGACAAACTGGCATTCATGCAGAGGTCCCTCTCTAGCCCCAGCAGCAAGGGGCGGCCCTCGGCCATCGTCCTGACCGCCCACGAGAGAGCCATCGAGTCCACGCTGCACTCATCACGCCAGATGCACGGCTTCCGGAGAGCGGATCTGGACGTGGTTGACAGCCTGTCAACAAGCTGTAAGTATCATTGCCTTAACACCTCTCTGTCTTATGCTTGCCTATCTCAGTTTGACACTGGAAGAGCATGGTGTGTTTTAGGAGGTGCTGGGTTGCCCACCAAGCCAGGTCCTACTGCAGTGTTTGGTTTCAAGGCAAGGCTCTGGTGATCATGGGGCGATGAGATGAATTGAGGGAAAGTTGTCTGAGTTAAGATCGTCTTTATCTATTTATCTAGTCCTTTTCCATTCTATCTTCTAAGGGTAGACGTTGGATTCCACTTTCTTAACAGGTCATAAGCGTGAATTAATCCTACAAGTGAGGGAACGACAGTAGTTGAAGTGCAACTGCCTCCAGTACGTGAAAAAGCATTTGTGAAGGATTAGGAGTTCGTCCTCGTGCATGCACCCCAGTAAAACGGCAATGCTGTCAAGCTGTGAGCCATGTGCCTGTCACTAATGGATCACTGCATGGTAACCATCTTCCAAAAGGGCTGTTGGTTGTAGCTCAGTGATCATGGCCATTTGTGGTATGAGGCCAGGACACTAATGGTTTCTTACTAGCGATCTGAAGGCTCAGTGCAAGTGCTATGAAAAAGGTAGATGATAATGGCTCCCTTCTCCACTCTTTTTTAAGAAACTATAGGCCCTGCTTCCTAAGTTAATCTTCTTGCACCACAACTCTTGGACATCTTCCAGGGCTGAACCACAAGCTACTTTTTGCAAGTCTTTACCCAGTTGCGTACATACGGTTTTCTTGTGTGGAGGTGGAACTTCTTGGTCTGTGAGCTTTTAGGGATACACAGGAGAGAAAGAGGGGATAACTTCTTGGAAGTAAGCCAACTAATACTTCACGGGTGGCACTGTCCTACCACATTAGGTCTTACCTCGTATCTGAAGTAACACTGTTAGTGGGCATGCAAGGACAAAAATGTTTCAAGTACTGATGAAGTGGGACTTGGTCATTCTTTGCATCCATCTTGGAAGCCAGTTGCTCTATGTCAGAGGTAAAATTAATACAGCTTGAGCAAGAAGACAGTGGGCAGTTGCAACAAGTTAAATACCGTCTCTTCTTATACTTGGCATGCCTGTACCCACGAACTGGCACATCTGTAGATATTTATCAGACTAACGAGAACTTTCCGGTAGTATTTTGCTTTGGTTTTGATTTTGCATCAAGTATGCTTGCCCGGTTAATATGAGGTCCTGTTGCTGTTACGCCTGACTGCCTGGTTGCCTTACTCAGTGGTGGCAAGCCACATAGTGGCCTTGCAGTACAGACTTTGTGATCAGCAAGTGCTGTGTCTGTGTCTTTCTTGGTGAGGAGTATGTAAGAAATAATGTGGGAGCAGGGGTTTGACATGAGGAAACAAATGTGTCAGGGGTGTTCCGAGGCTGGACCAAAGGCCAGGAGCCTTTGTCCCCCCAAATACTGGAGTGTTCTAGCTAGTTGCAGTTTGGGGGAAAGTGACTCATTGCTATACAGGTCTGAAATTGATTGATCTTCTGGTAATGAGTAATGCTATGTACAGGACACCGTGGCAGCTTGGATTCCTCCTTGGTTGGCTGGGTTTTCCCGCTCTTCAGGCCTCTTGTGGCTAAGCTTGTCAGGCAGCTGCTAACATTGCAGCACATGCATGTTGAGTTACACACCAGGAGCTACAGGCTGAGGGCTGGGGGGGGACACGCTCTTTTTCTACATGCTTTGAGATACCTTGAAACAGAAGTCAGTTATAAGGAGTTTCATATTAATAATTCATGCTTCCTCTTCTGTTTAAGCTGACGAAGATGAAGAGATGCCAGGCACTTCTCGGGAACACCACTCCTCGTCGCTGCAGAGGGCCAGTGCAGGAGTCAGCCAGCTCTCTGGGCCCTCCTTCCTTCACACCTCTTCCTCATCGGAGCACTCAGAAGCTATCAGCCAAAGGCAGGAACTGCACCGTCCATCACCACGCACCTCCTCGTCCTGCAGACCCCCGCGCCCCCGCACAAGGAGCCCGCCCCTCTCCAGCTTCGATCGCCAGCTTCTTCATTCCCACACGCAGCAGACAGACCTGTTCAGGCAGTTCTGCCAGGAGCTGGTGGCTATTCACAGGGACATGGCAGAGAGCATGCACGTCATCGGTCAGAAGATGGCTGACCTCACCAGCCAGGTTGGCCAGATGTGCCAAACCCTATCGGAAATCCGTGATGGGGTCCAGGCTTTCCATAGGATACAGGATCCTAGTGTCATGCAGAGGTCTGTTCTGCAAGCAGCTTGCTCAAAACCACCCCCTGAGCCCAGTGCAGAATCTAACCAAACCCCCCCAAAACAGACTCCTCCTGCACGGACTACCAGGTCACGAAAGAGAAAACACCATCTTTAGTCTGCTTCATATAAAGTAAAGAAGGGTGCCCTGTGCTGAGCTGCTGCATGCTCACATGGCCTCTACATGTGCATTAGTACTATGTGGGGAAGGTCAGCAGCCACCCCCAACCTATCCATCCCTCTGCTAACATCTAACAAAGCACTGTGAATTATGGCAGCTGAATAGTGGCGCTGTCCCTCTGCAGTTACAAAGGAATCTCAAACCTTATAGAGCTTGGGATGTAGGGCATCTTTCTATTCATAGAGACTAGGAGATTTCACTGTTTTCCCCATGCTTTAAATGCTCTATAAGCTAAGAGATACAGTAGGGAATCATTATCTTGATCTCTTTTTGTGCCTGTGAAACATTATTTACTGAGGCAGTGTCCTAGAGAACTCCCTTTGCAATCAACCCACAAATTTACCCTACTACTGCCTTCCCACCATCTTCATGCAAATTAGTGTATGCACTGTGCAGAGTCTTAACTAATGGATGCGTCCTTACAGCTCTAAAGATTTATTGCTCATTATTTTTATCTTCTGTTCAGCAATAATGGGCAATTCAGGGCTTACTCTGACTGTTAGGCATAGATTTGGGGAAAGGTATATAAAAACAGCATATGCAGGGAAGGGAAGAAAGCACAATACTGAGAGAACTTTCTGCCATTGGAGTGACAGGAGAAAAGATCTGAGCTCTGTGTGGCATTAGATTGCTGAGAAGGGCTGCTATGGCATGTGCCTGGATGCTGCAATACCACATGCATTTATAGCAAATAGTTTAATCTTTGCCTCCTCCATTCTATCTGAAACCCCTACCTATCCTTCGCAATTGCAGTTAAAATATGGTTATTTCGTAACATGACAGCTCTTAAACAGAATTGTATCATATTATTTTCTTGCATGTTGTAATCTTCAGTTTTGAACCACTTCTCCCTCCTCAAAATATGAGAGACTGCACAGAAACAAAGGAAGATACAGGGACCTTCTGACCTCAGGAACAATTTGGTTTTGTGTCAACTCTGTCAACTTCAGTACAGTTACTTTGGACTTGCTCAGTATTACTTAGGGTGGAGTCTGTACTGTGTTCTCCTGTCATGAAGAGTTTACAATCTCAATTCCCAGCTATATATAGTTTAAGGTCTTGAACATGTTGGTTTTGTACTGTTTCCTTTCCCCACACAGATGCAAGAAAGAACTGTTAAAACATTTTAATTGCTTTAGTGCTGCATGAGGTTTCCATGTACAATCCTAATTCTGAAACTAGGCTTTAATAATGTCACCTCAGGTGGCAATAATATATGTGGCAGCTTTTTTAGAGCATCATTGTTTTCTGCTTGATTTGCACATCTGCACCTACTGGGCTGCCCCCGTCTGGATAAATCTGGACCATTATCGTGTCATACCCCAGCAGGGAAGAGGGCCAAGGAGTTATCCACACACAGTTAGCACACCACTGCTCTCTGGGCTGTCTTGTTGTGCATGGAGGTGGGTTGCAGAAAACTGTTCAAGTTAACGTGAGTGCCCATCATCATGCCACGTGTAGGCTACAGGCTTGGCCAAAAACCTGTATTAGTTTCAGCAGGAGTTGAACATAGGCAGCACAGATTAGCAGAAGGGTGGTTCGTTTTATGCCTTGAAGGATCTTCTTCAATCTGTTTGGCCTGTCCTTTGAAAGCATAGTGCACTAGCTTCTCTGATGGAAAGGTGACTGTATGTCTCCTGTATCAGGCATTCCTGACGTGCTTTTCCTTTTTTCTTCTGAATTGTTCTGTAATCCTAATTCAAGTAATTTATTTTTAGTGGTGTGGTAAAAGGCCCTTGCTCAAGGAAGTAGAGGTCTGTTAAAGAGAAAAACTTTCTTCTGAGGAATGACCCACTTTGGTTTCACACAGAGGAAGTTCCTCGTAGTGCTGGTGCCAGAGCAGGGCGCTTACCTTCCTGTGAGGATGTCGTTTTACTTCTGTTGTACCGTTTGTATTCTGCAAAAGTTACAGTCTCTCTTCGGTTGAAGGGAAGATTGTGGAAAATGGTAGAAGTGGATCTAATAATATGAATCACAGAGAAATGAAAAATGGTGATATGTTTTAAAGGCTTTCTGAGTCAATACAGTGCTGCTGCTATATATTAGAGGTAGTATTTTATATTTTTATAATAATTGGTCCCTGCTGATGTTCTCCCGTGGATATACTGATAGGATTAGTTCCTCTGATGGTGTCTGAGGGGATTCCATGCAGGAACCCTCAGGTCAGCAGAGGAGGAGGCTCCCACCGGTGCTGAGCGCTGGAGGGAGGTAGGAGTGCTGTTGGCATCATTGCTGCCAGCAGTTTGCCTGCACAGATGCCTTGAGAGAGAGAGAACCCATGTCCCGTTGGCGCAGGAATTGCAGCCTTCAGTACAACCCCCCAGAGGCTGGGCTCTGGTCTGGAGGAAGGACCTCATGCTATGGACTGACTGAGTTCTTCCCCAGTTTCCTCTGTGCACTATTACAGATTGGCCCAGATCTGGGGACCTATTGCCCGCCCAGTGTAGACCCCTCGGTGGAGTGGCTTTTCTGTACTGGTTCGCAAAGGATACTTCCTCCTGCACACAGCATGTTAACTGGCTGTTGAAGTAAGTGCCCGTGTCAAAGCAAACTGCTGCACTATCTCCGTGTCTTGTCCATGCTGAAAAATTCTCTCAAAGTATTTTTGTTAAGATTACAATAAATATATAACACTTTTAACACAGCTGCTGTTGAGTCATTTGTTTCTCTCATCAGATTTCTGCCTGAACATGTAACAAGTCACTCCGGGTGGTACCCGTCACAGCTGCCGAGTCTCCTCAGGCGTGCTCGGCATCAGAGAGCCGGGGTGGTAGTTCTGCGGTGGCACCCCATGGCACCTGCCTGGGCTGCTAGCAGCTCTCCTGCTGCACCTCCTGCCCTGGTGCTGTACCCTACCTCGATTTTGGAAAGACCCGTGGCCTTTTCCCAGTGGTGCTCTGTGCTGGCAGGGCATCAGCAGAGCATTGCTGGGGCTGGCCAAAGGATGAGCAGCAGCAGAGGGGACAGCGGGGAGGGGGAAGGCATGGGGCAAATCCTGGGGAGAGGAGCAGAAGCCTGAGCCCCTGGCTGTGGGTCTCTCTTCGCTCCTCACCATCTCTCCTAGCTGCTCCCGTTCCCTTGCTGCGGAGGAACGGGCCCTGGCCGCCAAAAAATACTTTGACGCTTTTTTGAGCGTGCTGACTGAACTATCCTGAAACATGGCCATTTGGTTTCCTAAAGAGGGCTGTGGCTTGGAAAAAAGGATGATGAGGATACTCAGAGCTGGGGGAGGTGCCCCTGCGGAGCTGTCCCTCCACCAGCTGTGAGGTTGATCCAAGCCCCCACAGCAGCAAGCAGGAGCTCGTAGATGCTCTCCTTTGGTGCCAGGACTGTCACAGCGGCTGGTCCTGAGCAGCCTGGGCAGAGGCTGAGTTGGTCTCAAGCCTTGCCGTGAGCCTCGTCCATCCCAGGGGCCAAGAGGATAGGAGGTCTGTGCCTCATGGCAGATGAAGTGACCTGTTCGCAGCTCTGGGTGGCTGGGCCTGCCCCAGTGGTGGTCCCATCCCTGCTCTTCCTCCAGGGATCATGATCCCTCGGGAAAACCACTGTGACAGCAGTGCCGTGTCTGTCCTGGGTGTCTGAACCAAGGTAGCTTCTTGCCTGAGTGCCAGTTGAGTGTTGGGTATGGGCTCTCCTCAGCAGTCAGCTTGTGCCCCTGACTCGCGGAGCAGACTGTGGCTCAAACTGTGACGTGCAGCAGCACTGGGTGTCTCAGCCCAACAGGTGGAATTTGGGTTTTACGTAATCCTTCCTAACCTGTGTGATTTGTGCCCCTGGGGCTGCTGGAGCCAGGGCTGGGCAGCATTGGTTGGAAAGCAGTTCGTTTATGTGGATGATCTCATCCATATTCACGTTACCTCGGGAAAGTATCACAGATACAAACCTTCCTCTCACAACGTAAACCAGCTCCAAGCTGCCAGCAGCTGTGAAGAAATGTGTTAATGACCAGATTATTCCAAAACTGTCTGCTAAAGGCTTTCTTAATCTCGCCCGGTGAAATTTCCAGCGTCGGTCGCCATCGGGCAGGAGGTCAGAGCAAGCGGCTGGGCGGCATGCAGCAGGCAGGACGCGGGCAGCAGCGCTGACGGAGTCTTGGAGGCAGAACCTTGGAGGAGGTTAGGGGCAGGAGGAGAGCGAGCAGGAAAAGCACACAAATGCTTAATAAAATACTTAATGAGAAAAGTGAGGAGTGGTTAACCAGTGTCTCCCCTCCCTGTGCAGTGTTTTAGAGAAGTTTCTAACCCTCATTGCTGGGAGGCACAGGGCTGTCCTGCATTCTAGCCACTGCCCTGTGGAGCCCTCAGTGCCACTGGAGCTGGGGATTTGGGTCCTGTATTAAGGAGCTGTGAGTGACTTGGGGTGATAACTCCCTGCAGGCAACCAGGCTCCTCTGCAGGGGCAGTCTGATCTCATCATTGCTCAGGCTGATGCTGGGGAAGCAGGATTCAGGGCGGCCACAGGGTCGCTCCTTAGCTGTCGCTAGAAAGCATCCTGGCATTTTGCTGGTACGGGGGAGAACGTCTTCGAAGATCACCCATGCAGCAGAGCATCAGACTGACTGTGGCAAATGGCTGTATCTTGAGGCTGCTGCAGCAGGGCTGAATGAATGAATAACGCCCAGAAGTGTCGGCCTGGCAGCAGCAGCTGAGTGCCATGGCAAGACCTCCTTCCCACCACGCTGCTCCAGGCCTCTGTTCCTTCTCAAATACACAAACCAGTGGTCTAAAGGTTCATTTGTTTTATGATTAAAAAAAAAAAAAAAAAAAGGAGCTAATAGAAGTCAATGTTTGGCTTATTTTGGCAGTGTCAGAGCCTGCTGTTTAAATAATTGCTGAAGATTGCAGAGCATCCTGGGTAACACATATGGGAAAAACACAGTTGATTGAGCTGATTGCAGGCACACGCACAGTTGCTTAACATTAAAACCAGAATTGCTGGAGCCTTCGGCAGTCTGAGACACTGCCAACTCGTTTTCTGTGTTTTGTGGGAAGTTTGACTGAGTCTGTGACCTTATATGTGTGGGTTAGTGTGGTCACGTGCATGTGGGCTGGTGTCTTTTTCTTTGCGTGGCTGGAGAAAGAAAGAGCATTCAAGGAAAAATTGACATCTTCCTTAAGCCAAAGAAATGCCTGTGAGCTAGAAGGGAACATTTGGGGAAGGACTAGTAGCAACGCGCCGCTCGCCTCCACTAACATCACTGCAGCAGGGAGTGCTGAAATTGAGGCAAATGGCCTACGAGAGGAAAAGGTTTTCAGCTGTGAACCAGTCAGATCTGCTCTCAGGTCTTCTAGTCCTGGGCAGTTGTCAGCTCGTGCACAGCGGCAGCTAGAACCATTATTACCAAGCCTTTTCATTTCCACTAACATGAAAATGAGGAGTGTAAGGGTGAATAATATGGTCCTGCCTGTAGATCTCTGTCTTATCAAGTTGCACAGAGGGTCAATTGTTTGGAGTGGTGAATTAGTATGTTTCTGCTGAGCTGAAACTTAGCCATTTTAAATCCAGAAAACAAATCCTGTGCTCAGAAAGCGACCTTTCTGTCAGCACTGCCAGGAGATCCCCACAGTGCGGTGCTGGCGCTTCAGGCAGTTAGGATTTCCCTAGACTTCCAGGGCTGAATGTCCAAGTGCAAAATCTTCCAGTACTGGCATGTCCTTGGTTTCCTTTTGGACTACCAGCAAATACTTCTGTGCACGTCGGATGTCTGTCTTTCTCGCCTGAGTAACTCAGTTCTGCTTGTCCAAGAGGAGAGAAGCAAGGAAATCTGATTTCTACTAAAAGGAAGATAATGTTTGGGGAAGAGACTGGCAGGAATGCCCCTGAGAACAAGGGAGGCTCTGGGATGTGAAATGATGGTAGGGAATCCAGGAGTTCTTGTTTCCATCACTAGGCAAAGAAGCTTCTGCCAGTGAGAGTCTGCATCACCATTACTGTCAGAGATACTCCTTCAGGTCGGATGTACGTTGTTGTAGTCCCGTCCCCAGCAGAAATGGACTCACTGGTTTAGTGTTCCCTGGGTGGCCGTGCTCGTTGTCCTATATCTCTGGCAATTTGCACACCATTACTTACAACTCCATGCTTTCCAGTCTGGCTGTGTCAATGGCTCTATCTGAAGGTCATTCTGGCATCATCGTGGTTGTCATCCTGGTGCAAGGGGTTGGCCACAGGAGAGAAGTTTGTGCTTCACACCTGCCTTGTCACCTTGCCCTCAGGTACGTGATCATCTCCCGGGAGGAGAGGGAG
Source organism: Chauna torquata (assembly GCA_013399475.1). Taxonomy (NCBI): domain Eukaryota; kingdom Metazoa; phylum Chordata; class Aves; order Anseriformes; family Anhimidae; genus Chauna; species Chauna torquata. Next base: position 535,662 of record VXAL01015089.1, read on the forward strand.
CAGAACCTGATGGCCTTCCAGCACAGTGAGAGGATTTACTTCCGTGCCTGTCGTGACATCCGACCTGGGGAGAAGCTGCGGGTCTGGTACAGCGAGGATTACATGAAGCGGTTGCATAGTATGTCCCAGGAGACCATCAACAGAAATCTCACAAGAGGTGAGTCCCTCTCTTTCCACCTTCTCCCCAGTCCCCTTTGGCCACCACACTTGTTGCACCAAGTGCAGTGGGTGAAGTAGGTGATGCCCAGGCTGTTCAAGGAGAGCTGCATTTCTAAAAGCAGCTCACATCTGGGCAAGAGCCCCCAGTTCTGCGTGCCGAGGATGGAAGTTGCCGTACGAGAAGAAGAATGTAAACACTGTCATGGGATCATGAAAGAAAGATTTGTGTTGTGTTATGTTGTGTCATGCTGTCCTGTGTCGTATCATGTTGTGTTGTCTCCGTGCTACTAGGGCCTGATACAGAGTCCAGGGATCACAGAGCTCCCTTGTCACAAGACTTTCTGGCCTGAGGATTGCCAAGCTGGTGGTCCCACAGACAGGCATTGGGTTTTTCTTTGAACATGCTGCTTTCTCTGGCTTCTGCGAGCAGCCTGTTTGAGGGAGCTCTGGATGGTTTTGTGTGCATATGAAAGAGAGATTTCCTTGGTGTGTTTGTATGTCCGTTTTCCTGGCTTAATTTATCTCCTCTTTCTTCAGAAAGATAAATTGGGATCAGCGCGACATCAGCTCCTTAGTCTTACAACCTTAGAGTGCTTGTGCAACGTACAGGAGGCTTTGTACTTGTCAGATTGATTCTTCATTGGATGAAAATTGTTACCTTATCTTAGCAATAGTCATGCTGGAACAAACCCAGCGGTCCTTTAGGTCACTGTAATGTCAGCAATACAGGAAGCTTCAGAGGAAGGCAAAAATTCTTAATGCATCTATTCATCTGTACAGTGCTGAGACCTGAAGTTAATTAAGGGCATTTCTTTCCAGGCCTAGCCACAGAACAGCAGGGCCTCAGAGGGGCAGCCACACTAAATATAACTTTCTAATTAAGATTCCCGTGTATATTATTACACAGCTGCTGTTGCTGCCTTGACTTGGTAAAAGGTGTCTCCTCTTTAAGCACGGAGTGGACAAGATGTTCCAAAAAAGCTGGTTGTCCTCCATCACCTTGGAGTTCTTATGCATTTGCAGTGTTACATCTTGATGGCTGTGCTTGGGCAATTCCCACTTCTGAATTAACACCGGTGTGAATGTGTGTTTTTGTGTTAATGATCAAATATCACTGAGTGATTAGGTACACACTGCAGTGATTTTGCCGCATCCCATGCAGATGTTAGTTGTCCAGATGGCTTAGTACTTTCTGAAAGTTCTGCAAAAGACAGACTGTGCCCTCAGAGCAGCTGTGTTGCAGCACTGGTCTGGAGGGGCTCCGAGCCTATGAGCCCTGCCCTGCAGAGTTGCCTTTAGTCATGGTTCATCATGGTGCCATCTTTTGTGTGAGCCAAAATGGTAACTCACAGCCTGCTAGGTGCTACGAGTGCTGTGAAGATCTGCCTCTGGGCTCCTCAGGACCCACCGTATCCTACCTCACACTGGGATAGAAGCCCAGGTAGCTGTGGATACCATCCTAGAAACCCTCGATGTCTTGGTGAGCTCATCCTGTGGGCAGCTGGGCTCCAGGCTGCATTCGCAAAAGGAGTACGGAGGTGTTGTTAAAACAGAGGATCACTGGGGCTGCTGCTAGACTTGTGAGACATTGCAGCCTCAGCTGGGAGGGCACTGGGAGGCGATCAGGGAAGGGCACAAAAATCTGCTGGGCTGCTTTCTATTTAAAAGATTCCAAATTCCCTGTAAATGAGCATGTCAGGTGAAGTGGCAAGCTTTACTAACACAAAAAGTAACATGGTTCCTGGGTTTTGTTTCTGTCGGTAGTTTCTGACCCGCCTCATCAATGGAGTTGAGACCAATAATACGAGGGATCATCTTGTGATTTATAGCTTTTCCACAGGGCCGAATCATTCAGTTGGCTAGGGGGAAAAAATCACAGAGAAAGAAGAAGGATTCATTCTCTAAATCTGTACCTCTGCCAATAGTTCTTATAGTCTGTAACAGGGAAAATGTTAGGACAGAGACCCAAAGCTCTGCCTGTAGAAATTGTCCAACAGGATGTGTTGCAAACCAGATCTGTTGTTATGGATTCACTCAAGAAGTGTCTGGGGTTCCCAGCTGGTATCAAAACCCAGTACAAGACCCCTGCCATCCAGGCCATCCCTTTTTTACGGTGCCTTACTCTAACTGTTTTGAGTCTTGCATCTTTTTTGCATTCTTAGTGTTGCTCTCCTTAGAGAGGGAATGGTAGCTTTTACTCCGTAACTCTTATGAAAGCATGAATACAGTTTAAAAGCAAACAAAACCAAAAATCAGCATAAAGCAGCGTCTTGTTTGGGAAGCCATCAATGCTTGAAGTTATTTACAAGATAGAAGAATGATGGAAATTGAGCCAAACCTATCGTCTTTTGAATTTCCAGGTAAGGAAATCTGGCTATTCCCTTTATTTTAAGCAATTAATAATTTGTATGAGGTTGCTTTTATTAATGTTTTTTTATCACTGAATGGCCATGCTCTTAGACTCCACTGGCACAAGCTAGATATCCCATCCTTGGAGGGCATACACCCCTTGTAGCTCAGCTGACAACGAGTACCTTGGGGTTTAAGAGCGCAAGTTATTTTTACTCCTTTGCACTTCTGGAGCAGCCTCCAAACTGAAAGAGAGTAAAGGGGTTTGCAACCTTTGTGCTGTGGCGTCCACAGATGCTGGGGTTTTCGTGAAACAGTCTGAATCTCTCACTGCACTGCTGTACACTTGATACCTTTTACCAAGTCAAAACAGGCACAGGTCTTCCAGCCAGCCAAAATGGCATTTGGGCTCTGGGCGTTGGGTTCCACCACGAACAGTGATTCACCTCGTAGGCTCCTTCCAGCGCAGATTGGTTATACCGCTAGGTTAAACAAGCTGCCTGTAGTTTCTCTTCTCTTTAAAGTGTGTGGGTCCTACTCCGCTGTGGCTACCCAGGACTGTCTCTGTTTTTGCAGACGTGCCCATTAGCAGGGCTCCTCCTCTCGTGAGCCTCGGTTTCCACTGAGTTGTGTCAGTTCCCTGGTTTGTAATGCAACGTACAGACCTGCAGGGATTCAGCCTGACTTTTTGTTCTTTTTTTTTTATTCGAGTTTTAGATTGAGAGATGTTGCTCCGTTCTCGGTGATAATCCCCACCCCTCATTTTCCTTTGTAGGAGACAAAAAGTTACAGAGGGAAAAGTCAGAAAAGAATGTGGAAAATCAAGAAGACATGAGGGGGCCGCTCCAGCTCACCACATTAAAGCAAGGGAAGAGCCCCTACAAGCGCAGCTGTGACGAGGGGGAATCCCACCCCCAAACAAAGAAAAAAAAGATTGACCTCATCTTCAAAGATGTCCTGGAGGCTTCCTTGGAGTCCGCCAAATTTGAAGAGAACCAGTTAGCAACAAGTACACCACTTTCCATCAGAACAGCATCTAACTACCCGGCTGAAGACATCTTTGAGAGGTGCAGCAGTGCCATGCAGCACAGCTCCCTGAACCTCAGCAGAAACCGGAGCGAAGGGGAGTGGAAGGTCCCCCATGGTTCCTCTTTTAGCTCTGCCAAAGAAGTGGGAATCCTTGAAGACGAGGAAGAAGAGCCTCTGTCTCTTAAAGCAGACAGCCCAACTGAGCTGTCACTGGCTTCTGCACAAGGCAACTCCCACGAAATCCCCACCACCTCCTTCTGCCCCAACTGCATCCGGCTGAAGAAGAAGATCCGGGAGCTGCAGGCCGAGTTAGACATGCTGAGATCTGGGAAGTTACCTGAGCCACCTGTGCTACCGCCCCAGGTACCCGAGCTCCAAGAGTTCTCAGACCCCACAGGTAAGCCTTGCCGAGTATCAGCCTTCTCCAAACCCTGCCTAAGGAAAGTAGTGAGATGCCTGTGTGCTGTGTACCCATCTAAAGTGTTTTGCTCTGAGTATTCAGGTGAACACGTGGTTCCATGGAAGGTTTGTTATCAGGTTTTGTGAATGGGTGGGACAAGAGCTGATGCTGTGGGCACAGTGGAAGACGCTGTCTGGGAAAGACTCTGTATGACAACTTGCTCTATTTGTTGCCATTGTAATCAATCATGCACTGCCAATAAAAAAGACATTCCATTGCAGACAGTTTGTTTGCTGTATTTTTGATGCATTCTTTTTCAGCGGAAGCCCCTCCATGGTGCCTTACATGCTATCAAGAAGCATTGCTTGAAAGTCTGAATGACTCAGTGGTAACACTGAAATGTGCGCTCTTTGTGTATCAAATGATGTCCTGCTGTGTTCCTCATTGGAAGGCACTCTCTGTTTTCTCCACTGCCTTAACACAAACATGTGTCCCTTTCTGAAGGTCCTTCGTTTCTTCCAGGAATGCACTATTGAGCAGCCAGGAGCTTTCACCAAAGGAATGTTTGGGTCACACCATGTATTGTGCAAGTAGGCAGGATGTAATGCCATTTCTTGCTGTCCATTGTGGCATGTTGGAGACAAAGTTCATATGCAAAAACATTGATTTATTTTTCCTTCAAAGATGTGATTCAACTTCTACCCATAGTGCATTGTGGGCAGGGTGTGGCCAGCTCATCAGGCAGTGCTCTACTGTCACCAGCAGAATGCTTCTCTAGCTCAGAGTCTTGGTAAATACCTCATTTTTTCCTCCTTTTCTTTTTTTTTTTTTTTTTCCCAGCTTCAGAAAGCATCATCTCTGTTCCCACCATCATGGAGGATGATGATCAAGAGGTGGATTCTGCTGATGAATCAGTTTCCAATGACATGATTGCTGCTACAGATGAGCCTTCAAAGATGTCTTCTGCGACAGGCCGGAGGATACGGCGGTTCAAGCAAGAGTGGCTTAAAAAGTTTTGGTTTCTGCGGTACTCCCCGACATTGAATGAAATGTGGTGCCATGTCTGTAGGCAGTACACAGTGCAATCCTCTCGGACTTCAGCCTTCATCATTGGCTCAAAGCAGTTCAAGATACACACAATAAAGCTTCACAGCCAGAGCAACCTCCACAAGAAGTGCCTGCAGCTTTACAAGCTCAGAATGCACCCAGAGAAGACAGAAGAGATGTGTCGAAATATGACCCTGCTCTTCAATACAGCCTACCACTTGGCTCTGGAGGGCAGGCCCTACTATGACTTCCGGCCTCTGGCAGAGCTTCTGAGAAAGTGTGAACTCAAGGTGGTGGATCAATACATGAATGAAGGAGACTGCCAAATCTTAATCCACCATATCGCCCGGGCTCTTCGAGAGGACCTGGTCGAACGCATCCGACAGTCTCCCTTCCTCAGCATCATTCTGGACGGGCAGAGTGATGATGTGCTTGCCGACACGGTTGCGGTTTATGTACAGTACACGAGCAGCGATGGGCCTCCAGCAACTGAATTCCTGTCTCTTCAAGAACTGGGCTTTTCTACAACAGACAGTTACCTCCAAGCGTTAGACAGGGCATTTTCCAGCCTAGGAATCCGATTGCAGGATGAGAAGCCAACTATTGGCTTGGGAGTCGATGGTGCTAATGTTACTGCCAGCCTGAGAGCTAACTTGTTCATGACAATCAGAAAGACCTTGCCGTGGCTTCTCTGCTTGCCCTTTATGGTACACAGGCCCCATTTGGAGATTTTGGATGCAATCAGTGGGAAAGAACTGCCGTGTCTGGAGGAGCTGGAAAACAATCTGAAGCAGCTGCTCAGTTTCTATCGTTACTCTCCCCGACTCATGTGTGAGTTGAGGGTCACTGCTGCCACTCTGTGTGAGGAGACTGAGTTCTTGGGGGACATTCGAGCAGTGAAGTGGATCATTGGGGAGCAGAATGTGCTCAACGCTCTAATCAAGGATTACCTTGAGGTTGTGGCCCATCTCAAAGATGTCAGTGGCCAGACCCAAAGGGCGGACGCTTCCGCAATTGCCTTGGCCCTCCTCCAGTTCCTGATGGACTACCAGTCAATTAAACTCATCTACTTCCTGCTGGATGTGATTGCTGTGCTTTCACGCCTTGCCTATGTCTTCCAAGGGGAGTACCTTCTTGTGTCGCAGGTGGACGATAAAATAGAGGAGGCTATCCAGGAGATCAGTCGGCTAGCAGACTCGCCTGGGGAGTACCTGCAGGAATTTGAGGAAAACTTCCGTGAGAGCTTTAATGGCATTGCAGTGAAAAACCTACGGGTGGCTGAAGCCAAATTCCAGTCGATCAGAGAAAAGATCTGCCAGAAGACCCAGGTGATCCTAGCCCAAAGGTTCGATTCCCGTAGCCGGACATTTGTGAAAGCCTGTCAGGTATTTGACCTTGCAGCTTGGCCCAGAAGCACCGATGAGCTCATGAGCTATGGGAAGGAGGATATGGTACAAATATTTGAACACCTGGAGACGGTCCCGTCATTTTCCAGAGAGGTTTGCAGAGAGGGGATGGACACCCGAGGGAGTTTGCTGATGGAGTGGCGAGAACTCAAGGTGGATTATTATACCAAAAATGGTTTTAAAGACTTACTCAGTCACATTTGTAAATACAAACAGAGATTCCCCCTCTTAAATAAAATAGTTCAGATCCTCAAAGTCCTTCCCACCTCATCGGCCTGCTGTGAGAAGGGGCGCAATGCCCTGCAGAGAGTTCGCAAAAACAACCGCTCTCGGCTCACGCTGGAGCAGCTCAGTGATCTGTTGACGATTGCCGTTAACGGGCCGCCCATTGCCAACTTTGATTGCAAACGGGCACTAGATAGTTGGTTCGAGGAAAAGTCGGGCAATAGTTACGCACTGTCAGCTGAGATGCTGAGCAGGATGTCGTCTCTTGATCAGAAGCCAATGTTGCAGAGCATGGACCATGGCTCTGAGTTTTACCCCGATATTTAGAAAGGAATGCCTCAGATAAGAAAGCTGTTGAATAATTTTTTTTAATCTATACTCTAAACTTTGATATATTATATAAAATATATATATATTATATATATTAAGGAAAAACCCACACTGAAAATTTAAAAGTTAAGACGATGTGCGTCTGATAGAAGCTAAGCAGAATTTTAAAGATTGAGACAATGTCTAGAAATTTACTGGTGTCTCCAACCATGGCAGCTGCAGTGTAGGTGGCAACATTTCATTCTTTAGAAGCATGTGCTGGGGCCATACTCTACATGTTCAAACCTAACACTCTATAAGCTAGATGACGGGTCTTTGTCAGCCTCCTCCTGGCGGTTTCTTTTGTGTGTGTGTTGTTGGTTTGTTGGGTTGATTTTTGTGTTGTTGTTGTTGTTCTCCTCAGTTTTAATCTCTGCCTCTCTTTCCGTTGTTCAGTCCAGCTATTGAGCCATTTGAGCCTTTTGTTGATGACCGTCAGATTTCTGATTTCCGACAGAGCATCCTGTGCATTTGTATTGTCCCTGGCTCTCCAGCTCCACCTGGTTCTCTCTGTTCGAGTGGGAGCTTCTTGTACTCACAGAGATTACTGGGAGGAGGGAAAGACTGGGGCTGGGATTTTGTTTTTTCTGATTCAGAAACACATGCCTCCACTAAACTGTGATGCCCCTTTCTCAGTTCTCCCTACTTTTGGTCTGTAGAGTAATACTTGGCTTTCAGCTCCTTTTATGATAACCGTAGTACCAGTCTATCATACATATATTATAACATGATGTCATGTGCAGACTATAAAATAGCAAAATAGAGAAGGCAGGGGGAAATTTTTGCATTTATATTTTTATATTGTAGGAAATAAATATATATATATATATATATACACAACTATTCATTCAAAACCAGGGCTGCTGTGGAAGCTAGACAGCCAATGAGTCAAGAGCCATCTCTGGGCGGAGATTCAAAGGCTTAAAAATTATATTCTAATTTACATTATTTATACTATGTCTTTATAATCCTAGATTGTTGTGGGTTTTTTTGTTTTGTTTTGTTTTGTTTTGTTTCGTTTGGAAAGACTGAAAGAAAAACCTGCCGCAGTTTGATGGCAGGGGCTATCAATGCAAGATTATCTTGGATTATAATCATGTGATGATGTCCTGTAAAGGTTCACGTATTCTCTTGTGACCAAGGTAACATGTTCCACAGCACAGCAGACTGATGACAGCAGGAAGAAGGGATGCTCTACTTCTTCCTGTGAAATATTTCTTCTTTTCTTGAAGGGATGCGGAGTCCAGCCGAAATGTGAATGGGGGACTTGCACCTTCTATCACAAAAGAGATTGTTCTGTGGGCTTGGGGTTCTTCTTTGTTTTATTCTTTTAAAGTAAATGAGCTCCATGCATTCACACAGTATCACTTCAGGTTTGAAAAGCAAAAA
>VXAL01015089.1:544059-555822 GCA_013399475.1 Chauna torquata
AAACAAAAAAGGTGCAAAAACTCCACAGATGCTAGTGCCTTGCCCCGCTGATGTGGCATGGACAGCACCAACCTGACCAGACCATCATGGGACTGAGAACCTGTTGTCCAGAAGGTCTCCAAGCTAACAAGTTCTCACTTCCCAGAGGGATGAGCTTTGTGCCAAGCTGTGTTCTTTGGAAACATGATGGTGGTATCAGCAACACTGAACCTTTCCTTTCTCCTGTTACCCCCCTGCCCTTGGTCTTGGTGCTAAGATATCTCTAGAACCGTTGCTGCTAGTTGATAGCTTTTCATTTATATAAATATATATATATATAATATTATTTTATTTTTTAAACTTTTTTGTTTGTTTTCAATGGAGATGTAGCATGTTTGGAACCGATCTCTCTCAGAGTCACTTTCACTGCCAGGGTTCACACACTGTCTTCCCCGGGAAAACACGCACCTCTACCTAGATCTCACTCACCTCCCACCAACCTGTTTGCCCTCAGCAGACCTACACGGTTGACATTGGTGCGCAACCAAGCCACTGCCCACTGGCTCAGCTCTCAGACCCACAGGCACGGCTAGGCTGGTGTTTTTTGTCAGAGCTTTGGAAATGCTTCCCCTCTATCCCTGTGGTGAGGAGGAGAGGTAGAGCCTGGCTGGAGCGCTGTCAGTGGCTAACCCTTGCCTCCTGTGCCCTGACTCGGCCCGTTGTGGTTTGAGAGGGGCAGAGCAGCCCCCGCGCATGCCGCGGGACGGCCAGGCAGGCAGGCTGCGGTCCGTAGCACTTACTCCCTTTCCCCCGTGCCGTACCTCAGATGACACGTGCTGCCTGCTGCGGGCTTGTTCAGATGGGGGGGAGCAAATGCGCCGCGGCCCCCCCATGTGCCTCTGAACCGCGGACTTGGGTGCTGGGGTGCTTCTCCCTGCACCTTCAGGCACGTAGCGAGCTAGGTCGGGGCATCGCTCCGTAGTGGCGCCAGGGCGTCAATATGCAACGCCTAGCAATCAGAAAATGGTTTTATTTGCCTAAACTGTTTTATTTGCATTTTTTTCCTCTCTCTCACAACAAACTGTGATGAAATTGACCCATTTATCAAAAGAAGTGAAAGTTAAGCTGGAAACCTTCTGGCATGGTACAGACTCAAGGTGGCTCTTTGTGTGACCACAAAATCTCTGTACACAAGGTGTTTGTGGCCCTCCAGCGGTCGGCTTTGCTGATGGTGCTGCTGTAAAGCTGACGGATCTGTTTCCTTACGGGGAGCTAGCAGATTTGAGGAGATGTAAAAAGCAAAGAGTGAGTCCCTGTAGAAGAATTGCTGCTCCATGGGTCCCTGACCTGGAGATGGGCGAGGTTAGATGTTGGAGACAGGCAGATGGGGGGGAGTCTTCCTGCTCAAGTGTGCACAGATGCCTGGGAAACTGCGGCAGCAGGAGCAAAAATAACAAAAAAAGATACTTGCTGTGAGCTGCTGTGGGTGTCAGAGAGGCCATCAGGACAGTTTCCCTCCTCCCCTTTTTTTAATTTTCTTTTTCCTTTTCTCAACTCCGTACCTCTTTGTAGGGGAGGAAAAAAAATCACCTGCCTTAATGTTTGCAGCACTGAAAGCTCCTTGGCATGGGGCTTTTTTTCATGGTGGCCATTGAACAGCCTGGCCTACACGGGGGAAGGGACACTTGGGGACAGGCTCCAGGCACCTCCGTAAACAGGAGCAATTCCCCAGTGCTTGTGCTGAGCCACCTAAAATGCCTGCATGCAGCCTCCACTCTGAGCCTCTTTGCTTTTTTGCCACTGAGGAGAAAATGGTACTTTGCCTTGGTCGGCAAGGTAAAAAGCCACAAGAGCCTTGTTCAGAAGTGATTCCCGTCATTTGTCACTCCTTCCTTTTGGTTCGTTTGCAAATCCCACTCTCATCAGCAACATCTTTCATTGGGTTCTCTTATTCCCAGTGGCAGAGTGAAATGTGCAGCAGGTGGCTTTTTCTCCAGGCAGTCAGCTGAAAAAGGGAAAGTGTTTGTTTCTCTTGCAAATAACTTTGCATGCATCTGTGAGCAGTGTCTGTGGGAAGAGCAATTCCCTGTGGCTGGATATTGCTGATACTCATGAGCAGGAAAGGTCAGAGACACCTTGCATTGGTTTTGGGGGGAGACGAGCACTCGGTGCAGCAGCTGCAACACAAAGAACTCCCCATCACCCCCACGTCAGAAAATAAACCCAGCCTTTGTACTAGACAAACGCAGGTGCTCTGCAAGCTTTCCCTCCAGGTTTACCTACCTATCTCAGATCTGTAGCTGTTACTCACATGGATAGTCCTGTGGATGGAAACGTGACTGCCAGCACGAGCAAGACTGTGGGGGGAGAGGAATAACAATGCAAAGCGCCCTTGGCTTTTCAGCGCCCTGCCTGGCCAGCCTTTCCTGAGAGCAGGTGCATTTCCGTGCCCTGTTTGCAAATGCAAGCGGCCAGCACAGGGGGATGCGAGGCCGGGCAGCGGCAGTGGTGGGGAGGGCACGGCACAAGACAGAGAGAGGCCACCTCGGCTGGGAGGTCGCCGTGCACCAGCTTTAATCAGTGCCCTTCCTGCTGCTCTGAATCAATGGGGGGTTGTTTTGAATGTATTGCTCACAGCATCTTGAGCGGCTGCAGCAGCAGAGAGATGAGGGTTTTGTTTTTCTCAGATGAGCTCTTTATCTTCTCCCCTCCCCTTCCTAGCTAGAGCATCTGACTGTGAACAATATGCACTTCTCCAGACCCCGGGGTTTGTATTTCTAGCCTGTGGGCTTTTTGGTTGCCAATTTCCCGTACTCACTTTTTCCTCAGGCTCCTTGACTCTTGTTGCCTGCTGCAAAGCAGAACCCATTAAGCACATGCAGATATGTCCTTCTGCAGGGCTCGCCCGTGGCTGCGGGAGCCGGGGCCCTCTGGCCACGAGACCGAACTCAACAGGGATAATCCTCACGGAACAAGAGACCAAAGCTCTTCCCATACCAGCAGCAGTGCGCGGGAGCCACGGGGAGGAGAGGCAGTGGGCACGGTCCCTGTGTGTCATCCGTGCTGGAGCTTGCGCTGACCCCAGCAATGTCCCCCGTGCCTGTTGCACTTTTGCTGATATGAAACCTCAGATGTGATTCAGGCTCCGTCTATTTCTTTCTCACAGCACAAACTCAACCCAGGTGGCCCGCAGGGTCTTCAGCATCCCCTTTCCTTCTTATCTCATTCGTATTGCTGTTTGACCGATGGGTAAAACAACTTAAACAGCTGGCTTGCAAATAAGCAGCAACATGCTCTTCTTTTGCAGATTCCCCTCTCAGCCCTGTCGAAAGAGGTCTTAAAAGCAGAGAAATGGTACGTTGCTCCCCTAGCCATTGTATTCAATGCAGTAATGCCTATGCAATTCCTGTCTCCCTTGGAGACATGTATGATGTGTGTGCATGTAAGCTAGTGTATGTATACAGTACATATGCATACAGTCTATATATTGTATATACGCACATCCCAGTACATATACACACCGTACAAAAGATAAAATCACATGCTTATATATCTATAAATAAAATCCTATATATTTATATATTTCTATGTTTTCGATAGATATAAAGATATAATATAGAGATAGAATCAACCACCCTTGTGTAAGGCTGGCCCTGTGTTCTGGCACAAGGCATGTAACACTGAAGACTTTGGACTTTGGGATAGTTTTAGCCATACACTGAGGCCTACATTTACATAGAGCACTCTACAGAGAGGGGCTTTGCTGTGGTTAGGGCAAGGGGGCTCCTTGCTGGCTTGTTCACCAAGTGCTCAATAAGGTTTGCATAATAGGGGAATGTCCCGGTGTGGGAAAACGCTCGAGTGTCCTTGTCTTCTTCTGAGTAAGCCTTTGGTGAAGGTCCTGTGTGCTCACACTTGGACAGACACATATCCCACCCTCGTATGCACTTTTCTGTCTCTGCATGGATGTGGTTGGCAACGGAGGGTACCCATGCCGTGAAAACGTGGCTCTGCTTTTCTCACCCGCCATCGCTAGCACAGCACGGGGCAAGAGAATGTGTTTGCACCGTGTTTTGCACGTGGTTATCAGTCAGTGACGCAGCGATGTAGCTGGAACAAAGCAAGGACAGCCGATGTGTTATGAGTTGAGGGATGGTCACACGGTCAGAGCTGGCAGGGATGCTGTACAGAGCCAGAGCGGTGAACGAGAAGGCACCGCGAGCGCAACGCGGTAAGGGTCAGCGCGTGCAAGCCCCGCCGAGCGCCCCGAGTGGCTTTGTCAGGGGCAGCGTGCCGCCACTGCGCTCCTGGAGCTCGTGGGCACCCTGCTGTGAAAACAGACCTGTTCTCATGCGCCCGGCGTGTCCGTGCTGGGACGTGGGGCGGATCCGGGCAGTGGCCCCCGTGGATCAGCCCCTCCACCTGCCCCTGCGCCCCTCTCCTCGCGCAGCAGCCATTGGCGCGGGCCCGGCCGTGCGGCGGGGCTGGCGGCGACAGGCCGCTGCCGAGCTGGTGGAGGAGAGGAGCGGAGGTCTGGATGGGCCTGGCAGCCGCCTCGCTGCTTGCTCTGTTGTTTTCATTTTCACCTTCTGCTGGGAGGAGGGTGGGCGTTAATCCTGACAGTTGGCTTACACTGGTATCGCACGAGCTGGCGCTGTGCGAGCTCCCCCCAAACTCCACATCCCCCTCAAGGCCTCTCGCCTCCACACAACTGGTAATCCACCTCAGCCGCGTCCCGCCCGCCGCGGGCAGCTCCCCGGCCCCACTCCTCACCAACCTCAGAGAGGGGTTCCTCGCACCCAGCCCCCTCCTCCGGATGCCACTGACACTCGCGCAGGCTCGGTGAGCGGGCACGCTGCCCGCCGCGCTGCCGCCGGGCCATGGACTCTGATGCACTGCACCTCACGTCGAATAAGCTCGCTGGGCCAGGTGGGGGAACCGCGTCTCCTATGCTGTAATGTCCCGGATGCTACGGGAGGGCTGCAGAGCTTTCTGCCAGTCGTGGCGTCCTCACAGGCTCACCCGACTGTTGGCGAGATGCATTTCTCGTTCTTACTTCCAGAAAACAGAAGGTTTTGTCCCAGACCTCTCCGTACCCCCACCCAAGCACAGCCCTGCTGAACTGTTTCAAGCTATCACCCACCCACCACACACACACACACACAATGAGAGAAAAATATCTAGAAGTCTATTACTACATATGTATTAATATGTTAATATCACTCTTTTGGAGAACATTAAAATGTTATTACTTTACAGACTATGCTTTATAGTACCTGTGTGAAAGGACCTAGGACACTGGATACGAATAGAGCTATGTTGATATATCATAGTATGTACACGAGAACCTTCCTTTTGTCATATTATCCTTGTAATGTAAAATGATTGTTAATAAAAAAACATTTAAATTTATCAAGTTGGGTTGCTAATACTTTATGTTATTATTGGAGGTTAACATAATTTTCCCAAAGCAACGACATCCAAAGAGATGCACTCCCTCATCCCCAGCCCATTTTGGCGGCTGATGAACATAATGCTTCGGCCCAGTGATCATTTATCCAGCAGTGTAAGTTGCAGCCTCCTGAGATGCTGGTAGCTCCCCATCTTGGGTAACTCACTCCCACACATGCTGTGGGTAATTGCAGAAATCCCTCCAAGCGCTCCTGCCAGCTGTTTGGCGAGCAGGTCCACCACCTCCTGGGATAGAGCTGCGTCATTTCACCATGGGCAAGCAGGAGCATCCACGGATGAGCACTGGGCTGTGAGTTGTGTTTCCTGAACAAACAGCTGTCAACGTTTGAAGTATGACCTCTTCCCCTCGCTGGCTCAGCCTGGTAGCTGCTGGGGACTGAGCCCCCCATGAAGGTGCAGCAGGACCCATCCTTCCTTTGCTTTGGTTTAGTTTTGCATGCCAGCCCTGGCACAGGCTGCCAGCCTCTGATAGAGGAAAACATAGCTGGACAAGAGCCTTCCAGCTCAAACAGTTGCTCACTCAGATGTAAACGTGTCAGTGGGGGAGAACCAGAAAACACAGGCAGGATGGTCCTGCACGTAGAGCTGCCTACTGAGAGTGTTGATACAGATAATATTGCTGATCCTCGGTATTGAGGCGTGAAAACTCTCATAAACAGGACTGACTGTTTAATTTAACTGGGTCTGGATGAATCTTGACTTTTCCAGTTGATCCTGGAAATGGATACCAGTGAGTAAGCCAGCGCTACATGAAATAGGCAAGTTATTTAGCCTGCTAGCGAACTTAATGCGATGGATGTGTATGGTATAAAAAGGGGATTGTTCCCCCTTAGGGGATCCATAGGCACGTGGATCCTCACAGTACTGAACTTTAACCTGCTGACTTGCTGGTGTCCCACTGGTGGTTGTTCAGGTCACAACACACCAGTGCTGGGCGGTTTGCTGGTTCTGGATGGAACAAAACGTGAATGCAAATTCTGACCTTGGGGGAGGTTTGGCTGTAGCTGATGGGAGAGGTGGGCCTAGGGCAAAAGCATGCACTCAGGAGCACAAATGCTTGTCAGTGAATAGCTGTGCATTGGTTTCAGAACTGAATGCCCCCCAGTTTTAGCCCAAGACAATGACAGCCATAGGGACTAGAAGCGAGAGGCAATTTCCAGACTCAGAAGTGAAAACAGCCAAAAATTAGTGCTCACTTAGAAAAGGTTTTTCTTAGTGACTTCCTTGAAGTCATGGAGAATTCCAAGTATTACAAATAATTCGCCATTTTCTGGCAGCTTTCACTGCAGTGATTAAACTCGTTTGTTTCTGAGCAGTAAGTAAGCCCAGCAAAACCCTGGCAGCAGCCAGGGCTTAACTCCAGCTCAGCAGGCTCGGAGTTTGCTGGGCACTTGGCAGCCAGCGGTGAAAACCCCGTCCCTGGGGTTTTGTCTTTGCTAGTCAATTGGTAGCACACCAGGCAGGGTGGTGCGTCACGTTCAGCAGATAACCGTGTGTGAAGAGTAAGAGCAGCATGCAAAATTCATTGCTGATTTGTAATTAATTTCCTAGAAGTGGTTTTGTGGACGCTTGACCGCTGCTGTTGACAGTGACTGACCTCCTTGCTGATAACTTCAAACTGAGGACCTAAAAGCAAGATTCCTTCAAGCAAAGTGCATGCTCTGAGTCAGTGTAAGGAAGGGAAGCTTGCACAAATTTATCTGATCTCGGGCCAAAGGTGCCCTTCATTTTTAGGACCGCTGATTCTCATGTCAATATGAGTGAAGAGGAAATTGAAAAATTCCTCTGTGATGGTTGTCAGCATTAACGCCTGGCATGCTCTTCCCCAGCTCTGCTGGTGTCTTGGACATGCTCTGTGGAGATGGCTGTTGTTAGCAGCTGGCACTCAAAACTTAATTTAGCAAAAAAAACAAATGTGTTGTCCCTTCCTAGAAACAGGAGGTCTGTGGGGGAAACAGGGTCCAGCCCCATGGCAGCACACGGTAGTGGGCACAGGGGAACAGATACTGCTGCTTATAGAGCTGTTGCCACACAAATGGAGCCGCAGATCGTTTACAGCTCTAAAAATATCTGACGGATAATCAAAGGCTCCCGCAAAACAGCATCTGCGCTAACTAGAATTCTCAGCTCTCTGAAGTCCCTTGTTTGAAGTTGTTTTGACGCAAGGGGAAAAACAAGTTTGTTGTCTGAGCTGCTGTCAGCCGTCCCCGTTTTTGGGGAGACAGTGCGGGGTGGACGAGCCACGTGGAGGCAGCACGGCAGGCACAGCAGGGCCAGGATGGAGATGGGGCTGGCGGAACCGCGTTCCAGGCACCTCGTGGTGCTTGGGAAAGCTGTATGGGAAAGCTGAGTGACAGGTAGGTGTCAGGCCTGAGGTGTCTTTCCAGGGACATTTGGAGCCCCTTCCTTGCTCGGTTTATCGGAAGTCATCGGTCACTAACGGTGCAAAGAAAGGGAGGAACAGGCTGCTGACCTCCATGTCCAGCTGCAACAAAGCCATTGGGTTAGGTTCCCCTTTCTCCTAGCAGACAGAGAATTGAGGGCCAGCCTCATTTTAATTTTTAAATAATGAGGGAAAAAAGTTATAATAAACCTGATGTGGCAATGAACAGCAGGGTCAAAGGAAGGATGGTTCTGTAGAGGCTGTTGCTGCTTCTGAATAGGCTGGGCTGGGAATTACTGGGTAGCCCAGCACTGATCCCCTGGGCCAGTGGGCCAGGAGGTTTGCCCATGGCAAATGCACTGCCTGTGTCCAACACGCTGTGCGGCACACTTGCAGCTCCTTTCCCTCCACCTCTGCAGCAATGCTCCAGCAGCATCGGCTTTGCGGTGCAGCTGACAGGCAGGCAGCAGCCCTCTTTGTGAAGCTGGCAACAGCCCGGAGCTCCAGCAGACTTGCTTTGCTGTTTCTCCTTGTGCTTTAACACTGTGATGGGTGATGGAGTGCCCCCAAACTGTCAATGAGGTAAATACCTCCCACTCCTGCCCCCAAAATCCGTTTTCTGTTACTTTTATGTGCAGTTTTTGATCTCTATGTCTTATTAGGAACCAGCTAATTCCAGTGATAGTATTAGGTCAGTTAAGCAGGTATTTGCTCTTAAAGGTATATGATTTGCAGAGTATCATCAGCGTCCCCTTGAATGTACCAAGATCAGCAAAAAGGCTGAATCCAAATCCACTTTGTAGCTTTGTTTTGGGGATGAAGCCACTATCTGGAAGGAAGCTGACTGCCAGATCCTATTTCCTGACCTCTTCACAGCTGCAGGAAAGCCTTTACAGCTTTGCTTAGCTACCACCCTGCTGAAAAGCCGACAGCTTTCCAATGTTTGGCCAGAATAGGACTCTACTCCTGGCTGCCCCCTTCTCATCATATACCCATCCCTTGGCAGTACCATTCATTCAGAGGACCTTCTGTTGACTCATCCCAGTATTTTGTACCTCTGGTTTGTGAGCCGCACACACACGGCACTCACCCTACAGTAAACTAACAGACACAACATCGGTACAGTTTGGAATTATTTACTTGTGGTGATTTCCATTCTGTGCTGTAACATTAGACACAATGGCTGAGTCTCACGCTCTGTGTTTGTGCTTTGGACTGTGCATACAGTATAAAGTCTTGACCAACAATATCTGCTCTGTACAATAAACACATTGGGACACTGAAGGACTGAGTAAGCAGAAAAGCCTTCTCATGCTGGAAGGCCACGAAGCACTATTTAACTTTGCTATTATTGTTGTGCAGTTCAATATTACCAATAACAACAACAACAAAAAAGTGTCAAGTATTAGTATTTACTCATCATGCTTTTCTTTCAGCAAACGAACCAAATTCATTTTGAGACTTAGTTACATTCTGAAACACATAAAAGATGCTGCCAAAGCTCTGCCCTTCAATCCAATCAAACTTCAAACTGACCTCCAAGAGTGCAAGAAGTGTGGTCCAAGCCACCTTAGCTCCCAGATTTAACTAAATGTCATTGTGCTTAACTCAGGCCCCTGCTGTTAATACAGTTTTTAAACTATTTCCCACCACGTTGCTGTCTGCGAATCGTGTGCTTGCCAATGTTGAAGAACAGTTGAGCTATAATGCATAGTATGCAATTTACAGCTATCGTGTCCTTATGCTGCAGAGGTGGCAGCACTGACATGGAAAATCACTGCACAATCTGCCTTTTCAAATGGGCATCACAGGAAGCAAGTAATTAATGCAACATGCAGTTTCCTGCACACCGTTTGACTGGGAACATGTCCATAATCTGAGATTCACAGACATCAGGAAAATTTGGGCAAAGCTTGGGCTGTGTTTCTAGAGCCCAAATTACAAACTCCTCCATTCTGGTAAAAAATGGGAGTCTTCAGACACTACTCCCACATAGTACTGATGACAGATGCCAGCAAAATTCAAAGTACTTTTGTTCAAGGTGCTGAAAGCACAGGAATGCCTGGGAGAATATTTGAGCCTGAAAATTTTCCCAGCCTTATCCCAGTCCTGTTGAAGGGAGTTTTCTGTTAATTTCTGAAGTGTTATCTCTTTGCAAACCAAAGATGGTTCCTATCATTATGCAAGGATATTTGGGACAAGAAGTGAGGGAAATATTTTGTCCTCTGAAAAACTGTTACACTTACAGGAGACCAGCTGCAACCGCTGCCCCTTACAACTGAGGAAGGGGGCCAAGGGTAGTAATGACTCTAAAACATCCCAGAGATGTTTTAGGGACTATCGATGATCTGGGCTCAGGGACATACAAGCATGGCTAAACATGTGATACAGGCGGTTATGTGGGATAAGGGCAGGGCTCTGGACAGGCACAGGAATGTGATGACAAACAGCTCCTATTAACAGAGTTCAAAAGGGCCCGGGCTGGGCGTCCCTGCCCCTCCGGTACCACACGTACGCAGCATTCCTTCTGTTCATGGGAGCCAGCACCCTTAACTGCACTGCCTTTTAGTCCCTGCGCAAACAGCTGCCTCGTTAAACCAACACCTGGCAGGTTGTTAAGACTATGCTGAATGCAAAAAAAACATTCTTCCCAGGCTAAAATGCCAGACAACAAAAAAGATCCAGCCAGGAAAGATGCATACATTTGTACTCCTCTTCTCTTCCCCATTTTAATTCCGATGCAGCAAAGGAGGGAATAACACCAGTCTTCAACACCAATGGCACCACTTTGCCCCTAAGACAGTTTTGTGTTTAAGTGTGTACATATATCTTTTTCTGCTGTAAAAGAGGACATTATTTTTTTCACAACAAATCGGATTTCAAGGGGCTGTTTCTTAGATGCTGTAGGGTTGCTATCTAATTACAGGGTGTGCCAAAGTCACCAGGGGCAGAGGCAGATAATGCTGTTTACAGTCAGTCACCAAGATGTTATAAAAGGCTCATTAAAATAAGCAGGAGGCAGAACCAGAGAAATCTCTTGGCAGCAGACAACTATTTGGCCCTTCAGGCTTTTCAGTGCCAGCCAAATAGCATCATACCATGAAGTTATCCTTCTTATCATTATCCTAAAAAGAAGGAAGAATCACAGCACTGCCAGGAACCTACAGGTAGAGTAGGCCAACATGACAATGAATTTTGCATTTAAATGGAAATAGTTATTCCAAATCTATAGGAATATCTACAGACAAATCATGAACACAGCAACTAGTAAGAATGCACTATCAACTAATCCTCTACTGTATCTAGTTTATTCACAGCATCCTGCGGCTTTTTCTTAATAAACAAAAACCCATAGAGCAAAAGAAGAAGTCAATTTTCTTTTTGTTTAAATCCCCCCTAGCCAGTGGAGCAATATCAGAGATGAAACTATTGGGTACAAGATTCATTGGCATATTTTGCTTTTCTGTTTGGTTGGTTGGTCAAAGCTACTTTTATTACTTTCTTCAAAGTGATCCTGTAACTCCTGGCTATGCCACCTATAATGGGAATAGCAGTGTAAGGATAACATGTTTTTCAGTGTTCATTGATTTGTTCACAGAGTCACAGCATCGCTGAGGTTGGAAAGGACTTCTGGCGATCTCATCTTGTTCAATCCCAGCCCTGCTCAAAGCAGGCTAAACTACAGCAGGTTGTCCAGCGCCACGTCCAGTCAGGTTTTGAGTGTCTCCAAGGATCAACAACCTCTCTTGGAAACTTGTTCCAGTGTTTGATCATCTTCACAGTACCTCTTCACAGTAAAAAAGGGTGCTTGCCTGCCTTCCTTCTTTCCTTCCTTCCTTCTTCCTTCCTTTCTTTTTCTTTTTCTTTTTCTTTTTCTTTTTCTTTTTCTTTTTCTTTTTCTTTTTCTTTTTCTTTTTCTTTTTCTTTTT
>VXAL01015089.1:555890-588082 GCA_013399475.1 Chauna torquata
TTTCTTTCTTTCTTTCTTTCTTTCTTTCTTTCTTTCTTTCTTTCTTTCTTTCTTTCTTTCTTTCTTTCTTTCTTTCTTTCTTTCTTTCTTTTTCTTTCTTTTTTCTCATGTTCAAATGGAATTTCCTGTATTGTGATTTGTGCCCATTGCCTCTTCTGTTGTCACTGGATGCCACTGAGAAGAGTCCAGCTCCATCTTCTTTTCTTCTGTCCCAGATCAGGTACTTACACACATTGATAAGATTACACTTGAGCCTTCTTTTCTCCAGGCTGGACAGGCTTTCCTCATACAGAAGATGCTCCAGTCCCTTAATCATCTTCACGGCCCTTTGCTGTACTTGCTCCAGTAAGTCCACATCTTTCTTGCACTGGGGAGCCCAGAACTGGACACAGCACTCCAGATGTGTCCTCACCAGTGTTGAGTAGAAGGGAAGGATCACCCCCATTGACCTGCTGGCAATGCTCTTCTTAATGCAGCCCAAGACACTGTTGGCGTTCTTTGCTGCAAAAGCACATTGCTGGCTCATGTTCAACTTGGTGTCCACCAGGATCCCCAGGTCCTTTTCTGCAAAGCTGCTTTCCAGATGGTTGATCCCAGCCCTGCAGTGATGCATGGAGTAGTTCCTTCTCAATTGGAGGACTTCACATTTCACTTTGTTGAACGTCATGAGGTTCCTGTCAGTCCATTTCTCCAGCCTGTCCACATCTCTCTCAATGGCAGCACAACCACTTGGTATATCAGGCACTACACCCAGTTTTGTATCTTTTGCAAACTTGCTGAGGCTGTGCTCCAGGTCATTAATGAAGATGTTAAACAGAGTTGGTCCCAATACCAGCCCGTGGCTACTAGTGAGTGGCTTCCAGCTGAATTTCACTCATCTGTTCATAAACTTCTGTGCCTGGCACTTCAGCCGGTTTTCAGAGACTGGTTCTTGTTATTTTCCCTTTCCCTACAGGGTGGTAGCCTTCACTTGACAATTTACTAGACTCGTTTGACTAAACCAGCAAAATGGGATAGATTCTAGATAAAGCCTAGCTTAATATTTTGAAGTAAATAGAGGATCAAGCTGACCCTGCAAAAAATGAAGTTCTCAGAGTTTTTCAGTGCTACAAACCATATGATTCTGTTTTCAGAGTTTTGGATGTCTTGTCCCCATGCAAGTCCCTCAAAGCTCTGTCTACTGCTTGAAATAAAGTGGTAGAACAAGCAGTGTGCTTACGAGGTCATAACATCATTGCTGCAAATGCCAGCTTTTTAGTCCATAGACACTAAAAGGACAGTAAACAGTAACATTTAAGCCACATCAAATCTTGAAAGTGCTCACAAAAAAAAAAAAAAAAAAAAAAAAAAAAAAAGCCCTGGAGAGTCTGTCTGGTCAGTGAATTCCTTCTGTCTGGAAGTGATGAAATACATGGCAGTTCTCAAGGGTCGTCTTCAAGTAATGCTGGTATGAGGATTTGAGTGTGATAGTTAACTGTCAAACCAAAACCATCAATCAACTGCTAAGGTATGAAATGATCCCTTTTCTTTTGTCTAGTCTTAGATGCTGCCTGGAATATAATTTATGTATCTGAAACTTTTCCAGATCAGAAATTCCCGAACAGAAAAAAAATGTCAGTAAGCAGAAGGATTTGGTCCAAGTTTTTGGAGGTAACATCAACAATAACTGTTTGTCCATGTTTAGGGTCTTCCTGGGTGACATTATAGAAAGATAGAAGATAAATACTCTGTTAAAGGATCGTGAAACTTTCATGCTTTCAGTAGTTTTCATGAACCCTAAATCTAAGATATCAAACACCCTAGGAAACAAAAGTGAAGGAAGGTATTTGACTTCTTGTTTGGCAGTGTTTGCTTCAAAGGCTACACAGGATGATAGCATTGACTGTCTCTCTTCTTCCTCTGTTCTTTCTCCATTTGTATACATCCATCTACTGAACATTGGTCTATGCTTCCACTTGGCTTCTCTCCCTCTTTCATACTACTACTTTGGGTCAGAAGTCAGCATTAATTTTGTGATCTTCATTTCTTACAGTCTTGTAAAGCATTATGAAAAACAGTGGCTAGCAAAATGGCTGCCGCATGTTTGTAATTATGGAGGCAGCCCTCACCAGGGAACTTGGGTGACAGTGCCAGATGCCACGGAGCAGCTTAAACTTCCATGATCCCTCTGCTTCCCTCTGCTCCTCTACAGAAATAGGGACCTCACAGAAATGACAGCGGGCAGGCTAATAAAAGTAATTCAAACCATCTAGACAGCCAAACCCCTTGTCTGAGAGAACTACTTGACTGGGTGAGAGATTGTCCTCTAAAACCATTTTCCAGACAGTTTCCTGGGCTAGCGTGAGTCATTCTTTTAGCAGGAAATTACAGAAGGTGGCCTAAGAAGAATGCTGTGCCGGGCCACTTTGTGGATGGAAGGTGGAAGGTGAAATGCAGCTTATTCCCCCATGCTCTGAGGCCTGGTGGAAATCTAGTTGGCAGTAATCATGGTGTACCTACATGTGGAGTTGGTGCCACATGGCAATTTGTCTCCTGGGATTTCTCAGCATTTCTTCCCAGTGGTTCCTCTCTGTGCCTGTGACATGCAAGCCCAGGCTGCACTTGCCGAGCACATGGCTCTGCCCAACACCATCCTGGCTCATCATTTCCAGCTCCACACTGGAGGCACGCAGCAGCTCATGAGGCACCTCAAACATGATCATCTCATTCCAGACAGGGTTGATCTTGTGTTTTGCACGTTTGGTCTGCTTCTTCTTCAGCTTCAAGGACTGATGCCTCAGTGTCACCTTGACAGAAACATCTACAGAGGAAGCAGAGAAATCACATTAATAAGCATGCAATAACATGAATGCACGATAACTTTAACTGATGACATCAGGCTGAGTGAGAGAATATAAGAAACATTGATCCTGGGGTTTTTGATTTCCACTTTTTAAAAATTGTTCAAGTTCCTTTAGCTTTCTAAGCCAAACATTGTTTTGTTTTTTTTTTTGCTGCCATACATCACCCTCCCCACTTTCTTTCTAGATTTACAGCATAGCAGAAACAATAATCTCCACTTTCTTGCTATTCCACTCACCGTTTCCAAGTAGATCTTTCATTTGTTTGGAATGGAGATTTTTTGCCTTAATAATCACCACAAGCAGGCGGTTAGCTGCTGGCAAGTAGCTGATAGACAGCAGAACCTCTCCATGGCCTGTAGATGGCTCCTGGAAATGGAGACAGAGGAAGGGTTAATTTTTGATACAATCTGGGCCATAACAGTAGGAAAACTGAATAGTACAAGGAGATGAATGTAAGGTCATTGACTGACCAAGTTGTCTCCCTATCTCAGTACAGGAGACTTTTCCAGTTGAACTGGATGAGAATAAACCAGGCAACATATCTGAGAGGGCTCATTCACTCATAAGACCCAGATCACATGGGTTACTTCTTTATTTTGCTGCTGGAAAGCAACTGCTTCCTAACAGCTACATTTAGTGGAACATGTAATCAGAAGAAGAGAATCTGGGGCTGAACTGCATGCAAGTAGTCGGATACTCATTTTATGAAAGACTACCTAGCTGCCCTTTATTTATATCCCCTACTTCCATTACTGCTTTTCATAATTCACTCATCATTTTTGTGAGGAGACTCTGACCAAACATGGACACAGGTCCCCAGTGCCTAACTGTCAGGCTCTTGGGGAAAGAGTAGGCGATACCTTGGGTTGTGCCACACAGCCAGACCCTGGAGCTGTGTTGAACCTTCTCTGGCACCCTTATCTAATATTAGCCAAAACAAACAAACAAACAAACAAACAAACAAAAAAACCCACAACCTAAAACCCTCCGTCAGCTCAGCACAGTGCATTACCCTTCTTCCTTCCTCGCCTGTCCTCCTCGAGCCTGTGAACAGCTCTCTCTGCTGCCCAGGCGGGATTTCCTCCAGGGCAAATGCTCTGAACAATCAAGCATTCACTTCAGGGGGCCACACGCTGTGGTACTTTTTTTTTCCCCTGTTCTTTTATTCCTTTCTTCCCATTAGTGATTGGCCTCTTAGCCTCCTGACCTTTCTTCCCTTCTCTCTCACTTGCTCTGGACAAGTATCCCTGAAGGCAGAACATGAGGGAAATGGTCTCGCCACCATCTGACCTCGCCTGGGAAAGCGGCACTGCTGCCGAGCGGGGAGCTGGCGGAGGAGGAGAGGAAGAGCCCGCCAGCGCACGCAGAATTGCGAGCCTGTGGCGAGGGGCAAAAGGGAATAGTTTTTCTCTGAGTGAGCGCGAGCTTGTGACAGAAATCTGTTTTAGTGTGTGGTTAATGACCCAGAAGAGTCACAGAAAGCCAAAGTCAATTCAATAGACTCCCTTTGGACTCCTTAGTATGATCTAAAAGCTTTAGGACAGACAGCCCTTCTCCAGGCCATTTCTGTGCTCTGCACTTGCAGTTCTAAGTGAGTCATAAATATTTCAGATTAAGTTTTCACCAAGTTTCTTGCAACAGGCAAGGATAGGCCCCCTGTATGCTCCCTATGAGCTGATTGACCCTCCAGAAAGCATGGCTGTCATCACTGTCTGGTTTTAATGACTTAGTTGTCATGCACAAATCAGGTGGGAGGCCATTAGCAAGGAAGCCTGAAATTCAATCCCAAATCAGCCCAAGTAAATCTTCCTTCATACGCTCAGGTAGCAACGAAGGGCTTGTATGCGTTTCACGTACAGAAATCCTGTCCTAAATGCAAGTGCATCTTAGAAACACAAAAAACAGAGGCAGATCTAAGTGGCTGTGTCCCCACAACAAAAGAATAGGTGTTTGTACATGGAGGGACAAATCCAAATACCACCTCAATACAAAACCACAGTTTAGGCAAGTTATAAACTGTTGCTTACATGTCCACCCTGTATCTCTCCAGGTCTCACTCTACAGCTCTTGGCTAGAATTTGGTTCCTGTAGCTCCAGGCACAGATAGATATAGTAAAGGCTGAGAGGTAGGGGGTATCAGGGGGCTGTAAATGCATGTGCACACATATGCGCACACACGCATTATACACACACATCACATGTTGTGCTTATGGTTTTTTAGCCTCTAATCTTCTGCTCAAGTTCTTGACCAGCTTGTATCCACATGAAACCAAAACCTGTAATGGTTGGTCTCTGCTGGAGTTTTGCATCAAGAGGCTGAGCCAGAGGTACTTTAGCAAATTCACACAACTGACAGAGCTTCAGTTTTCCTTTCTGTGCACTGAGGATAACAGGCATCAGGGGGTCATCGGTGAACTACGTGTGCAGGGCACCATGAAATCACAAAAGGGAAGGTGCTATGCGAGCAGCCACTATCATCACTGTCATTAGCAAAGCAGTGGGAGGGAAGGAAGACAAGATAAGGATATCAGTCTGCAATATCTATGCTTTGCATTGCTCACAGCACACCAAGAATTCCTGAATACTAATTACATTACCTGGTTAGCTGTAAGCTCCCCTCTGAGCTCTTTCCCTTGTGTGGGAGAATTACCGGGAGGGTAGGAATGAAATTTCTGCTCACAGCTCACAGCTTTTTAAGGCAATGTCAGACTTTAAACAAAGCCTAGTAACTTTGTTCCTGGATGGATGCTGTCAAAAATAGCTGCTCTTTTTTGATCAGCTCTTCCTCACTCCCTCCTGTTCTGGTTCTCAATGAATGATTCAGGATCTGTATATAAGCTATGTGTGCAATGGTTGGTTCTCTCAGGCCCCAGATGACATAAATTCAGCTTTCACTGCACATCCTCAGCTCAAACTGGGGCACTGTTCAGCAGTACTGTTCGTGTTAACCTTGTGCGGTTAGCCTGGAGAAAAAATGAGTGCTGCCCTGTTTCTATGTATACCTGGAGTACCCAGTATGTCAGAACTCTGTCAGGTATACATGAGTGAAAACTGACCATCACTGTGAACTGGACACTCCTTGGGTATTGTTCACAAAGCAGATATCACAGTAGATTAGGGGTGATGGAGGGCTCCATCTATCTTGGTTTAGGAATTTAAATCATTATGGCTTATATTGGACAGTGGACATCCCTTTTTGCAGCAGCAGTCTGGGAACTCCGTTTGACTTAGAGCTATTGGGCACCTATTTAGCCTTGTGCTTTACTAAACTGATTCAGACCACTCATTTGTTTCTGCTGGCCCTTTCTCTGCCAGAGGTTTTTTTAGAGTAGGCAGCCCTATTAGCATTCAAGTGGTGATCAGATAAATTAGCAATATTGGAAATCAGAAACACTCTATGCCGTGACTGTGGCCAGCTCAGTGGAGAGCCCTCAACCCCGATGGTGACAAGCAATAATTTATTACAGCATGCTTGGCAACAATGCTAGCACTGTTTTGCATCGCTCACCTTGTGCCGTACCAGAGTACAGTAGGCACCTGTTTGTAGCCATGTACTAGTAGCAACAATAGCAGTGCCCTGCTGCCGTGTTGTTCAGCGTATTGCTGCTGCTAGAATAATCTAGTTCACAGCAGTGAAAAGGTTCCTGAGGAAGTTTGCTCGTAAGAAGTTAATACAAATGAAGCACTCCCCGTACCTATTTCAAGTACTGTTGGAATCATTTCCCCCATTTTCCCTGTCTGTACAACTGGGAAGATGTGGATGAGGAAGGAAAGAGAAGTTTTGTCATTAAAACAAACAAACAAAGGAACAAACAAAACAACAACAACAACAGAAACACAATGCAATGAGTGATATTTTGACATTGGCCAGAAAGAATAGCACTGCTGGTCTGATTGCTCTAAGGAGCAGTGGTCTTCAGTTCAGCGTTTTGGTCCCAGCAAAGTGTTTCACTCCTAGCTAAGGGCTCCCTCAGTTGCTACCATGTGCCCTACTCGCACCCAGCACTGCAGAGTCCCTCCTTCCTGCTCTGTAGGTACAATCTGGTAGTTGAATTTTTGCTACCACAGTTAACACATAGAAACTTACATCACTTTCAGATGTAGGCTTTGAATTGCAGATATCAGTGTTAGATTGTCATGTAATTGAGGGAGGAGGAAAGGGGGTTTCGGCACATCTTAAATGCTGGGAGTTGTAGATGGAGAGGCTGGGTTGATGGGCTTTTGAATGCTTTCTGAAAAGGTTAAGTCAACACAGAGCAGTGCTAAGTGACCTCTACAGTCATATATTGCCCCTCTAAAGCTAGGTCCAAATGAACAGAGCCGCCCACCCACAGACATGCAGCTGTCTTGGAAGAGGGCTTCTCTTGTCCAAACAGCCGCTAGAGTTTCTGGTCTACCAACACGGACCTAGTCCATACCTTCTCTGGGGTCTTTAGCCTTTCCCACTGGGCCATCCCAAAGGATTCCTCTATGTTAGCAAGGCTCAGTTTGAGTTCCCCCACAATGCTGTGTCTGGAGAACTTGTCGCAGTTTCTTAGGGTGAGAGTGAGTGTCCCCTCTTGCATCTCCTCCTCGGTTAACGGGAACCGCAGAACCTCCTCCCAGAGGGTGTGAAGCACCTTCTTCTTCAGCTCTGTTTGGGCCTCGGTAATGCCAGACTTACTCACCAGTGTGCCCAGTATGTAGCAATGGCAGCCAGCATCTTGGTCACCACTCATTTTGCCATGCATAGCTGGAAAGGAAAGATTGACTGTAAGTACCTCTCATAAAAGATAGCCCTGAAATATCAGTGGCTAAATTGCTTATTTCCTAAGAGCCATAAAATAAAACAGCCACATAGACACTGACACCAGTTCCTGCTTGTAAGGGGCAGACTAAGCCATGAGCCCATGCTGTGGTGTTTTCCTCATGCTGCACAATGTCTTTGTCCTTCTGTGGCTGCAGAATGATGCTGTTGGTGTTTGGGAGACCAGCAGATTAGTTCAAGGAAACATGCTCTGTTGAAGATGCAGAGCAGCAATGAGATGAGACACAGCATGGGACAGGGACAGGGAGCTCTCATTTGCCTTTACCTTGGCACACAAAGAAAGCTTCTTACAAAGGTATAAAAGCAGGCTCGTCACTCACAGACATTGGAGATGGGAGAGACCTCTCTCCTGGCACACGTCCACACCTGCAGGCCAGTGTGGGATACGTCTAAGGGTTATTACATTCTGCTTGTCCAACCTCTGGCAAATGACTCCTTCAGAAGCCATCCCGCAGCCCAAAAGATCTGTGTCAAGAGACGTTCATCCCTAATTTTATATCCCTTTTATGCTGACAAGTCTAGAGCGAGAGTAGTATTTTATGCTCCTCTTCACCTGCATCAAGAGAATTGCACTGCCTTCTCTGCAGCAAGAGGAGCACTCCCCAAGTAGAGTCATGAAACAGCAGGACTTTGTGGGCAAAACTGAAGTCCCTGCTGCAGACAGTCCGAGGAGAGCTGCTCCTGAGCTGCCAGGCCCCATGGCTCACAGGAGGCCCCTGCTTTCTGGGGGAGCGGAGCTGGGAAGCAGAACGGACGCTGCCTGGGTGGCAGTGGGGCACCCAGGCAGGAGCAGGCGTGCAGGAGAGCCGCGCCGGCAGCCCACGGGCACGGGCATCCACGCTGGAGGGAAGCGGATGCCATGGGCCTGCCGCTGGCAAGCGTCCCACAGTGGCAGCCACCATTTAGCACCCATTCAATTCTCACTCCGGAGGGTGCGATTTGATTAGACTTCCACAGAGATCTGCAGTGTGCATGAATTATTCAGTCAGCTTATTTTGCTTTCCCAGAGGAACTGATGACGCTCCAGCCCTGAGCAGAGAAGCTGTTACGGCTGTCAGTCTCACTTCAGAAAGCGCTACGGAGCCCAGCCGCCCGGCCAGGCAGCCCCAGACAGGCCTTCCTCAGGGGCCTACAAGATAAGTCTGGTGTCTAAAACTCACCGTCTGACTTGGCCTGAGCAAAAGACAGTAGGGAGTGGGTCATGTTGAAGATCGAAAGTCACAGAGAGGAAGGGCATAGCAGCCCCCTCCCCCCACCCCCAAAGTAAAAATAAGAAGAGGTTGCTTTGTACCAGGGCTGGGACTAGAGGAGCCCATCCTGCTTTCTGACTTCTGCTTCTGAGCTGTGCAAATGATTCTTCCCAAGCCATGCCCTGCTCATTCACTTCAAGCACTGACATCTCTAGGCATTTCTGTTCTGCAAGTGCAGCTGCCAAAGAAATATCCACTGGTTCTGGGGAAATATGTTGATTTTAATGTGGGAGGGGAACTCTCTATAAAATCAGCAGGTGTCTTGTACCTTCCAGACAGAGAATCACCAGTAACAGATCTCTACCCCTTACCTTCCAGAAGGGCCACACACAGCTCAGCTTTTTGTTGATCGTACGTGAGGGAGTAGCGCAGTTCAGGGACCTGGTTACAGCCGGCTGCCCTCTCAGGGTTCAAGCGCTCCGTGACACACACATCCTTTACCACACCTGGAACTGAAGTAACCCCATTAGCAAGCAGGTCTTCACCTTCCAAGGAGAACAAATCCACATTGTCTTGACTCAGCTCTTCTAAATGTCTTACTATTCCTGCACTTTGTATACAGGATCACTTACATTCCTTCTTCCCTCACCATATCTCCTTTTTGCTCTTTCTTCTCACACTTTCAGTTCTTCTACAGCACGTGGACAAGCTTCCAGCTCTCTGCACCACTGTGTGCTCTAAGTTGGTTCACACATTTGCTCTTCCACCTTGTACCTAAGCCAAGGTTCTTAAACTACACTCGTTACTATATTGTTTTAAACTGTTTTTTCACACACATTGGTGAATTGCATCTCGTGTTCTTTGGAATGAGAACTTGAGTCTGCTTTTGAGCTGCCATGCAACTCTGCATTAATTCAGACCTCTATAACATTTTTTTTTTTTAATTTTAACACTGCAGTCTTTGTCATGCAGAAGGCCAATATGACATCTATTGACATAGCATTTGACCAGGTTGAAGATCATGAGCTTTGGAAGCTGTGAGGCAGTTTCTCCACATGTGATTTTGAAGCTGAATACGTATTTCATACTGAAATAAAGCAAGTGGCAAGACCAAGAGGAAAGCCACAGCTTTTTGGCATCAAAATCTGTTATCTGCAAGGTCAGTTCTGACTCACACAGAAACAATAGTGGGACCAGCACATTTCCTCCTAAAAATCTCAGCCACGGTCTGTATCAGTTCAATGTGGCACCAAAAGGAGAATGCAACAAATCTAGCTTTATTTCAGCGATACTTGAGCTATGAAATCAGGCACAGCAGGAAGCAAACTTATGCCATTACCAGTGCAGAGAGGCTCTTCCACCAACACACTTATGTAAAATTTTACCTTGCATGCACCAATCATCCTTCAGGCTCTCCACCCTATAATCTTCTTCCTGACACCTAGGGATGTGGCTTAGACAGTCTTCCTCTAACGCAGCTGCTTCCAATGGTACTCCTTGCTTTTCCATACTCGTAAGTCTCAGTGTGGAGGGATGCATGTGGCAATCCTCCTTCCCAGAAGGACAGAAATATAATCTCAAGCAATTTAAAAAAAAAAAAAAAAATCAAAAAAAAAAATCATGACAAATGGCATTGTGCCTCTGGCAGATCTTCAGGAAGGTTTTATTAATGTGGTAACATGGTAACCATAAGAGTCAATTATGCTGTTAAAAAGACAGCTGTGAAGGTAAAAATCAGTATGGAAGCAACCCCAGACATGCTGCCAGAAGTATATAATTAACATAACATTTTCTCTTCGGCTCCAGGAATCTTACGTTCCAGGCTTTGGCATGCTACCATTTGGGCTGGCTGGAAAACAAGAATTCTGTTTGGCAAAAATGTCTGAGGTATCAGCCTTTGGTTTCACTTCACATTATAACAAACCAAGACCATCTCACAGAACTGGTGAAAGTAAAGAAGCAGAGAAACTAAAGTAGAAGCTTGAACCTGTGCTGCTGACGTCCTTGACAAAGACAGTTGCTGGACAGCTAGCATTTCTTCTGGAGGAGCAATTCTGCCTAGTTTTGATCATGTATTCTACCCATACTGTGGAAACTGCTCTCAGTAAAACAATACACTAAATACATGTTTTTCTACAAAATGTCTGCTTCCATTAAGCCAGATTCTTCAACACAAAAGGTGTTTAGGTAAAAAAAAAAAAATTACAACCAGTTGCAATTATGGCTTTGTTATCTGAATGTCCTGATGTGCTCCCTGGTTACTTTCTGTTAAACACATACATTTAAAAAAGAACTCACAATGTTCATGATAAGAGAGTGAAAAGCACCCCATGTCTTCATTTCCATGTTTGTTTCTCTAACTACAATCCCATCATGCTCAAAAGTATTACAGACAGACCTACACCCAGAAAACCAATCTTTAGTCTGAAGACCAAATGTTCCTACCGTTTTGAGGGAGAACAAAAAGCTCTTCATTGACTTGTATCTTCATCCTGTTCTCATCCAAAACAGTATGTTTTCCAGTAGCTGGTTCTTCTGTTGTCTTCAAGGAGTACTGTGTGTAGTTAACAATTTCAGGTGAAGTTACCACTGGTTTGGGACCATAAATGTTGGGAAACTTCAGGAGTGCTCGAGGCTGGACTGGCTCTGCAGTTTTCTTAACATTGAACTGAAAATTAAAATGTTGTTTATTACTTTGTACTAATTCTTCTGATTCTCTCAATGTTAAATGAGCTGAGACAAAGGGAGAAAAGATGTCCCTGGTCATTCTTATTGTCATTGTTTCTTGGGTTAGAGAAACCACTGCCTGTATGTCAAGAGATTTTCTTGCTAAATCTGTTACCCTTCTACTTGGTGTATGCCTTTTCAGAGTCACTCCTCTACAGATGTTTGGCTGCAGCAACAAAAAGACATGTTTTTATTGTTTGATTATTCTGTCTTAGGAATAATCCTTCTTTCATAAAGTCTGTGTTTTCTCTGAGCACAAAAAGCAACCATGAAGTTCAGTTTGCTATGGCTGAGGTATAATATTTTTTACACTGCTTTTTGAAGTCAAACCTAAGATTAAAAGGTTATCATCACCCACGATTTATACAACGTTTTGAGTGGACTTGCAGTAAGCATTAGGAAGGCAAAGGCATGGATCATGCAGTCACTTGGAACCAGTACAGCCATCGTGTAATAAAACAAAGGAGAAATGGTTGAACAGACCAGCCCTGAAATAGCATACCAGGAATAGTTGTGTCAGTGGCCCTCTCAGTCTCTGGGATTATCTGTTGGCTCTAAGGACCAGAGCTCCACCTGACCCTCAGACACACATTTCTCCTTTATTTTATGGGGATTGACATTTTGATTTATGTCTGAGTTTGTTCTTAACATTTCATTTCCCTGCTGATTGCTGAACATGGTATCAACAGAAGAACCTGAAAGATGTTATAATGCCCAGGCAGACTAGGCAAAGGTAGGCACAAAGAATTACATTCTCCCAAAACAACAAAAAATATTTTAGTGGAATGTAACAGTCATCTTTTCTTGATGTCCCAGGAAAGAATCCCATCTGCTCACAACTGAAATCATTCCTGATTCATTTATATTTGGATTCATCAACAGGAAAGAACAAAAGCTGACTAGCAAATGACTCTGACCCTCTCATCGGATTTTAATAATGTTTCCAAAGCATGAAAAACAAAAAGCAGAAGTAAAACTGCCATTTTGGTTAATTGTTGTGCAAAGGGATTCTCTCCAACCCCACTGCCTGCCAACCTATTCTGTGTCAAGTTTAGAGTGAGGGTGAGCCAGAAAGCATTCATAATTATAATTAAAGTTTTTCATTAGTCTCATTGTTTCCTATTAATAATGAATGTAGACGATGCCCTGAAGCATTTGTCTGTGCTGGGACTTTGTGGTCCCTGTTCATATGTCCTGAGGGAGCATACCTGTTCCTCAAGAAATGGAGCTGAAGAAAGAGAGTGGTCTTGGACTCTAGCTCTTTAGTCATACTCTGCTTATGGGGATCGTAGCACTACAGTTACATGGACTTGGCAGTGGTAAAGAGCTAACTAGGTCAGAGATTCCATCTTCTCAAGGCAGCCAGTGCACTGGTGTTTAGGAAGTCCACTATGTAGCAGCATTTTCTCTTGTCTAATTTTAAGGACTCTGAAGTATGAGTGAGTTGAAAAAGAAACACGTCACTGTGTGCAGATCCCCACCTAGCAGTCAGCTGAGTTTAGATATTATGTAAATCATACAGTGCTGGTCTATAGTAAAAATGTGAGTTCCCTCTTCTAGAGATGTGAGCCTCATCAGTCCTAAAATACATAGGAAGTTTGAAGTCACTCATCCAAATCTTACATGCAGATTTCCATTCTTCAAAGTTAAAACAGACCAACCAAACAAAATATGTTAGGAATCACTAGAAAATAGCTTGTGGGGAAAAAAAAAAGTCATTTTTGTTGTGCAAAGACTCCTAACATGCATAAAGTACCTGCCATGGCAGCCAGTGCCGGCTGTTCTTTCTCTCCCAAACCTGCTATATAAGGCTGCTGTCCTGCTAGCCATTGAGCATCACACGAAAGCAGCATGCCTGGGTTGCTGTGTGCTGCTAGTGCATGAAGCACTTTGGGATCCTTTGGGATGAAAAACACTGTACAAATGTGGGGTATTGTTAGTACAATCTTTTCCTCAACTTGCTGAAAGCCAGACATTTAGTCAGGAAATCCATCAGCACACAGCAACTAAGAGCTCCACTGGGTCTAAATATTCTTCTAGTCTGTCTCTCTGCAGAACTGGAGATGAGAGACATATGCAAGCACAGTGGGACTAGCCCACCCCCTCTTCCAACTACATCTGCTTCTGTTTATTATCCTTGCTGCCAGCTCTGTACCCAAGTGCTGTCTGCTAATCTAGTTACAGAGCAGTGCCTTGTGGAAGTTCCCTTTACAAATCAGCAGCAATATCTTAAATAAAGAAGAATTCATATGGTTCTGCATTAAAAGGTGTGAAAGCAAAGAAAACAAAATTAGCTAGGAGGCTCCAGCTGACCCTCTGAGTCCCTGCCCAGTGTCACTCAAACAATGCACTAGATTGCTGCCACTGCTGGATGTGTTTAGGCATGTTTAATCTGCACCCTTTGCTGACACTTTGCAAATTTAAAGCAGTTTTTAATTGTTCTGTAGATGTATCTTAGTGTTTGAACTCCTGTTTCTCAAGTATGCAGGGCATGTCCATGGGGAGCCTCTATCTATAGCAAATACAAGCATCAGTGTCATGGGAGACATGCCAAGTGAATAAAATGCAGTCTTGCTTCATCTTTCTTTTGTCATCTCTGTTTGTCAGAATCAGGGGCCCTGACAGGCTTCAATAATTAAGTATGCCAAACACTGACGAGGACATACAGTGTACTAATGCAGTCAGAAAAAAGTCCTGACAGGACGATTTATAAATGTAGATACAGATGATAAAACTGAGACACAGGCTCAGAACTCATTTTGAGACTCATTCCTTCAAGGAATATAGGCTAATTCTGAATCAGTGACAGCATAGGAAAATGCATATTCCTGGCAACAAAGCTATTTTAATTGGAAAGAATTGTTGAACATACAGAATATGCAAACTAAGAACATTTTGCACTTTCTCTGATGGAATGTTCATTCGGCTGCTATAATTTGGCCAGATTTCTTTAAAAAAAAAAAACAAACAAACCAAAACCACAAAACAGTAACATTAGGAATCATACTTCTAATTAGAAGGTCTACAATGCTAAAAGCATACAATCATTCAGCTAAGAGTGATACACTGAGGGTAGGTTGAATAATTTGATTCTATATTGGTCAAACACTGGATTACATTATGTCAAAACTTGATGAATGTAGGAATATTGCAAGGACCATAACCTATGATGTGCTGGGTACCGGGGGCTTAATTGGACTTGGGGCTTAACTGGACTTCATGGTGACTTAGCGGTTATTTCAGTCATGCAAGAGGGATGACATCCTGAAGGACAAGCTCCAGACTGGATTAATACTTTCCCAAAATGTTTCCCAAAAGGCTATGTAAAACAAAATGTCCATTCCAAGGATGGAGCAAAGGTAAAGATTTGAGAGTTTTTTGAGCTAAACAACAACAACAACAACAAATCTCTTGTAGAAAGAGATTGACGGTGAAGTTATCTCTGGGTAGCATTGTTCCAGACACTGACAGCTAGAAAAAAATGCTATGCAAAGTGATGCGACTGTCAAAGTTACACACTTCTTATGCATTTGACAGCAAGCATGGAAAATCTCAACATTATTACACATCCTTTATACAGGAGTTGACAAATCACTTGTATGGGTTAAACAAGAAAGGAGACTGGAAAGGACATGACAAAACTATCAAAGAGGATAGCAGGTGAAATTCATCCTAGAAAAATGCAAACCAGTACTAGAAGGTATTGCTTGTGGATGAATTCTCAGAATTAGCAGCAATTTCTGGAGAAGTCCTAAGCTCGGTGCAGATGTTCAGTCATGGTCAGTGGAGCATCCTCCCATCCCCCGGAAATTAGAAGCTATTATAATGCTATTCTGTACCAGATGTTACAATACAATTAGTATACTTGGTCTTCTTTCCCCAGAACAAGCTGCAACAGGAGCATGAGAATACCAAGGCTCTTCTTTACTGATAGCCTAAGAGCAGTAGCAAAAGACAGACTGAATACGTAATTATAAGCATTACAGAGAAGTTCAATTAGAACTCCTGCTACACTCCTTAATAATACAAAAATAATAGGCACCTCAGATAATTAAGAGGTAAACAAAGACTTTTATACAATGGATCACTGCCCTTTGGACTTGGCTGCTATGGCGTAGTGTTTGGTTGAATGGCTAGATGAAAGTGAAAAGGATTTAGGCACATATAAACACCAAGAGCAACAGCCAACAGGTAATAATTTCAGAGACTGACTGGTGCTATAGCTCATGCTGAAGACCGTAGTCAACCAAAGAAATCAGAAAAACAAAATAAATCAGTCAAACATTTCCCTTTGAAGGAGAGCTTCCCATTAATAAGTATACTAGAAGTGTTCTATAATTCCCATTGCTCTCTCTTGCACTGGGCTCAGGAATAAATCAGGGGATTTTTTGGATTCTAACAAGAAAGAAAGACACACAGGGTTGCCCGACATTACCAATATGTCACATTGCTCTTACAGTAAGTAAAAAAGCAATTCACAGTGTGCTGAGATTGTCCAGTCATCACACTCCGGATTCTCACTAGCATTTTTATTATCATTTCAATGCCTGGTTTTAACTTTGCACATAATTAATCCCCCCAGTTAGAGGGGCAGAGGGAGGAGGAGAGATGGTTTTCACAAGAAACCAGTTGTTGACAGGGAACTATCCTGCAGGAACCGTAAGATACTGTGAATAGAGTCAGAGAAATAGCTGCCACAGGAGATCCCAGCAGGAGTCATCTCCTCTTTACAATGCTGCCTGCCACCTGGTAAAGTCCAGTCTTCTCTCCTCAGGAAATTATTTCCCTTGTGATCTATCTTGACAGCTGAGCAGCATTTCCTGTCCTCCCCTATTTTTGCCATTAGCAGCTTTATCTGTGGCAGTGTGGCAGCTGTCTCCTGCTCTGGTAATTCTGTGGGTCACCCAGCTCCAGTCTCTGTGTTCCCCTCAGTCCTCCTCCCACTAACATGATGTTACATCCTGAACACTGCAAGCAGATAAATAGGCAGTGTAAATCACATGCTGTGTAGCCTAACAGAGAAGTTGCATTCCCACCCTCTGCATTTAAAGAAAAATCACAGAGTAAAGGAGAGAGAGTGTCTTACTTGCTGGGCTGGCTGAAGCACACTGGGCTTAGTATTTTCCGTGTCCTCATCTTGGTCCTTTTCTGAGAGTCCTTTCCCAGGTTGCTTGCATTTGCAGAAGCAGGTGAGACCACAGAGGGCAAGGATGCTAGTTGCAGTCCCTAAGGTAGCCCCAAGGGCTATAATTGGGGCAGATAAAACCATTCTCCTGAGCTGCACAGGAACAAAAAGCACAAAAACCCTGTGACTCCTTCTGCTCCCTGGGAGAGCAGCTCTCGCACATCCACTCCGATTTCTAGCCAGGCTTCATTCTCCTCGGAAGTCTGAAAACAATTCTCTTGTGCAGCAAAGAAAAGGGACCAATCTAGAGACAGAGATAAATCATCCCACCTTTGCTAGGCAACAAGGCTACCTTTCTATCCTGATGATGGAGTTTCTGCTCCAGGTCAGGTAGAGGAAATAGTGATTGTGGTGCTTGCAATCTCCATATAGCTGCAAACAGGCAGTTTTCATTGAAGCCTATTCTCCAGCTCCACTGGGAAAAGTCTGATGTGTGATAGAAAGGAAAGACGTCAGCAGAAGGGGCTGGGCCTTGCTAGCTAACTCACAGAAAGTGCATCCAAATGTTTGATCTGCTCTCTAGCTATCTTTCTGAGCACTAGCCTGCTAATTTGCTCAGGAGGTTGAATTTTTCTGTCACTAAAGACAGTGATTGCCAAAAGGTGCTGGCCTGAGAACCCCAGTTATGAAAGCATTGCATGATAGCACTATTGTCAGAGCAAAGCCTGCATGTACGTCAGACAAAACTTTACTACTCTTCAGAGGCTGGGAATGAACACTTGCAAGAATTAAGTCCCACACCTCACCATCTACCCCTCAGAGTGCAGGGTCTGCACTTTTTGGAGCTGCTTTCTCCAGCATCAGTGCAGAGCAACACTTCTATTCAAAAAGACGGTAGAAAATCCTATCAAACAAGACACACTGGTGCGTATGCTGCTTCCTCTGGAGAGAATGAGAGAGCAAACAACATATGCTACATGTTAGTCATACCACTTACTACACAGGTGTTAGGTGGGGAGCCGATGAGCAGAGCAAAGGAACCCACTTGAATAGACCTGAAGGGCCACACATCCCTCTCAGGCAGTTTTCTCTGGAGGCGATACGGTGACTGACTTTCTTTGATTCATTTATTTTTGCCTTCTTTCTCAGACTGCCTAAATTGGGGAAGAGGAGAATCAATGCCCTTTCTCGATGAGTTTCTTGTGACACATACAGCCATTTGCTGAGCCACTTCACGAGGAGTACCTAGTGGCCAGAAGATGATTATAATTCTGGGTCACTGTGTATCTGGGCCAGAGTGGAACTAGTAAGCAAGAAGCAAAACATTCCTTATAAGGCTCTGGAAAAAGTAGCCAGTTCTACCGGGACCTTCTTTGTCTTTCTATTTTGGAATACAGTTGCTGCCTGTGGATCAGGAAAAGAAGTGAACTATGTACACAGAAATGTTTAGAAAATCAGTTTTTTGGATCTTTCTGCAGCTCAGGTTATGACATGCATTTTTTTTTCTGACTTTTTTGGTTCTTTTACAGCTTAGTCATGACCACTCACTCAGCCTTTTTTCGCTTATACTTGACATGTTCACCTCCCTCTCACAGAGCTTCCCTCACACGTCCAACTCTAACTTTAATTGTTAAAGATTCCTCTTTAACACTGCAACACCCTTAGAGATACACTGCACATTCCATCATCTTGCCTCCTGCTCACCCTACCAGGTTTGCCAGATATACATCTTGCCCCCACCTCCGACTGCCTCGGTCCCCTACCAAAAAGATAATCATGACAGACTCCTTAAGCAGAAAAAATCCCCTGATACACTGTGGAGCCCATGGCCTTTCCAGCTTAGCCCACAACAGAAAAACCTTGAGCTTTTTCTTCTGTCTATACAAGAACATAAAAGTGGCCACACCAGGCTGGGCCACTGGCATATCTCAGCAGTGGGAAGAACATCACATACAGGGGATTGAGAAAGTTTGGTTAATGCTTTCTTTAATTCCTTGTCTTCATGGCTCAGGAGCTTCCAAAGCCTTGAACAGCATCCTCATGCTTACCTCTGCTGATCTGAACTTTCTCTGACACAGGCAGACTTTTGCAACCATTTGCTGACTTACCTAACACCTGCAACTACTTCATTCAGCTCAAAGTTGAACAGCTAACACCGTAATCTTAGTGCCATGAGGTCTTACCTTGAAGTTGAAGAATTTGCCATATTGTCAGGGACTTCCGCCACTAACGGAGGGAGGTAGAAGAGAGGAGAGCCGGAAAGAGGACAAAAAGGACAGGACACACTGTTTAGATGCCTTTGGTTTCCTCTACAGCCTGGGTGCTTTCTCAAAGTGCTAAGGAAATCTAAGACAGCTAAATCAGAGGTTCCAGAGATTCAGAAACCATATGAACAGGAAGAAGGTATTGCTAAGGGTAGAACATGTTGACAGAGATTTGGAGTGGCGAAGGCACTCAGCCCATCCATGAGATGCAATTTTCATGTGTTTGCTACAAACTGTTCTGAGAATTATGTGAAAACTGCTTACAACAAGCTATGGAAGAAAGGACAGTTAAAATCTCTGTGCAAGACAATAATTTAATAACATACCTCTCGAAGATGTTTTCTAGTGGCTCATATATGAAGATTAAGTTTTCCTTGCCAGAAATTATATACACTGTGAAATGTAAAATGTACAGAAGATACCATATTTTAATAATTATAGCCATGCAGCAGCCTTTTGCTGCTATTGCTAGGAAAACAAAACAACTCTTGCTAAGCATTGGGTATTAGCAGTATGTGAGCTTTTACAAGCGACAGGCCAGAGACTGCAGAATTTTATATATGCACTGATGCATGTAACTGGTACAGATACATAATTTATCTGTAGTCTTGGCACATGCAGTCACTACATCTATCTATAATGGTTGCTTACTTTCAGCACATCCTGTTCTAAAAAATTTGGACCATAAATGTACTTCAAAGTCAGGTTTATACTTGCTTGTTTCAGTACCAAATAATACAATTGCTCCTTTTTCTTTAAGGCAGTAATAAGCTAAAATAAGGCCAGGCCAATGAGCTTCCTTACTGGCCATTCACATTGCTGATGCCCAGAATCACAGTGCTTTTTTATTTGTCATCTCTGCCTTTGAAATAGACTTGCCAAGGTGGAAAGATGAAAGCCTGCATTTGCAAGATAAACTTTATGGGCAGGTTCAGGACTGAAAACATATTTTACAGTCACTCTAACCGTGTATTTTCTCCAGATTCTGGTACAAGAATACATATAAGAATGACAAAAGCATATTCATGATTCAAAGATGGACCTTAGCTTATGATACATTTCTACTATTAACATTTGCCCCAGCTAGATTTACTAGTACAACCAAAAATATGTAAGACATGAAAAAAAGCGTGCAAGCCTTGGACAATGGTCTGCATCTTTATAGACAAAGCAAAGAAAGATGTGGCTTTCACTAAAAGAGAAATTGTCCCATTCCACCTCCAGCAGGCATTGAAGGAATGAAGCAGGACTGGCGGGTCCCACCTCCCACCCCTGTACAGTACAGCACTGCCGCTATTATCTTTCGCTGGCAGTTGCTGGAGTCCTGTCAACTCTGGGACCATGCTACGGGATTGATAGTTTTGTTGTTGCTTTTTATAACCTCATATAACCTCCAGAGCTGTGTGAGAAGTAAATTGCCTAAGGACAACATCACTGCTGCCAGCCTGCTCAAAAGTCCACATGTAATGGTGAGTACGTATAAATCCAAGGATATTCCTGTGCTAAAATTATGATTAGAAGAAAGTATAATTGATTTCCTCAGGCTGATAATAATGATAACCAGAGAAAAAATGAAGCTGAGTGTAACTAGTCCTCTCCGGTTGTTGCACGTTTCCTTAGCCTGTTTTTCAGCTCCTGATACTTCAGACATGAAGATTTTGTGATGACAAAGCATAAGACACTGGCCAGCCTTTGGTGCTTATAGATTCTCTGTTCCTGCTTTGAGCTTTTCCACTGATATTTTGGGGCTTTCTGTCCATTGGCTATGCGAAAGAGGCTTTCTCTGAATAAAGAATTTTTAGGACAGATCAAGTGCAGAATTAGAAGGGTTTTTGTATTGCCTGGCTGTAGTTCATGCCTTACTGCAAAAAAGCTCCTTAATGCAACTGCCAACAATTAAAAGCAGCAGGTCAGGGATTTGCAACTTTTATTCTGGCAGTAGAAGACACAAATTAAGCTTCCAGAATCCCACACTATCACAAGGAAAAGCCCGCATACATCTGAATGAAAAATGGTTGCAGACTATTTTTCCTGACTCAACCCACTCTGTCAGGAGCTGGTATTTGGCAGGGATACTTTTACAGAGGCATTTCACCAGGCAGAGGTGTGAGTTAACAGAAGGAAATTGGAAAGAGAAATCCTTGTACAAGTGGGATTTAGCCTGAAGGTGTAAGCTCATGTTTTCTCTTGTATCGACTTGTTATGAGATTCTGAAACTCTGTGCTACAGAAACACGACAGTTTGAACAGGATGATGGTCTAAAAGAGCTTGCTAGATAGTGGCAAAGTGTTTACACCACCCGACCTTAGGCACTGAAACAGTCATTTAATGACAGAGGACCACATATGGCTGTCATTCATTTCTTTAACAAGAAAATGAATCACAGCAAAAACAAAAGTGAAGGTAAAAGGCTTGTGCTTACAATGACTGCATCCACCTCCTCAGGATTTTGTATGGTGTGGCCTCAGGTTGTAAATGCTTTAAGAAGGGGATTTTGTCTTCCTCCAAGTGTGAACACTTCGCCAGATGGTGAAGTATTGCAGACCACTGAAAGAATCTTTTGCAGTGCTATTAAGACAAAGCAGTTGTCTCTACATTTTTATATGCAAAAAAAAGGGAAGATTTGTGAGAGGAATATGGGCTTGGCACATCCATCACTGTCACTGAAAAAGACCTATACATAAAAATCAAGTAAATGAAATAATTAAGACAGGAACAAACAATTATTTTCTAAAAGGGAGATACACAATGAGCAGCCTCAAGAAAAGTGAGTTTCAAGCTGTGGTGCTTCAGCTGGTGTAAATGCACACAGTGCACCCAAAACCTCCAGACTTACAGGATTACGTGCCAGCTAAACATGCAGCCTTTTCCCACTTCCATATCCTCAGGATGATGAGAAGGACTTAGCATGCAAAAGGGTACAGCTAGTTGCATGCATGCAGTATAAGGTTCATGGTAAATGATTCTGTATTATGACACTACCCTGGCCCGAGACCAAGATTTGCGGGATTCAGGAGATCTACAGAAAAAATCTGGCTGGGTACCTATTTCAGGAGACTGCCACATGGATTCTATCACCAGCACCCACTGTGAACCTGGCTGTGGTACAGCTCTTGCATCCCTTGTGGCAACTTGGGAAGCAGAGTTTCAAAACCCACCACTCTGTTTTGATTATGGAATTAAATGATACCAGATATTCTGGCACATGCTCTGTACATTCAAGGCTAATGAACTGAGCAGGTTCAAAAACATAACTATAAGAGCAAACACCATCCAGGATTCTGCCCCTCTTGTATACATCTTTATTAGTGGCTGGGAGGAAGTCTAAACTGTCAGTGCTG
The DNA here is from genome assembly GCA_013399475.1 of Chauna torquata. Taxonomy (NCBI): domain Eukaryota; kingdom Metazoa; phylum Chordata; class Aves; order Anseriformes; family Anhimidae; genus Chauna; species Chauna torquata. Next base: position 578,188 of record VXAL01015089.1, read on the forward strand.
AGTCCTGTGAGTGACATGAAGGCAGAGGGGCGACATTAAGGAGCTGGCCAAACAGAAGCAAAGAGCAGTGACAGTCTGATGGCCAAATGTAAAGTCTGATGTTGGGACAAAGAACATGAGCTGTGCTCCCAAGATGGGAGGCCCAGCACTAGAAAGGAAGGAGAAGGAGCCAAAGAGCAAAAGTGGTCAGGAAGGGTAGTGTGATCCACAGGAGAGTAAAAACACTGAGCAGAAATAGGAAGGGCCTGTAACATCTGAATTTGGCATTGGAGGGACTGCTGTGGAGCAACGCTGCACCCCACCCTGCGGGGCAGAGCACCAGCTCGCTGGACAGTTTAGAGGGAGTCCATGAAATAGCTACATGAATGAATAGAGGGCTGGAAGGTAAGCAGATCAATGTGACTCAAGGTCAGTCTATAAGTGTTTATAAGGGTTTACTCAGACAGAATCCATAAGTACACAGCTGGGTAATAACTCTTTGATAACAGAGGTCCTCTTCTGTCAAACAAAGCATTAACAGGAGCTAATGGCCAGAAGCTGATCCCAGAGAAACTCAGGCTAGAAATATGCTGCAGATTTCTAACAATGGGCATAATTTCTGTGGGAGCAGTTTCCAAGGGATTGTGGAGGGTTCACCATTGTGGGCAGTTCTGAAATCAAGACTGGTGGCATGCAACTTGTTTTTAAGGGATCTATTTTCATTCAATCATGAGATAAACTGAAGGAGATCAATGGCCTGTGTGGTACAGAGGGTCAGACTAGAGGACCACAATGAGTCCTCATGGACTTTCAACTTACAAATCTATCCATCTGCTTCATATAACCTCCAGTAAGGACCTTCCTGTTTACATCTCAGCCATCTTATTCACACATTAAAAAAGACCCAAACTGGTTGTTGTAACAACTACCTGGAAAACTAACTGGAGTAATTGCGAGGAGTTCTTTTTCTTCCCCGGGTTAGTAATCCATGAAGTTAGAGCAATTCGTGTTGCTGAGCTGATCAGAGGATAAGTTAGGATTTAAAACCTTTGCACATCAGGCACAAACAACACTGAAGTCGAGATTGAGGACAACTCACCATTGTGAAAACTACTTCATTTCTGAGGTCTACAAAAGGTTCAACCACAAATCAATCTGGACTCCTCTGTTGTTCCATGTTTACATAGGGCCCACTTGGTATGTTGTAAGAGTATTAACATGTGAGGCAGATTTTTGAAAACTCACAATTCCTCTGAGAGCACCAAGGGGCCATCTCCAGAGAAAAAGGCAGCTGTGCTTTAGAAAGTCACATCACACCGCAAAGACCAGCAGGAAAACAAGGTCTGTGCTTCACCAGGTGAACTGCTTTAGCATAAGCTCTTAGCACCTCAGTAATAGTGGTTCAGAAAGAAAATGCCATCTCCAGCCCAGTACAGAGCTGGATGGAAGAAAGAAAGCCAAATCACTACAAATGCAGCTGAAGGACCTGGCTGAGGAAAGCATATGCGATTTTAAATAAGTGTCCATTTAGCACATGAGGTTAAGCAAATGAGAAAATGTTTTCCTACACGGGGGAGGGTATCTTGCAAAGAGCGGAAGAACAAGCCAAATATTCTGCTTTTCCATCAAACTCTGCTAGCTTGCTATTGAAAACCCAGGGAAACAGGAACCCAAGGAACATATTTTGTGCCTATCTCTATTTCATTTGAGAATTGGATCTGGCTTATTGGAGAAGCAGAGCTTGTTTTCACATATATAGCTCCACTGCAAGTGTAAATGTTTATTTCTTTTCTGCTATATATATATATTTAATAATCACAGGAGATTTGAAAAGCCTGCAAACCTTCTGAAGTGTCAGGCACTAAAGTACACATTAAGTGTATTTGCAATAAAATGCTGCCTCCTAGAGGCACCAATATTTTTCTTACACTTTCTTCTAAGAGTTGGTTAATGCACCAGACTCAGTTTTTACAATGCCATTGCTGTAAAGGATATTTTGCAGAGAAAAGCATTGGGATTTCATACTTTTAGCTAAAATGATGTCTCTAGCTGTGTTAAGGCTACAAAGCCATGAAATTCAAGAATGAATGTTGGGTATAAAGCCTTAGTTCTATCCACTTCCTTGTCAGCCTTGTCTTTAAACCTTTAAACACAGGATAACATGCTATTTTATTTCTGAATAATCTCTGTGTAATTTGCTGATAAGATGCACTCTTGATGCAACTGAATCAGTGTTATGCACTGAAAGCAGCTGTTTTCTATGTTCCCCTCCATCTCAATAAAGAAGTTGATAAAGAAAAGTAAGCTTCCCACTGCAGGCTGATCTTACAGTTTATGCAGCTGGAAATATACATGATCATGATCTGCTTCTTTCTCATTTTCTCTACACCCAACCTGATACCTTGTGGTCTCATTTACTCAAGAGCTGAGTGTTCATATCTGCAGCAAAACTCCGTGGGAGCCGTGCCCTAGTGTGCACAGCACAGTGTGGTATGAAGCATTCTGAACACAATAAGCAGCAACAGGTCTTCAGGAGGTGGCATTGTGCCCCTAAATCGAGTAGGTGGATTCCACTGCTTAATTGCTTCCTAGTTCAGTTCCCCATGAAAGAGGAGGAAGTTTATTATCTGATCCCAGACATGTGTTGGGAAAATAACTAAAGTGGCATCTGCAAAGATTCAATACAAGGGGACTGGAGAAAGCCTAAGGAGGCAAGCGCTCCTCCAAGTGGGGCTTGGAGCCTGTGTCTTCATCCCACTGCCTCTCAGATCGCAGATACTACTGCCACTGCAGAAGAAACATTCAGGGAAAGAAGGGGAAGATTCATGAAAAAGGCTGCCAAGTTTTTCACTGCAGTGCAAGAACCAAGCAAGCAATGCAATGGCCAAAGCAGCATCTGCTTTTCTGCAAGTTGATTCTGTTTTGGGAGCAGGTTGCCTTTCCCTTAACTGGTATATGCTGTTTTTCTCTCTCCAATCTAAAAAAGGATATCACCAAACTGAAAAGAGTTCACAGACGGATCAAAAAAGATGATCAGGTGTGTGGAACAGCTTCTGGGTAAGGAATGAACAAGCCAGCTCTTCAGGTTGGAAAAGAGATGCTGAATGGTGAGAACAAAGAGGTCTCTCACATCCTGTGTGTACTGGGGAAAAGGGGTACAGATCAACTTCCCAGTTTCAGTATAAGAACTACAGGGAAGATTCAGGCAGGATCCAGGTTCAAAACAAACAAAGGGGAAATATTGTGTATGCTTGCTCTGTCCTTATGTGCTTTTCTGGGTAGCCGCTTTTGGCCTCTGTCAGAGAGAGAACACTGGGTCAGAGAGGCCCAAGGTCTAACCCTGGGTGGCTATTCTAGCAGACACCACTGTACAGATTTTGTTTCCTATATTTTTTAGGTAAAACCCTGAAAAGAAATCAGGCTCTTTTCTGGAAATATTATTTTGAGTCACTGACTCATGTAAAGTGGCAGTTTGGCAGCAGCCACTGGCATGTTATTCTTTCTTTCCACATTTCCTTTGAGTCTTGGTCACAATTTTCATGTAGTCCCTCCTTCTGTCAAACAGGCATGGATAGAAAATCACACTGGACAGACTGTGAGCAGACTAGACGGTCTAGTCGCCCAGTGTGTTTATTGGGGTCTTTTGCTAGGTACTCCCATCAGCAGAAGCTGCAAGTACCTCAGCAGTGGTAGTTATTAGTGCCAAATTGTGAATCAGTTTGCAGTAATTTTTGTACTACTACTATTCATATCAAGAAAGCCACAGGAACTGTTTTCCCTAAGACAAGATTGCTCGATCCTGTTTGTTGACATAGAGATAGAGAAAAGAGCAGAGGAAAATATTGTAGGTAAGAGAGACTCTCAGTTTCTAGTTTTGGAGTTCAAAAATGATGTTTCTGTCCGTGTTCACCTCTAAGGATTGCTTGTGACCCACAAGTTTTCTTCTGTGTTTGGAATATTTTCTATAACACTGCTATTTTATAAATTTCAGTCAACACTCTGATAAAAATAGTTGGTGCACATGATCACGTACCCAGACATTCCAGTCAAGAAAAAAATAGACCTTACTGACACTTTCTACAGCCTTTTCAGAAAACAGCCTTCCGTTATCAGGATAGATATCTTCCATCGAGTTTATTGACAGTGAGTTAAGTGCAAAGAGTGGCATGAGTCCATTTTTTATAATATCTTTCCTGCTCCACTGCTGTGACCCACCTGACCTCCATGCCTTCCTTTGAAATAGTTGAGACTGGGAATTGTTTTTGTTATCTGCAGAAATACATGCTATTTTTAGCTTCTCAAATTGAGATCATAATGCAGATCTGGCCTTGTCCCGGTCAAGCCTGACAGGTAATTGCTACTCAGAATCAGTGTTGTCCAATGTGAAATATGTCTTCCACACTTCATACTCCATCCAGCACCTTTATTGGCAGCCTTACAGTCAGGCCTAATCTACATGATCTTGAGATAGCCACCAGCTTCAGGATTTCGGCTCTTCTATGGTGGAAAGGACAGGCGCATGCCTGTGATTGCTCCAAAGGACTGTACTTGCTTTGTATACAACTTTCAATCTCCATATCAGACATGGCAGAACCTTCTTCTAACATGAGACTGAAAAAGTTGCATCCAAATTTGAAAGGTTGCCTCCCATGTGTCCTCTTTTCAGTAGGTCTGGGCAATTGTTACCTTCATTTTCTCAGTTGCCCAAATTATACTTCAAAGAGGACTATCCATTCCCCAGCGGGCTCCCTGACTTGCAGCCGTGTGTTCTCAGCTGCTTTCTAGCCCCTCTCAAAACTCCTGAGTAAATTGTTTTCCAGCTCCAAAACTGGAAATTTGGTCAGAGGCTCTTTGCTGGGTGAAGTAGGAGGAAATCTGACAGAGTTACGGCAAAGAGTAAAACCGTTATTGCAAGTTCTCTTCCTCAGTCATTTCCACTCTGGATTCCACAGTCTCTACTCCATTGCTTTGCTTACACTGGCCAGCTCACTCTGTCCTTTTTTCTGGACACATTTATGACCTTTGAAACTCAGTTATACCCTCCCTCTACCTTCATAAATCTTTCCCTCCTCTTTTTCCTCTTACATCTTCTATCTGTTCATTTTGTATGTCTTCTTCTCTGCTCTTACCATATGAGACTCCATTATTTATTAAGACAGAAGTCTGTTTCATCTATACCTTATCTCCACCTGATCTTTTCACGATCCATTCCCACTGTCCTATTTCATAGCTTATAGATCCCATTCCAACATCTAACGGATGTCTTCTTACACTGTGATATCTCAGATTGACACTGATGTCTTCTCCCAAGAGACTTCATATGAGCATAAGTTTAACATAGTCACACTAAAACTCCTGATTTTCCCATCCAAGTTGCCTTCACCATCCCTCATCTGTCGCACCACTAGTTATGTTCCAAAAGTCCTCATCACTCAAGCCCATACATCGTTGATCTCTCCGGCATGACATACACTTGTCACATCAGCAGCAATTTGCATCTTCTTGAATGATGCCAGGCTCTTCTTGCTGCCCATACAGCCTGGCTCCTCTGAAGTACCAATTTTGCTGACAACATTTTGTGATATCATCAGATCAAAATCTGTGGCTAAGATGAAATCACCCCAAAGCTATGATTTAGGAGAGAAAGACTGTTACAACAAAGTTAAAGTTTTGCCTTTCACCTAAATTGTGGCAAAATACATGAATTCTGTGTCAAAATTTCTGCTCAAAGTTGAGACACACTTGGTACCAGACAGTAGGAGGGAAAGGTCAGCTCCTGTCTGTAGAACAGGAACAGTTGTGTAATCTTAAATAATTACATGGCAAGGTAGGTAGGAGAGACTTCTCCCTACAACTTCTTTTCCTAGCTTGCCTAGCTCTGCACTGATCAAGACACAGAAATGATGGGGCACATAAACCACATTATGATTAGATTCAGAGGCTACTTCTTTATATAAAACAGCACTGTAGATGGTCTAAACATCCCCAAAATCTTGTTAGGGTTGTTCCAGCCATGATGGAATAGACAGTGCCTACCATGTCATATGAACAGACCCTGAGAGGAAGATCCCAAACTCCCTTCTTCTCATGTCAGGGACAGAGAAAAGGCAAGGCAAAAAGACCTTAATCTCCACAAAATGTGGTGCTACACCACATCCAGTGGCACTATTGATGGGTAGGACAGAGTGCAGAGCCCAGACCTCAGTGTAGTAAATAGGTCTACTTCCCCATGCCCTGAGCATAAAGGAAGATGAGGAGCAGGAAGGCAAATGAGAAGTGGCTACTTCCAAGCTGAAGGTAAAGAGATGGCAATGTCCCACTATTTCTTTAGCTTTACTGTCACTCCTCTCCAGACCTGGCCAGCTGAGCACATTTACAGAATCACAAAATGGCTGAGGTTGGCAGGGATGTCTGAAGGGTATCTAGTCCAACCCCCTGCTCAAGCAAGGCCACCTAGAACAGGTTGCCCAGGACCATGTCCAGGCGTCTTTTGAAGATCTCCAAGGAGGGAGACCCCACAACCTCTGTGGGAAACCTGTGCCAGTGCTCCATCACCCACATAGTAAAGAAGTGCTTCCTGATATTTAGATGGAACCTGTTCTGTTGGAGTTTTTGCCCGTTGCCTCTTTTCCTTTGCTGGGCACCACTGAAAAAAAAACCTGGCTCCATCTTCTTTGCACCTTTTTATAGTCATTGATAAGATCCCCCCGAGCTTCCTCTTCTCCAAGCTGAACAGTTCTACTCTCTCATAGGAGAGGTGCTCCAGTGCTTTGATCGTCTTGGTGGCCTTACATTGGACTCTTTCCAGTATGTCCAGGTCTGTCTTGCACTGAGGAGCTCAGAACCGGACACAATAATTCAGCCCGGGCCTCACCAGTGCTGAGTAGAGGGGAAGGCCAAATATCTTAGCCTGCTATTGCTACTTTGTCTAAAACAGCCCAAAAAAACTGTTAGTGGCAAGGGCACATTAGTGACTCACATTCAGCCTGGTGTCCACCAGTACTTCTATGTCCTTCTATGCAAAGCAGCTTTCCAGCTTAATATTTCTCAAAAAGTGCCCAAGAGTGGAAGCTTTTGGCACACCTCACCTTCCCTTGGTAGCCCCTTCACAACTCCACTCACACTGAAGCTCTGCACTTTCTCTCTCTCCAAGCCCTAACACTAACCTTAGACAGTTACCAGGTCCAAAAGTCATCCCACCTGGGACTGCCAGAAAAAGTGACCAAAACTGGAAGCTTTTGGCAGACCTCATCTTCCTTTGTCAGGTGTTGTTGTTCCTTTTGGCACACCTCATCTTTCTTTGACATGTTGAGGGCTGCAAACCCAGACATTTATTCAGTATATGGAACATTATTGTGTTCCTTTCCTGCCACCCCAGTTATAATTAACAGAGAGACACAGAACCATTCTGCGGTCTCAAAATGTACTCAGACCTTCATTCCCAGCAGCATTTTGTGCCACCTTGAGAAAAAGCTGCAAGTCCTTTGCAGCTTCAATGGCACAGGACAGGAGAAGCCCTGGAGGGAGGTGAGGGAACCCCTTGACTGCCCACAGGAACCCAGGCTGAGACAGGAGAGTTGCCTGGGGAAGAAGGACTCCATTCCGATGGGATTGGAGGGGAAATGAACTCAAAGTGACAGCGCCTATCTGTCATTCTGGAGAAACACCACTGCTTCCATATTTCTAGAGTTGGTTTGTTACCCTAGCAAGCATCTGGAAGCGAATGCATATGTTTAAGCTGCAGAGTGTGAGGAATTTCAGTAAAAATTGCACTTAATGACAGGCTTCTCTAAATCACCCTAGGCTAGAGTCAAACCATCTGCTATAGTAACCATACGCTGGAGCATGGAAAAGATATCATCGTCTCATAACAGCTCATATTTGGACTGACAACAAAGGGCATCCCCATTAGTTTCAGTATGTGAGTGCTTTAATCAAACGCACCCACCAGCAGAGATACATGTGGTCTATTCTTGTGGGAACTGGTAGGTTGTCAAGACTGCTGCCCAGTTAGTGGTATAATAAGGCAAAAAACAACCAAGTTTTCCTGGACAGTTCAGTCAATTGGGTAAAAAGGTTGATTTGATCATTTGGTACGCATCCTTCTTTTTTTCCTATTTGCATTTAACTTTTTTTTTTTTTAGTTATTTCATCACAAAACCCAGCACCTTAGTAGAGTGATATTTCTTCCTCAGACCTCAAGATACCAGAATTGCAATGGTTCAAGGGTAGAGTCATAATTCATTTAATGACAGGCAACAGAGACTGCCTCTATGGCCCTCATAAATTCTTTGATAGACAAACTCTGGCATAGTCTTCTTTTTTTCTGATGGTTCAAAATGAGTAACACATTGGCCCCTCTCTCTTCTAGACCAGAAAAGATTATTAGAATAAAGAAAGTGATAAATACTCCACCCTTCTTTCCTTAGCCAGAAAGCAACTACTTTGAATATTCCACATCACCCATTTCTTCAATTTCCTACAAGAAGAATTTACTTATTCAAAGGAGGAATACAAACATACTCCCAGATTCTGTTTATGGCATTCCTTATCAGAGATAGAAGGCAGATACATATGTAAAGGATAGGAGCAGACCTCTACACAGAAGCTTTTTCAGAGTGCCTTGACCTTAAATCCTTGCTGAACTCACTCTGTATCATTTGCAGATCTGCAACAGATCCATCTCTGTAAGAAACCAGATCTGCAGTTCAAATCTTCCAGTACAAATATATGGTTTTCCTGCGTAAAAGCCTGTAAAGCCAATGCTGAGTCCACTGAGGAGAAAGGAAACTATAGCAAAGATAAATTTGAAGCCAAAGGGCTAGACCTGAAAGCCCTCAGATTAAAGTTTGGCCATACAAACCTCTATAAGCTTTTTACATAAATCTAAAATAAATGAAATATGAAAACATAGTTTACTTTTTCCCTCCAGCAGAAGACCTCAGGGCAGCCTCTCTTATTTATTTCAACTGCAGGTTCTTTAAGGAGAGGAACTTCCTGATGTGTTTATTGAGCAAATAGAGTACACAGGTAAGTGCTTGAAAAATGGCTATCGTAGGTAATTTGGCAATGTCCCTTTACTGTGTTCAGTGGTGCAGTCTCTGCAGATGAGCGGAAAAGAGAGGCTCCATGGGAAGCTTTTTATTTAATGTAATCACATTGTAATGTATCCTTATTTAATGTAATCACATTGTAATGTATCCACAATTTCCCTGTGAAACATCACAAACAGATGGGTCATGTTTCAGGTAGCATCCGTCCCATGTTCCCTCAAGGGAACAGTAGAGGCCTGGGCCTGGCACCCACCTCCTCTGGGGCCCTCCCAGGCCCCGAGGAGGGAAAACCTGCAATCCCTGGGTGACCTGGAGCAACTCAGGCACGGGGCAGAGCGGGGTGCACGCGCTCAGCTCCTCCTGCTGTGAAGAGGGAAGCAAATCTTGCTTCTTGGCCAGACGGGAGTGCTGGAGGGATAAATCTGTAAAGATGTATGGGGCTTTTGTACATGCTGATAGCAGGAGCCTCTATGCTGAGCAATGAAAGGAGGCAGTCTGTTACTCCTGGAGGAATGGGCAGCCTTCAGAAACAGAAGGAGGATGAAGAGATTCCTCCGTGACAGATGACATGGTTAAATCTTGAGTTCTAGCTGTAGAAGTTAAAATGTGAACGATTTCCTTGCCAAAGCTAGACTTCAGCAACAAGGAGTGATGGCAGCAGCTAGGTCGTGTGGAGGCTGAGCTGCACAGGCTGCCTCCGGGCTTCTCTGCCAGCACCAGGCAGCAAAGCCTTCGGCCTCCCGTCTTTCCTCCCCTCCATGCTGCAGCCCTGTCAGTACTCCTCTGTCATTTGCAGCAAGTCCTGTTGTCCCGAGCTCTGTTGTGGTGAAAAACTATGGGACCCATACAAAAAAAAAAAAAAA